>CM056049.1:121169462-121184462 GCA_029574335.1 Rana kukunoris | reverse complement strand
TTACAATAATAATAATAATATAATATTTATTGATGATGATGCTAAGTAATAAGTATACTGTGTATAAAAATATGATAATTATGATGATGATGATAATGATATTGATAATATTAATGATAATAATATAATATTTATTGATGATGATGGTAGTAATAATAATAATAATAATAATAATAATAATAATAAGTATACTGTGTATAATAACATGATATTAATTATGATGATAATGATGATGATAATAACGATGATGATAATAATAATAATATATTTATTGATGATGATGGTAATAATAATAATAATAACAATAAGTACATTGTGTATAATATGATGATAATAATAATAATATCTTCTAGCAATATATATATATATATATATATATATATATATATATATATATATATATATATATATATTTCTTCTACATACAGAATTTGTACAATCCGAACAAATCATAAATGCTTTCAAGTTAACCTCATTCTCACAATTCCAAAAAAACTTTTTCCAATAAATGTAATTGTACAAATAAAAACCTTTAATATTGGGAGGGTCATCGTGCGATATATTGGATGGCACCTAACGATATCGGTCCAGGTGTATCCAATGAATATGATCAGAGAAGAGCAGTGCACACACACACACTTTCTCTTCATTTGTTCTATTTTATGAAGCCTAAAGGCGGCTAAAGGCGGCTTTTGAGGATATCGGTATTAATTGGTGCCATGGAGGGATGTATGATCTCGGTTTAGTTTGGACTGATAATTAATGATTTGCCTATCATTGATAGGACACGTGATGTCCGCCCTGGTTGGAGGTGAGTGATGACAGGTGAAATAAGCGCTCCTTGTTACCTGCGCTGAGTTTTTTTTTTATCGCGCTGGAGTTGCGGCTTTCGGCCAGCAGATGTCGCTGTTCCACCACAAGCAGCAGCGCCTAGAGAGATGGAGAGAGAGAGAGAGAGAGAGAGAGAGAGAGAGAGAGAGAGAGAGAGAGCACACACTCCCACACTCCTCTATGTACACCCCATATACCCCCAGCACCACAGCTTCAAAGATCTAACCATCTACTAGCCACCCGCTGAGCCCACATCCAGGCAATTATTTGCTGCAAGTCCACAAACGCTACAAGCTAAAGAAGCAGCATTATGCAGAAAATAATTGCGCTTGTATTTGTGCTGGCCCATTTCTTTGGAGGGGCTATAAGGTACTTCTGTTCTATCATAACTAACAAGATCGAAGGAGAATTACTTGTCCGAAGAAGGACTCAGTATGCTAAGAACCTACAAAGGTCAACACATCTTCTTCCCATTACTGATTATTTGTTTTTAATAAAATCCTAAATTTCTTCCAATTCATTTTCGCTTAGATAGAAATATGGTTCCAACTGACAATCCATGTGAACAGGGCATTGGTAGTTTAGGTTAAATAACACTTAAAAAAAAATGAAGATTAATTGTAAAAAAATGAGCAGGGTTGAAAAAACTTAGGGAATTAGCGGCAGATGAGACTGCAATGTGTCGCATTGTGCACACTACGCAATCTTTTACGCACCATCCTAATTCCTAATGACCCTCTACGTAACCCTCTCTATAGAATGAATGGCACACTACGGAACACGTTTACCTTATCAGCCCAGGACAAGAGAACCCAATTAATCAAAATGCCTTCCACTTCAACCAAATCAGACCATTTCCGCTCCTAATAATGCTGCCATAGCATTGCAATGCCTCTGCTTAGTTACATACCCATATACTAAAACACTGCAAATAATTCCTAGATCTCTCTGTGTAGAATTATGGTTAGTTGCAACCCTGTTTTTAAATTCTTAATCTTTATTAACGTTTTGTTTTTATTAATATTATTCTGCTATTAATTTATTTGTTGCATTGTAAAAATGCAATATTGTGTTTCATATTTTATTGTTAGAATGTAGGAATAGAAAGGAAAAGGCCACAGATCGTTCAATGAAATTCAATGAAATATTTGTAATATTATATTTTTAGTATCTAAAATATGATTGAAACATATCAATGTCTATATCTAGATATATCTATATATCTAAATATATAGATATATCTATATAGCTATAACTATTTATATAGATATAAATATATAATATATATATATATACATATCTATCTATCTATCTATCTATCTATCTATCTATCTATCTATCTATCTATCTATCTATCTATCTATCTATCTATCTATCTATCTATCTATCTATCTATCTATCTAGATAGATATGTGTTTAAAATACACAAATGGCTACATCTGAAAGGTTGCAATAACTATCTAGTAAATATTGTTTGAAAATAATTCCGTGTGTATTCCAAAATTGGGATATTTTAATATGATTCTAGCATTCTAGTGCTTGTTACTGTATAAATAATAATGATGTGATGCTGTATAACTGTATAATGAAATAAATACTGTAATACACTTATATATATATATATATATATATATATATATATATATATATATATATATATATATATATATATGTGTGTGTGTATATATATATATATATATATGTGTGTGTGTATATATATATATGTATGTTATATATATATATACATGTGTAGATATATATAGTTTCTAAATGAGTGAGCCTTTGGGGTAAATGAGCTTCCATGTAATAAATGCACGTAGCAGTCAGTATGTGAATAGATGGGCATGAATTGGCAGTGCTTGGAATCGGCCTGTCACTGAATGCACTGAGGTTCTGGGCACACATCTCCATAAAAGCAGTATAGGGCTGGAGGGCTGCTGGAGCTGACATGATGGAGGAGAATGACAAGTCTTGCAGGTTTTTTGGGGTGTTTAAAGTGGTTTAAAAGTCAGGTGTTTTGGAGGGATGAAACTCTTATTCAAATGCCAGTGACTGGTGCTGTGATTCGCAGGCATTGAGTTGCTTGGGCTGTCTGGCAATGGATAGGAGGAGTGGAAGGGAGGGAGGGCAGGGGGAGACATGAGAGAGGGGGAGACAAGGGGGAGCGGGTTCAGGCACCGCTAGCACTACTGGCAGAATGGGACATTGATGTGGCCCAGGCAAATAGGGCTCAGGCCCAAAGAGACGTGCCAAGGATACCTGCACTGGATGCCACCCTCTACAGGCAAGGTTCGACCGACCCCCGCGGTAAGCAGAACTCTGAGTGTGCATTGTGGGGACTACACGACAGTATAGGGGAGAGATGGCACAGGACACCAACACCTGACTTATATAGTGACATATAGAATGCATGTAATGATAGGCACTAGTAGGTGCCATTCTAGCTTCTTGCAATCTGCAGCCTCTCTGCTTTTTTTACTATAGATGAATATCCTATATATATAGATTATATATCCTGTATTCATATTTTGATTGTGTGTAATTGTGTATATGTCCGGTGTGTGTATATATAATATATATCTATATACATAGATATATATCTCTATATAGATTATATATATAGAGATATTTACATATCTATATACATAGATAGATGCATGCATGCAAACACAGTCATACACTAATACATCTACAGTACACAGGACACCTTTACTAAATACTGAACACTATATACAACAAATCGTGACATTTTAAACCATTTGAAATGAGAAATAAAAACGCAAAAATAAAATGAAGGGACTTTTGTGCAAATCATGTATTATTGCTATGTGGTCTCCTTTAGACGCTGTATCTGATTAGCCTTCAATGATAATCACTGTCCCCTATATACATATGCATTTGGATTTGCATAGCGGTCTTTGGGGAGGGACACGTTGAGCTCACTGTATCGTCTACAGGTAAAGCCTCTCTGCCTCCCTCCATATGATCTCCATGGTCAGCCTGTACAATCCTGGCACACCACTTACACTTTTTTTTTTTTTTTTAACAATTTGAAAAAATTAAGTGACATGAGCTTCTATTTATTTTTTTGAGTTAGGAACACAGAAAAATTATATAATCCAATAATAATAATAATAATAATAATAATAATAAAAGAGGCTTTATCATTGGACTGATAATTATTCACTGCAATTATCTATTCATGCGCAGTTGGAAAAAGTAGACAGAATTTTTTTGGCATAATTGGATAATTGAAGTAAATATTTACACAATATATTGTCTGAAGATTTTAAAGTATATCAACGTCATTGTCTTTTATTTTTAACACAGCAATAAAATAATAATGGTTTAATTTGTGGAAGCGTTGAGAAGAAAATAGAATGGATAAATGATACCTATTTATTATAATAATAATAAAAAAAGCACAATCGCATCCCAACAAAATTAGCATTATATTGCTACTACTGTAGGTATGTCCTGCATGTCCCCCAACGAATATGCTGCAGCTTAATTAGTGACAAGTGTATAAGAATCTCCTGTCTATAGCAGTCTAGTCTATACTAGTGATTCTCACACACAAAGAAACAAATTGTTCAAATGGTAAAACAGATAAGCCAAAAATGTTTTTTTTTTTTTTTTTTTTTTAATTTATGGGAGATGTCAGGAATAATAAAAAAAAAGGAATAATGAAAAAAATGCAAATATACCTTTACATATGCATCAGTATTTAAACATAATACAGTCTGGAACCAACGGGAGCAGGAGAAAGGAATGTCGTTGTTATTATTCATAGGACGTGTCTCCAGCCCCATCGCCTGCTCTTCAAGCAGCACGGACAGTCAGAGCAATCCTCTCCCAGCAATACTGCATTTTGTTTCATCTTGGGATTTTCCTTCCTCTTCCTTTGCCTTTTTTTTTTATATATATATATATATTTTTTTTCTTCTTTAAAAATAAAATAAAAAATCAAATCAACATTTTCAGCAATGGAAAGGGTGGGGAGCGCAGATCCAGTGCTGAGCCGGATTAGCATATATTTTTTAATGCCCTAATTTCCTTGATGTATGTAAATGTAGCCCAGGCTTGCTGGAGCAGGCGGGTGACGTCAGTGTACGTGACCTCGCTGGAGGAGCAGAGAGTGGAGCTGCTGGAGAGGAGGCAGAGCCCTGACTCTCATCCCTACTCCCCAACTAAGGGAGGGAGGGAGAGAGGGAGGGCAGCAGTCAATGGAGCTCCGGAGATACACAACACATATGTGCAATCAGCTACTACAGCCATGGGTGGCCCATATATGTGCCCTGATTGCTGTGCCAGGCATGTGATCACTTGCACATAGGAGCCTATGTACAGACATGTGGTGAGGGGGGAGTGACAGGAGCCAGGTACAGGCATCACATGTATGATAATAAGGAGGGCGTGCCTGCACACAGATCCTGTTGTTCCAATCTGAATATTTCCTTTCTCTGCTTATCACTCCTTCCTCACCGGCGCACATGCTTTTGTTTTAAGGCTGTCAGTCTGGATGACCTCACTGCTCCACAAGGGGTTAAGAAATTATATTCACCTTTAGAGTAAGGGGGGCCTAAAGGAAGGAAAATCACCACTAGAAATGACTGGAGAATAAAATTACTGCTGTTAGAATGAATTTATTATCACCAAAGCATACAACCTACCCAACAGATGTATAGCTATAGGACTGTGTGAACAATACAACACCATGGAGGTACACGGTGTGTGCTAGGTGTGTGTAGGCAGGCATGCTTCCACCAGGCTTCACCTTCTATGTCTACATTATTATGGTATGATAGAAAATAGGTGCATATGTGGAGGATATGTGGATGTCATTTATTTTATATCATCTGGATTTTGGGAAGAAAAAAGCTTTCTCTTAAGAGATAAGATTAGTTAAGGAGATTTTTTTTTTACCTTTTGTGTGCTATCTTTTTACATTGCTTTACAGTAATAAAATCAATTCACTTATTATAACGGCTTTAATGACAGGTATAATACTGTGCTGTCATATATGGGAGATAATAATACAGGAGGGAAGTATTGGATACACAGCAAGACAGAGAATACAATATATATATATATATATATATATATATATATATATATATATATATATATATATATATATATATATATATATATATATATATATATATATAGAGCTATATATCGATTTATCTATATATATATATATATCTATGTCTATCTATCTATCTATCTATCTATATATCTATCTATCTATATGGATAAATAAATATTTCTCTCTCTCTCTCTCTCTCTCTCTCTCTCTATATATATATATATATATATATATATATATATATATAAGAGAGAGAGAGAGAGAGAGAGAGAGAGAGAGAGAGAGAGAGAGAGAAAGAGAGAGAGAGAGAGAGAGAGAGAGATAGATAGACAGATAGATAGATAGTAAATAGATATACATCTCTCTCTCTCTCTCTCTTTCCCTGTCTCACCTCTTTCTCCCCTGTCTCTCTCCTCTCTCCCCCTTCTCTCTCTCCCCCCTCCCTTCCATCTCTCTCTATCCCCTTTAGCTCCCCTCCCTCTCTCTCTATCCCCTCTAGCTCCCCTCCCTCCCTCTCTCTCTATTCCCACTCTCCCCTCCACCTCTCTCTCCTCTCTCTCCCCCTCCCACTTCTCTCTCTGTCTTACCTCTTTCTCTAATTTCTCTGTCTCCATATCTCTTTCTCTCTCTCTCTCCCTCACCCCCTCTCATCTCTCTCTCCTCTCACCCCCCTCTCTCTCTCTCTCCTCCCACCCCTCCCTCTCTCTCTCCTCTCACCCCTCTCTCTCTCTCCTCTCACCCCTCTCTCTCCTCTCACCCCTCACTCTCTCTCCCCTCTCTATGCTCACTCTCTCGTTCCCCCTCTCTCTCCTCTCTCTCCCACTCTCTATGCTCACTCTCTCCCGTTCCCCCTCTCTCTTCTCTCACCCTGCTCCCCTCCACTCTCCCTGCTCTCTGTCTCTGTCTTTCTGCTCTCTGTCTCCCCCTCTCTCTCTATCTCTCTCTCTATATACACACACTACACCTAATTCCTGTCCATCTATCTATCTGTATGTAGGACATACATAATGATTGTCCCTATAGCCCCTGCATGTGTCTGTCTCCCATGAACTTGTCCCCCTCTCACGCTTTCATTCTTTCTTCCCTTATACTCCTTTCCTTTAGCTCTTCTCGCCCATGTCCCTCTCATTATCGCCTCCCTTCACTTCTCATTAACAGTCACAATCTTGAAACCAATTTAAGTTTGCTCCAGTCATGCCCCTCTTCTCCAGACCCCCTCCCCACCATCCCCTCCTTCATCTTGTCATTTTCTCCCTTGGACAGGTCTCCACTCGCCTGGCTCATCTCCTCACCCACCATCTCTGCAACTCACTCATCTACAACTACATCAATGGCATTGGAAGGGGCATTAACTCTTCCACCCCCCCCCCCTCCCCCGCTAATTCATCATCACCAAAAACCCAGATGAACAGATCTTGTCAGTGACATCATTAAAAAATATTATTACCAAACAATAAAACAATGCAAATATAATAATAATAATAATGCCATTATTCATGTGGGTGGGTAGGCTGCCTGGCCGTGCCATGGCTTGAGCAGCAGTAACAAAGGGGGTGATAAATCAGGGGCTATGCTCTGTAAATATATGCGATGCTCTTGTAGGGCTGCAGTCTAGGAACGAGTGATCTTCCACTGACCAGACATTTCAAATTTGTTCCGTCTGCCACATGAGGACTATGAGAGGGGCTGGAGCAAATTCATTATCTGTGACATGCTCGACGTATAGTGGGAACTGCAAAGGACCGTGGCAATGGCTGGACAATGGGGCTTCAGTTCACCAGTAACAAAAGAATTAGAGGGGGAAATGGTTGGGTTTCACAGCACGTCCTCCTCAGCAGAGAGGGCTGGACCAGACCTTGTCCAGCCCCCCCAAAAAACTTACAGACCCCTTCTCTAGAACACTTCACTTTCCAGCCAGTGTTTATTAAGCATATCTCTCGGGGGGGTACCCCTCCCCTAGTGTTTAGAGGTGGGGGGTTGACCTTCAGTGATATCTAAAAAGGAACTTAACAACAACTACACAATGGGATTAAGCTGCATTTTTTCATCGCTTTGAGCCATTTCTGGAGCTGGAAGATAATTTGGCTGTCACTGGTTTAGATGGGATATTTTATTCTGCATATCTCTTCCTGTTGGGTGAAAGTGTCCTCTCAGACGTGTAAGTAGTGCATTTCATTGCTCATCAGATACCTGCCCTTTGTAGCTACAGGGGAATATGGGGACAAGTGTGCTCTCACTTTACACATTGGGTTAAAGGGAGCTGAACTTTTTCACACTTGCAATTGTTTAATACCCCGGGCAGACAGCCTGTATAGATGGAAGTTCCAATTCGGATCTGATGGTGTGTTGCACTCCAGCTTGCTGTAGACCTGTTGATTTTAGGAAGTGCAGTGGTTAATTACTAAGGTAATCACGTGCTTATTGAGAAAAAAAAGTTCATCAGCATTTCTGGCTTTTGAGCAAGGCCTTTACTATGCCCAGCTCAATGTAACTCTGAGATCATCTGACCTGATATGACATATTAAAGCCCACCAATCATGGCACTGGAGCCAAAACTTAAATTGCATCTCACCAATTAAAACGGTTTGATCAGCAGCAGCAGCAGTATGCAGGCACAAATTATGCCTTTTTTCTGTTTTAGTTCTGCAATAGCTGATGCATGCATTAGAATTTGATGTGTAGGTGTTACATTCTATTTTGTGTTATTTTTTTGTATTTATTATTGCCATGTGTTTAAAATGCCCTATATGTGCCTAGATTTTTTTTATTTTATTTTTTTTAAACACCTCCTATGCATATGTGAGTTATTAGAATACAAATATAATATTAATTACACGTGCTTGACCCTTCTGATCTATCAAGCTCAACGTCAAGTTCACGGCTTGTGAGTCACAAGGGGACTGAGGCTCAATACAGTCTTCTGTGTAGGCCTAGGCACAGTGTGACAGCGCCAGCTCCTGTCTAATGGCTGGCCTCCGAATTAGGTAGGCTTCTTTGATTGACAGCTGAAAGATCTCAATTTATTCTCATATTTCTTTTTTTCCCCCTACAATGTTCTGTAGGCATCTATTGTGCATTTTCTGAATTATTTATGTTTTGCATTAAAAAAAAAAATAGCTTTATTTTTACAGATATATGCACTATATATAGTGTAATATCTCATAAAAAATATTCTATCCATCACCTTCTTTGGATAAGCTTATATCCTAAAATGCTGGTGATCTCTTATATTAGGAAGACTAATGTAGTGTTTTTTTTTTTTTTTTTTTATAATATACCTTTAAAATGCACTTTTAATACACTAAGAGGTCTATAAACATCATTTTCACACAGGATTCACAAATGTTAGAAAAAGTGTGAATCTTGATTGAAGGGTAAATCTTGTAATAAAACATTGATAAACAGACCCTTTAAATAAAACGTAGGCACGCGAAAAAAAAAAAGAAAAAAAAAGTATCTATCTATCTATCTATCTATCTATCTATCTATCTATCTATCTATCTATCTATACTATCTATCTATCTATCTATCTATCTATCTATCTATCTATCTATCTATCTATCTATCTATCTATCTCTCTCTCTCTCTCTCTCTCTCTCTCTCTTTCTATATATATATATATATATATATATATATATATATATATATATATATATATATATATATATATATATATATATTCGACTTAACGCTACTGTTCTATGTGTATAGCTATGCACAACGGGACTGATTTACAAAAGCAGTATTTTTTTTTTATATTGGCCTCTCATCGCTTTGTAAAAAAATAAATAAAAATCTGGTTGGTTATGGAAATTACGAGAATAAAAAAAATATATCTCCTTTAATTCTGTGTACCTATCCATTTATTATTACACGTATATTTTTAGGTGTGTGAAATGACAGGTTCTTCCTGGGAAATAATGATTTATTTTACCTCTTTCAGATGTTGCTGTGGGTGGATATAACAGCCTGAAAACCAAGTTGGAGGTAAAATTCAAATAATGATATATTAATGATATAAGCACCCTTATATGTCTCTTATTTTCCTGATGCATGGACGTGACAATGCATGTATTACTAGAGTTTCATTTTAAGCACTGTTGTTTTACTTTCATGTATCATTTTTATGTGATTTTATGTTGCCCTTTTGCATCTCATTTCATAAGTGTGTTCAGAGTGTTGTAACATTTTGCATTAGTCAAATGCATTGACTCCTTTAATATAATTTGAAAGCAGTCAGAAGACAACAGACCAGCAATTATGCCACTAGTTAAAGTGGAGTCAGTGGGTGGAAATATATTCCCAGTATTATGAAATAAAAAGATAGATGTACAAAAAAAAATAAAAAATAAGTGATGCAGTTGTGAGAGGTTATTGTGCTAATGAAAATAATAAGTAGTCCCTTTCAATGTGGGTGATTCGCATGACGTCACTGAGCAGTAGAGTGAATAATAAGCAGTCCTCTCCAATGTGGGTAAATTATGTGACGTCACTGATAGGTAGAGGCCCATTACAGCACCTAGGTTTACACCTGATGTCATAGAGCACGTTTGTATGATGACCTCCAACAGAGGCTGCATGTGGGATACCATCTCAGCCATCAATGACCAGTCAACTCTAATAAATATATGTAAATCCAGCGAAAATGAACTTGATGTTTGCAAACTGCAGTTGCCAAGGAGGGCTATGCAGCTTCTTTGTAGGAACGCATTGTTCATAAGGCGTTGTTGCAAGGCTGAATGTGACGTCACATATACCTAGGCCCCTGTATTTCTTCTGCCAAGTCACATACAGGGATTGCAAGGAGGGTTTACATATTTATACCAGACAACCGAAATTCGGTGGTTGCTGTTTCTTGCGTTGCCAGTGTGTTAAGAGAGTGTGAAAGAGTTACTGTTCGAGATTATATGTACTAAGTATAAAGCCTTATTACATAGGCAGTACAGGTCCATCAGGTAAGGGTAATCATCATAGATTCCTCTGAATGGGTAGAACTGGGGTATATATATATATATATATATTTTCAGAAACTGTCGTGTATCAGTTAAATGTGCACAAACCTATTTAGACAGGCAGGAAGATAGATAGATAGATAGATAGATAGATAGATAGATAGATAGATACACAGATAGACACATGGATAAATAGATACACAGATCCAGATTGGTTCTATGGCTGTATATTATAGAAGATGCATATAATATATTTTTTGTCCAACTTCAGATAGATAGATAGATAGATAGATAGATAGATAGATAGATAGATAGATAGATAGATAGATAGATAGATAGATCTAGAATATAATAATCTATGGCTGTATATTGTAAAAGATGCATATATTGTTTGCATCCAGCTGTAGCTAGATAGATAGACACATCTAGAATTATCTATGACTGTATATAGATAGATAGATAGATAGATAGATAGATAGATAGATAGATAGATAGATAGATAGATAGATAGATAGATAGATGGATCCAGAATGATTTATTCTGTATATTGTGGAAGATGCATCGTATATTGTTTGTGTCCATCTTTAGATGATAGATAGATAGATAGATAGATAGATAGATAGATAGATAGATAGATAGATAGATAGATAGATAGATAGATAGAACCAGAATGGTCTTTGCTGTATATGATGGAGGATGCCTAGTATATTGCTTGTATCTAGCGGTATTAAATATCTGACTCATTGTTACATAAGCAGAACCTGATCTGTTAGCACACAAGCCAGGTGTTGGAGGATTAAGGATCCAGGACTAGATTGTTTGTCCAACATTCAGTATTTTATTACAGCCTTTATTAACATACCTTAGCTACATGAATATGCCTCATTATTTAAGAGCAGTCAGCATAGCATAGCATAGCATGCAACGATGCAGAATTAGACGTGTGCCCATGCAATCCCCCTCCTCCTACCACCTTCCATCCACCCCAGATCTGGGCCAGAAATCAGCGATTCTGGACAATTCCAAGCGAGCTGAGCTGTGTCATCCTTCCATGGTGGGGATGGAGTATATAGCAGCAAAGGGCAGCAGCACACACACAGCTAGGACACACAGAAAGCACGAGCCCAGCAAAGTGGTAAGGTAATGACACGGTGACTCACTGCGGATCACAGATTTCAGGGAAAAAAAGAAAAAGGCAGCAAGGCCCTGCTATCAGCAAGAAGCAAACGCCTTCCGTTGTTGAGAGGAGGTAGAAGAGAGCGAGGAGAGGAGAGGAGATGAGGTAGAAGAGGGTGAGGGGAGGAGAGGAGTTAGAAGAGAGTGAGGAGAGGAGAGGGGAGGAGGTAAAAGAGAGTGAGGAGAGGAGGTAGAAGAGAGTGAGGAGAGGAGGTAGAAGAAAGTGAGAGGAGGAGAAGAGGTAGACGAGAGTGAGGAGAGGAGAGGAGGTAGAAGAGAGTGAGGAGAGGAGGTAGAAGAGAGTGAGGAGTGGAGGTAGAATAGAGTGAGGGAAGGAGGTAGAAGAGAGTGAGGAGAGGAGAGGAGGTAAAAGAGAGTGAGGAGAGGAGGTAGAAGAGAGTGAGGAGAGGAGGTAGAAGAGAGTGCGGAGAGGAGAGGAGATAGAAGAGAGTGAAGAGAGGAGAGTGAGGAGAGGAGGTAGAAGAGAGTGATGAAAATAGGTATAAGAGAGTGAGGCTAGAAGGTAGAAAAGAGTGAGGAGAGGAGAGGAGGTAGAAGAGAGTGATGAAAATAGAGTGAGGAGAGGAGGTAGAAGACAGTGAGGAGAGGGGGTAGAAGAGAGTGAGGAGGTAGAAGAGAGTGAGGAGAGGAGGTAGAAGACAGTGAGGAGAGGAGGTAGAAGAGTGAGGAGTGTGCTTCCTGGGAATCCCAGGCTGGGATGCAGGCAGTGTGGGTCTCCCTTGGGGTACAAGGCCTTGGGGTTGGTGCTGTAGGGTAGAGCTGTAGGGTTGGTGCTGTAGATAGTGTAGAGCTGTAGGGTTCTGGCTGTAGGTAGAGTAGAGCTGTAGGGTTGGTGCTGTAGGTAGGGTAGAGCTGTAGGGTTGGTGCTGTAGGTAGGGTAGAGCTGTAGGGTTGGTGCTGTAGGTAGGGTAGAGCTGTAGGGTTGGTGCTGTAGGGTAGAGCTGTAGGGTTGGTGCTGTAGGGTTGGTGCTGTAGGGTAGAGCTGTAGGGTTGGTGCTGTAGGTAGGGTAGAGCTGTAGGGTTGGTGCTGTAGGTAGGGTAGAGCTGTAGGGTTGGTGCTGTAGGGTAGAGCTGTATGGTTGGTGCTGTAGGGTAGAGCTGTAGGGTTGGTGCTGTAGGCTTGGTGCTGTAGGTAGGGTAGAGCTGTAGGGTTGGTGCTGTAGGGTAGAGCTGTAGGGTTGGTGCTGTAGGGTTGGTGCTGTATGGTAGAGCTGTATGGTTGGTGCTGTAGGGTAGAGCTGTAGGGTTGGTGCTGTAGGCTTGGTGCTGTAGGTAGGGTAGAGCTGTAGGGTTGGTGCTGTAGGGTAGAGCTGTAGGGTTGGTGCTGTAGGGTTGGTGCTGTAGGGTAGAGCTGTAGGGTTGGTGCTGTAGGCTTGGTGCTGTAGGTAGGGTAGAGTTGTAGGGTTGTGCTGTAGGCTTGGTGCTGTAGGTAGGATAGAGCTGTAGGGTTGGTGCTGTAGGGTAGAGCTGTAGTGTTGGTGCTGTAGGGTAGACTGGCAGTGTGTAGAGATGCTGGGAGCTGTCCCCGCTGCGCTGGTGCTGATGCTGCTAGCTAGGGGCAGCCGCTGCTGCTGATCACTCATGCATATCAATAGCCGCGTATACTTGAGATCTCTCTCTCTCTCTCTCTTCTCTTTTTTTCTCTCCTCTTCATGACATCATCATTACCTTGGTCTCCCGCTGTCCAGGACCTTTGACCTTGCCGGGCTGGTCCACATTTTTTTTTTTTTTTTGGCAAAAGAAAACCCCCTCCCTCCAATGATGGCCCTTTTCTCCTTTTTCAGACCGGTGGCAGCAGCAAGCAAGCAAGACTGCATCTCCTCAGTCTCTCTCTCTCTCTCCCCCACACCCCCACCTTCTCCTTCCATCGCACAAGGAGCTGCCCCCCTTATCCACACATAGATGCCCGAGATGTTTGCCATCAACTGCCACCATTGGGAGAAAAAAAATCCTGGGCACGTCTAAAGCCAGAGGATCAGAAGGAGAGCATTGAATCATCTTGTCACTTTGGACTGGAATGGGATTTTCTTGCTGCTGGGCTGCACACAAGCCTTTCACATCTTCTCCAGGAGTCTTGGGTGAGAATGAAGCGATTTACAATGCAAATAGAGGCCTGGCCAAGGGATGGATGCACCTTGGGAGCTTGCTGGTGGTCTGTGCTGCACACACATCAGTGGATTATTACTGATGGGAATAACTCGCCAGGAGCAAAGTTGGGGATAAACTTTGATGGCAACAGATCTCTGATGGCTTGGTTATGGAGACCATGGCTGGTGATCGGGAGCGATGTGTTTGGCCAGGGGATTGTTACAACAAGAGACTGCTCTACAAGCCCCATCCAAGCCTCATGTTATGATCATCAGAGGGATGGTGGATCGCTGGGACCTGCATACACGAGAAGTGGTTGTTATCTTTGGTTATCTAGCTGTATGAGTTTATCGCTTTTCATAAAGCTAGATAACCGAAAGTAAAAACTCCTTCCAGAACATCACACCGCTGAAGGATGTACAATCCACACACAAGGGGACTGCTGGAACTGACTCAGCCAATCACAAATTGGACCCCCCCCCCCAAAAAAAAAAAAGAAAAAAAGCTAGACATATATGTATATTCATGTCATTTATGCCTCTTGATGGTGTCCCCCCTATGTTTAAACATGGATTGCAATGAGGAACCTGCTTTTATTAGCACACAAGGATAATGGATGGTAATGTATATGCAACTTTCGTTCAGCATAAAAAAAAAAGTATTGATTTTTGACTAGTGTGACCCCAGAAACATGGGCCTGACTGCAAAGTTTACAGTCATCTTAGCTAATGTAGCTTGATAGTGGTTACATGAAGCACAATACAGTAGTGTCACAAAACATATACTGTATATTCCTATGTGATATCACATTCAGTAAAATCACACTCTGCTAGTTTAATT
>CM056049.1:120821962-121166962 GCA_029574335.1 Rana kukunoris | reverse complement strand
TCTAAAGGCTTTATCCACAAAGCTTTAACACAAGTGCAAGGATCCTCATTTTAACCATGTGACTTTCATTTTGAAAGTTGATTAGACTCTGCTGAAAATAACTGTCACTTTAAAAAAAATATGTACATATCCTGTTCTATAAGAAACAAAATAACTATTACATTGGAATGGAAAAAAAGTGACAGGTATTTTCAAAAGCCTTTAGAATAAACTTGCCAGTGTTAGGGACCCATATATACACTTGCATTATACTACATGTAAACTATTTATAACAGAGTAGTCTCTCTGTGTAGTGCTCTGTGTACATAAAAACAAAATATATTCAGTGAAATTATAGTGTCCCTGGATTAAGTTTACATTCATTTTCTAAATGTGACAGTTATTTTCAGTGGAGTCTAATCAACTTTGAAAATGAAAGTCACATGGCTAAAATGGGGATTACTCTTGTATTAAAGCTTTGTGGATAAAGTCTTTAGAATAAAAGGTAGTACATAAAACAGTATCGTATCAATGAGCCATATATACTGTTCAGTAGTAGGTGTGTTTTATACTATTTATATATTTATACATTTATATATTTATACAATATATAATTCAAGCTGACCACTGAAACTGTATATATATGGATCTCTAGTACAGATTAGAGTTTTATTGTATAGGCTTAAGGGTGAGGATGTTTATTTTAGCCATGTGGCTATCATTTTCAAAGCTCATTAGACTCAATTAAAAATAACTGTCACTTTAAAAATAAAATAATGTACAATTAATCCAGGGACACAGGAATTTCAATGTAATCCTTATGTTTCTACTTACATAGAACAAAATACCACTCTGTAATAAATATATGAAATGTGGTATAATTGAAAATGTACATATGGATCATTAGTATAGTTTTATTGTATAGGCTTAATGCTAAGGATCTTTATTTAAGTCATGTGACTATTATTTGTAAAGCTCATTAGACTCAGTTAAAAATAACTGCATTTTTTAAAAATAATGTACACTTAATCCAGGGACACTAGCATTCCAATGTACCCCTTATGTTTTTACTTATAGAACATAATACCACTCTGTAACAGAAATGTGGTATAATTAAAAATGTACAAATGTTTGGTTTTATTCTATAGGCTTAAGGGTAAGAATCTGTATTTAGATATGTGACTATTATTTTCAAGGCTCAGTAGACTCAACTAAAAATAACTGTCACTTTAAAAAAAAAAAATAGTGTACACTTAATCCAGGGACACTAGAATTCCAATGTAATTTTTACTTATATAGAACGGAATACCACTCTGTAATAGAAATGTGGTATAATGGAAAATGTGTATATATGGATCATTATAGGTTTATTCTATAGGGTCAAGGATAAGAATCTGTATTTAGCTATGTGACTATTATTTTCAAAGCTCATTAGACCCAGCTGAAAATAACTCACTTTTTTTTTTTAAATGTACACTTAATCCAGGGACACTAGCATTCCAATGTACCCCTTATGTTTTTACTTATAGAACATAATACCACTCTGTAACAGAAATGTGGTATAATTAAAAATGTACAAATGTTTGGTTTTATTCTATAGGCTTAAGGGTAAGAATCTGTATTTAGATATGTGACTATTATTTTCAAGGCTCAGTAGACTCAACTAAAAATAACTGTCACTTTAAAAAAAAAATAGTGTACACTTAATCCAGGGACACTAGAATTCCAATGTAATTCTTATGTTTTTACTTATATAGAACAGAATACCACTCTGTAATAGAAATGTGGTATAATGGAAAATGTGTATATATGGATCATTATAGGTTTATTCTATAGGGTCAAGGATAAGAATCTGTATTTAGCTATGTGACTATTATTTTCAAAGCTCATTAGACCCAGCTGAAAATAACTCACTTTTTTTTTTTAAATGTACACTTAATCCAGGGACACTAAAATGTCAATTTAATCCTTATGTTGTTACTTATATAGAACAGAATACCACTCTATAATAGAAATGTGGTATAATGGAAAATGTACATATGGATCATTATAGTTTTATTATAGTTTTATTCTATAGGCTCAAGTGTTAGAGTCTGTATGTAGCTATGTGCCTATTATTTTCAAAGCTAATTAGACTTAAAAATAACTGTAATTTTTTTTCTTGTATTAAGGATCCTTAGCTTGATGGGTTGTGTGTCTGATGTGTACAATAATAAATGTATACTCATGGATATGCACATAAAGAGCAGTAAGATGAATTTAGTGAATTTGGTGCCATGTAGACTGGCCATCATCTGGAGAAAGTTGCTGTAGTTGATGACCGGTCAGTCTCCTCCATATTCATCAAAAAAGGGAGATGCAGAGTAGGATAAATCTGATGGCTGGAAATGTTCCTTCTTCTATTGGAAATACAAGGACAGATGCTTGTCTCTTGTGAGTGGGTCTCCTTGAGGAAGGCAGTGAAGCAGAAAGACATGATGGAGAAGAGTTCGCCTCCCCCCTTGTCAAAGTGTTAAAAATGTTCTTGTCTTACTCTGCAGCCAGCAATGGGAATAAAAGTGACATTACTCCAAAGAAGCCACGTGTGCTCCTCCCTACATCTCCTCTACTCCTCTCCTCCAATCTTCTATACGGTTAGCCACATCTAGCCTGGAAACAGCTCAGCCCCCCCCCCCCCCCCAAAAAAAAAAGTGAAATAATTAGGATGTAGACACAAGTGACAAAAATGGAAGAGGAGGAGGAGACTGGGAGGGAGGGGGGTCTGTCCTGCCTAATTGATTCGGTTAAACGGAATGCAGGAGATGTGAACGGCTGGACGCTCCTATTCCCACGCTCGGGGGCAAGTGGCAGTGCCATGGGCCGGCAAGCTGTGATAGACAGACAGCCATGCAGGGGGGGGGGGGGAGGGGAGACACAGCAAGTATCCCCAACACCACACTCAGCTCACAGCTTTAAGAAAGTGCAGGCATTTCCCACCCACAGCCATCTGCAGGCTCCCCAATGAGAGCACCAACTGTTTAGCAGCAGCACACTGTCTGCTTTTTGTTCCTCTAATAATTACCAAGA
The DNA here is from genome assembly GCA_029574335.1 of Rana kukunoris. Lineage (NCBI taxonomy): Eukaryota > Metazoa > Chordata > Amphibia > Anura > Ranidae > Rana > Rana kukunoris. The sequence goes on along the minus strand of CM056049.1, from coordinate 121,163,917 downwards.
TCCTGATGCTATGAGTGTATATAGCTATATAGAATATATATAGAAAATATGTAGATGGAATCCTGATGCTATGAGAGTGCATATATATATATATATATATATATATATATATATATATATATATATATAAAGAGATAAAAAATGCTATGAATATATATATATATATATATATATATATATATATACACACACATACATATTACTGACATGCATGCATTGTTATTATATTAATAAGGAGATCTTTTATATATATATATATATATATATATATATATATATATAGTTTTAGGGTAATGGCATGCATTGTTACTTTAATAACAAGGAGGTATTTTGGCTTCTTTATGGTATACTAGGGTTTTAGTACTACAGCCAGAAATTCTAAATTGAATGTTTACTCCATAATGTAAAACAACATTGATTTAGGAAGTTTACTGGTGACTGTGATCAGGCAGATGGCAGGTAAACACATATGGATGATACTCAGTATGTGCCCATTATATAAGTTTCCTGTAGCTCAGGTCAATCCATGTATAAAAAACAGTCACACAAAAATGAGAATTTCCCATTTAGCAATGTTATCTGATGTAAATTATTAATGGGATCTAAGTGTGCTGCACTGTGTAGTGTAATTATTGAAAAGAGCAATAATAGTAGCAAATTAAATGTATATACTGTTTATACAAGAGTGAACAGGTATAGCCTATGCACCTAATAGGGACTCATATAAAATAATAATAATAGTAAGAAAAAAAATATATATATATATATATTTTAATATATCAATCTATCTATCTATCTATCTATCTATCTATCTATCTATCTATCTATCTATCTATCTATCTATCTATCTATCTATCTATCTATCTATCTATCTATCTATCTAGATAGATATATCTATATATAGATATATATATATATATATATATATATATATATATATATATACTGTATATATATATATATATATATATATATATATATATATATATATATACACATATCTATCTATGTATAGATATATATCTATACATAGATAGATATAGATAAAATATATATATATATATATATATATATATATATATATATATATATATATATATATATATATATATATATATATATGTATATGTCTGTTTGAAAGTAGTCCCATGTTGTTCTACTTGGCTTCAGATGCATTTAAGATAATATTATGTATAGATTCCCCACTCCATTATTTATAGACATTTTTCTATAGATGTTATCAATAGCATCATAGTGACAAATGCATAGTTTATGCCAGAATATGTTTTCATAATAATGTATGCTTCCCATAAGGGCCTTCATATTCATCCACTGAGAAGCCATGCAAACAGATACACAATTAGAACGACATGGGGTCTATTTATCAAAGTCCTTGGGCTGCAAAATGGGGCCAGAAGGGTAGCAAGGGCTGCTTTTGGTCTGATCAAAGACCCCCAAATCCATTATCATTTAAAGCAATAGATTTCATTAGATAAAGTTTCAGCTAGCTGTCTAAAGGCACACTAAACATTAAAAATAATATGATGCCCCCCCCCCCCCCCTCAAGTATGAAAAGGGCTTAGCTACAAAAGCTCAGAAAAACATTACAACGGCTTATGTTTTTTTGTGGATTCAGGGCGGTTATGTAAATCCTGTAGAGGGGGCCAGAAAACCCAATAATGCAGGCGTATATGTTTAATGTTGTCTAATAGGGAGGGAAATGCTAAGCTCAGGCATTCGCTTCTCCAGTATTCTCCAAACTGGTGTAACAAAACAAGAAATCATCACACAGTACGTAATGTGATATTTTTACATTAATTATATGAGCAATTGTGTAGCTTTAAGCTGTATTAATCTATTATTACAATTTGGCTTTAAATTATGCTTCCCTTTTCAAGGCCTGGTTTTAAAATATATAATGACTGTAAAAGAAGCTTGCACCTTTACAATAGAGGAAGTACCTTTGCATCATTAGTTACCCGTTACTACCCCAAATATAAGAAGCTCCCTCCTTGCAGGTTAGTTAGGCCTGGGGCCATGATATGCAAAATGGATTGTATTTCAAAGCAGCCACGTGAGTTTGATTTAATTTGCGCAGCCCAATCAGACTCTTATACTGAGTGCAAACTCAAAGCAAGCATAGGTACGTTGGGTCAGTGTAAAAAATACACATGGTAGTACCTCACTGCATTGCTTAATTCAGTAATATTTTCGTTTTTTTGGGGTTTTAATCAACTTTTTTTTTTGTGTTGCCGATTTCAACTCCTATGTATTTTACAATATAGTGCATAATATTTTAGGCGCCATGATTACCGTTTCATTTATTCCAATAACATTTTTTTATATGATTTAGGCAGATTATGCCATGGCTTGATATATGGTATTGCTTTATAGTTCACCAATTCAAATAAAAATTACTGTGTGTGTGATAGGAACTGAGCTAAATACATGTTTTGCTTCTGAGCAGAAGACAGCAGGCTGCAGGCTTTGGGCCTACTGAAAGTTAAACAAAAGCCAAGCCTGTGAAACATTAAGCATCGCCCATCGCTTACTGTAACAGCGTGATAGCTTGGCTTTGTATATTTTCAGGAATGGCCTTTAAAAAAGAAAGAAAAGCTGTTTTTTAAAAAAAATATGCAGTGTTTTCACATGTCGATCTTTATCTTTTGCCATGGTGAAATGTATATATGTTGAATGCATGTTATATGAAGATGATTGTGTGTTATCTGATTTGCACACTATACATGCATGCTCTAATGTATGTTTATCTTCATAAGCAGGGATAGGATAATTTATTGTTTTTTTTCTGTTGGATCTATGTAGGGCTCTCATTCTTTGCAGTTGTGCTATCACATGAGATTAGGGTATATCAAAAGGCATTGCTCACAGATGTTGTCAGTAAATACCTTTATTGGCACATTGTTTATGTTGCTGAAGCCACTGGCAAAATATCAGTACAGAAAAATTGGGCCTTAAAGCGACTGCTTTCATTTTATTTCTAGCTACTACTTTTATGGTGTTTAAAAAACATGCATGGTTGTGTCTTATAGATCTCCCCTTGTCATGTGTTTGTAAGCGATCGTGTTATTGTAATCATGTATTTTCCAGTTGTGATATATACAGCAGGTCATAGGTGGATATTTTAATTGACAACAAAACTGATCACATTTATATTGTGATGTAGATTTAAACCAATGTTGTGATTAAAAATTGTAGTAATATATGTGTAAAATTGTTGATCAGTCTTTGATGTGTTTTTAGTACTCTTAAAAAAGAAGAAAAAAACAGTATATTTGACTGATCAACCAAGCTAAGGCTTTCCAGGGCGTTCTGAGGGTGATGGAACCTGCATGCAGAATTTGACCGCCCTCAGGCACTGCCATTTTGTGGCACTACCATTAACACAAATGTTCTGCTCGGCTGGACGTTCGTGTTTAAGTGAAAAGAGGGGGAGGGGAAGGAGATGAGCGGTAATAGCAGACACTGGCAAGGCAACTTATTTCAGCAGCCAACAATTGCTATCAGTGCAAATTTTCCCAGCTGCCCAAGTGACTGCTCCCCCAGACAACCATCAAAGAATGCTTAAGATTGAATACCGATCTGCCTTTAAATGGGCAGAACAGTTGTCTATCATCTATCTTGTGTGTGTGGGTACATTTACTGATATCTGATTGCTTTAGGCCTAGTGCTTAGTAAAGGTGGCATTAATGTATGGGGTTAATTTACTAAAACCGAGGAGTGCAAATTCTGGTGCAGCTCTGCATAGAAACCAATCAGCTTCCAGGATTTTTGTCAAAGCCTTATTGAACAAGCTAAAGTTAAAAGCTATTTGGCTACCATGCACAGCTGCACTGGATTTTGTATTCTCCAGTGCAATCAACCCTATTATATTAAATAAATGTAAACCAAATATATACAGGCATAGCCCACTTTTAAGTACACAATGGGCAGGGCTTTTTTTCAGGGGGAACTTGGGGGAACTCAGTTCCACCACCTCTGGCTCAGACCCTTTGGTGCCTGCTCACCACAATCACTTGTAAACACAGAAGTCCGGTTTCTGACTTTACAAGTGACAGCTCTGCACTCTGTGTGTAATGCAATTCTGGTATTTAACCACTTAAGGACCGCCTACTGCACATTTACGTCGGCAGAATGGCACGGCTGGGCACATCAACGTATATATACGTTGTAGTACCCAGCCGTGGGTCGCGGGTCCGAAGCTCCAGAGGGACCGCGGGATTCGCGGACCGATCGCCGCTGGAGTGCGGCGATCCGTCCCTGGAGCGGAAGAACGGGGAGAGCCGTGTGTACACACGGCTTCCCCGTGCTTCTCTGTGGCCGCAGCATCGATCGCGTCATCCCTGTAATAGGGGACGCGATCGATGACATCACACCTACAGCCACACCCCCCTACAGTTGTAAACACACACATTAGGTCACACATCCCCTACAGCGCCACCTGTGGTTAACTCCCAAACTGCAACTGTCATTTCCACAGTAAACAATGCAATTTAAATGCATTTTTTGCTGTGAAAATGACAATTGTCCCAAAAATGTGTCAAAATTGTCCGAAGTGTCCGCCATATTGTCGCAGTCACGAAAAAATCGCTGATCGCCGCTATTAGTAGTAAAAAAAAAATAATTAATAAAAATGCAATAAAACTATCCCTTATTTTGAAAACGCTATAAATTTAGCGAAAACCAACCGATAAACGCTTATTGCGATTTTTTTTTACCAAAAATACGTAGAAGAATACGTATCGGCCTAAACTGAGGAAAAAAAAAATGTTTTTTTTATATATTTTTGGGGGGTATTTATTATAGCAAAAAGTAAAAAAATTTTTTTTTAAATTGTCGCTCTATTTTTGTTAATAGTGCAAAAAATAAAAACCGCAGAGGTGATCAAATACCACCAAAAGAAAGCTCTATTTGTGGGGAAAAAAGGACGCCAATTTTGTTTGGGAGCCACGTCGCACGACCGCGCAATTGTCAGTTAAAACGAAGCAGTGCCGAATCGCAAAAAGGGGCAAGGTCCTTTACCTACATTTTGGTCCGGGTCTTAAGTGGTTAATGCCCCTTTAAGACCCTTCTACTGTTTCTGAACAGGGTCGTGGTTGAGTTCCTGCACCTTTTTTTCTGAGAAAAAAAGCTCTGACAATGGGGTTTATTTACTAAAGCTGGAAAGCGCAAAATCAGGCTCACTTCTGCATAGAAACCAATGAGCTTCCAGGTTTTATTACCAAAGCTTAACTGAACAAGCTGGGGTTAGAAGCTCATTGGTTTCTAAGCAGAGGTGAGCCTGATTTTGCGCTTTCCAGGTTTAGTAAATAATCCCCATTGTGTACTTCAAAGTAGGGTATGCTTGTATATATATATATATATATATATATATATATATATATATATATATATATATATATATATATATATATTGATGTGTTTTATTAACATATAGTCTGTGTATGATTCAAACATCCAACAAGATTTTGTAAAAATAAATCTATTTCATAAATAATTCTTATAAACCAAATCTTCAGGATAAGAACAATTTATTCGAAAAGTTCATGTGTGAAAAAGCACAGACCAGACTAAAAGCCTTTGAAATGTTCAGATGTCTCTAAAGTGGTTGTAAAGGCTAAAGTTTTTTTTTTTTATCTTAATGCATTCTCTGCATTAAAGTTGCAAACCTTTTAGGTGTAGCTCCCCCCCTGCACCCCTAAATAATTACCTAAGTCCAATTTCGATCCAGCGTTGTGCCCAATAAAAGTGGCACTGCTCTCTCTCACCTTCCTCGCTAGACTCATTGGGGTTGATTTACCAAAGGCAAATGGGCTGTGCACTTTGCAAAGTGAAGTTACCCTCTGCAAGTGTAGTTGTTCCAGAGCTTAGTAAATGAGATAAAGCTTCACTTTGCAACAAGTACCCAATCACGTGCCAGGAAAAAAAAAGTATTTTTGCTTGCACATGATTGGATGATGGAAGTCAGCAGAGCTTCTGCTCATTTCCTGAGCTCTGGAGCAAATGGAATTAGAGAGTTCAACTGCAAAGCGAGCAGTCTTTTTCCCTTTAGTAAATCAGCCCCATTGAAAGCAGTGGGAGCCATTGGCTCCTGCTGCTGTCAATTAAATCCAATAGACGCACACATGAGTAGCACTGCTAGGAAGAGGCTTGCTGGGGGAGGGCCTCAGAAGGCAGGGGGAGGCAGGAGCGCTGGTGGGGGGACCCCAGAAAAGGAGGATAGGGGCTGCTCTGTGCAAAACCATTGAACAGTGCAGGTAAGTATAGCATGCTTTTTAACCTTTATAATCACTTTAAGAATAATTTAACCATAATGCATAAACTTGCTGACATTTGCAGGTTTATTCAATAAGAAAATGTTAGAAGCAATGATAATGTGCAAAGTCCAACAGCCCATTACAACCAATCAAAAATATACTCTTCACAAAGCTTACTGTAGTAATGGTAAATTTGATTGGTAAATATGAGTTGCTGCATTGTAGTGCTCTTTGCATTGGTTTAATGAATATGTTTTCAGTAGATCTCCAGGCAGGCAGCTAAATATTCAGATGGATTAAATATGTGGGAAGTTTAATCTGCCTAGGGATTTGTAATTCTCTGCAGCTAGTTTAGTGATCTACAAACCCCTGCCAGATAGCACAGCTCGGTCCTCTACCTCCACTGCAGCATTAATAAACACAAACCCAGCCTGCAGCTTGTACAGTAAAGGAGCAGCAATACAGAGATGGGATAGGCCTCATTCACATCACTGTAACATGGCTGTAAAAATGTTACCAATCATTGGGCAAGGAACAGATCCTGCATAAATGATCAGTATACAAATATATTTTTTAATGTGTAAACATAGTCCTGTTCCTTTTTTCAATGGTATACGTGTTGTATACGCATTTCCTCAAATAATTTGGGATTTTGTGTTATAGATCTCATTGCATGTTTATGCACCTGATTTGTATGTCTCCATTGAAAACAATGCAGCTGCATTCAGATCCGTTAGCAAAAAGAGGTTATAAAGACTTTTATTTACAACTATGAGACTGAGACCACTCTTGCTTTCTCCTTCTTTTAGCACATGTGAACTGCACCAGTTTCTGATTGGTTTAAATTGCTGAAGTTTTAAAATTGAGTTTATTTTGTAATGAACTGCATTGGTTGCTTTAGCAAATTCTGGAACATACTGTTGCATATCAAACACAAGGTTATTTACTGGCTGTCGTGTTACAGTACATCATCCCTATACTGATAAGTCAGGTTAGGAGATTTTTCTTGCTGCTTTTGATGTATCCAAATGCCCCGTACACACGATCAGACATTTATCCGACCACTTTCACATCAGAAATTCAGACGGAATTCCATCGGAGTAAAATAGAACAGAATTTCTGATGGAACTACTCCAATGGGGAATACACACGATCGGAATTTTCGATGGAAAAAGTCAGACAGATATTCAGATCGTGTGTACGGGGCTTTAGTTTTTGAGGTCAGTATTGTTCTTACACCAGTGGAGTACTGTAAACAATATTTTTTTATTTTCACTACCAGTTATTATTATTATAATTTTTTTTTGGAAAACTGTAATAATAGGGTTAATGACACCATGTAGTAATTTTCTTCTTACAAATGTTACTGATAGTCATCAAGTGTGCAATTTATTAGGAATGTAATCAGACCACTAAATTCCCATTCATCTCAACTACCCAATGAAATCAGGAGGAGTTTCTATCTTCTTATTGGGTATTACATATACACGTTCACCTTTATAAAGGTATCTACCAACTAGTAAACCACCAGTCATCAAATGCATTATCATTTCTAGTCATTTTACATCATATCTAGTCAATTCTGGTAAAATACTGTGTATTGTTAAACTTTCACAACTGACCAAACCAAATTATTCTTCCGGATAATCCCACAGCCTATAGACATGAAGTCATTTTTGGATAAAGAGCATGCATGGTTTTAGACTTTAACAACTGACCATAATTATTCTTCCAAATAATCCCGTAATCCATAGACATGCATGCTTACTTGGTATGGATACACTTGTCTGCTCATGTATCAATGAACAATCATCCAGTAAGTGTGATTGTGTGTACACAATCCATTGCTATCTTATGCCGCGTACACACGATCATTTTTTGTGATGAAAAAAAACAACGTTTTCTGTGAAGTAAAAAACGTCGTTTTTGAAACGTCACTTTTCAAAGACAATTTTGCATACACACCATCGTTTTTTTCACAAAAAGCGAGGTTACGTTCACCACTCTTTTCCATTGAAGCTCGCTTCATAACTAGCTTCTGGGCATGCGCGGGTTGAAAAACGTCGTTTTAAACGACGTTTTTGCTACACACGGTGACTTTTTGTGAAACAAAAAACGACGTTTTGAAAAACGACACAAAAAGTGCAAGCATGTTGGAATTTTTTTTTGGTCGTTTTTTTGAAGACAAAAAACAACGTTTTGCCCACACACGATCAATTTAAATGACGTTTTAAAAAAAAAGACCGTGTGTACGCGGCATTACGCTATTAATGGCTAGGTATAAGCACACTCCAAGATCTGTTGGCTTAGCATCAGTGAGAAGATCCTGCCTAGCTAGACCTTCATATATACTAAATGCCAGCATTCACTACTCATTAGAAAAACAAAAAAAGTATTTTAAATTATAATAACACAGTGAAAATTTCCGTGGCGTCCATTCTAATTCTGTTTAACCAGAGATCGCCAAATGCAAGGCAAGAGAGTTAAATAAGTGACGTGTAGACCCAGGCTGGCTAAGCACATATGCCGAGAGAAAGAACATATGGGCTCTTAATAATAAAACATTAACAGTGCACAGGGTTAAATGAGGTAACATGTCATGTCCTGCTCTGCGTGTGACTTTTTAAAGTAAGGCTAATAGCAATGTGATCACTTTAAAACATGATACCATGTGTAAATCAGTTTGTACCTTTTACATATACAGACTTGTTAACCAAGGCAATTCAAACAGTAATGATTATAGGCAAAGTACAGCGATCCTTAGCAACTGACTACAGAAAAATGGTTGCAATGGGTTACTGAAAGTAATCTTTCTATGACTTGGCTGATAGTATTCTATGGCATGTCGTGAAAGTTTTTTCTCCTTTTCTCCATAGTAAGCTGAATGATTCAAGGTTTTCTAAAATGCTGGAGAATATTTGTACTTAATTGTAAAAACTAAGTCATTGTCATTGATAACAATAATATTGTTCTGTTGTGAACCTACACAATTCAGTTGTTGCAAGTGATGCTGAACTATGTTACATCGCTTGCCTCTAATAGGACCTGTATGATAATTTCCCTCAGTTCTCAGGAAAATAACTAAGTTGAATTAGCGAATACACCCATAGGGCTCATTTACACTTGCTTCAGCTTTAACGCACATTAAAGCGCCTACTGCTTCAACAAGCATTTATTATGTGTTTTTGATGCTTCTGTGATGCTTCGCTGAAGCTTTATTGACGCTCTTTTGAAGCTTTGTTGAAGCTTGGCAGATGCCCTGTGTGTGTGTTAATGTCTTAGGCCTTGTACACATGACCGAGGAACTCGTTGGAAAAGACACATAGTTTTCCTCGACGAGTTCCTTGTTAGGCTTGTCGAGAAACTCGACAAGCTGTCTTTGCGTACACACAGTCAAGACCAAATCTCCTCGTTCTCAAACTCGGTGACTTCAGTACATACAACGGCAGGGGAAGTTCGATTCCACCGGCACAAGCCTTGGGGGTGCTTTTGCTAATCTCATGTTACTGCGTGTTAAGTAAAAGTTTGGTAAGAGACATTTGCACTTCACAGGCGGCATACACACGACCGAGGTTCTCGCTGGAAGACCTCGGCCGTGTGTACACGGAGCGCTCGCCCCGCCCGTCGGGAATCCCGTCGAGCGAAAAGAGAGCACGCTCTCTTTTTGCTCGACGGCCCGCCTGGATGAATGGCTGGTTGCCATTCCCGACGGGCGGGTCGCCGATTTCGACGGCCGGCAGAGAACCTCGACGGGCGGAACGATGTGTTCTGCCCGTCGAGGTTCTCTGCCGTGTGTACGCGGCCTCAGTCTGTTACAGCATGACAAATGTGCTATCTCCATTACAAATACTACTTTTACCGAAGGTGCGCGAGTTTCTAAGCATACACACCAACGTGTTTCCCATTGGAAAGCCAGCCCGACGAGGAACAAGGAAAAAGGGAACTTGCTCTCTTTTTTCCTCGTCGAGTTCCTCGACAGTTTAATCGATCAAAAGCATACACACGACCATTTTCCTCGGCAAAAAAGCTCTCCCACCAAGTTTCTTGGTGGATTCTGCCGAGGAAAACGGTCGTGTGTACACGGCCTGATACTTTCAATTTCCCCAAAACAAAGCAAAGCTAAAGCTGAATTAAAGCTTCTGAAAAGCTGAAGGTGCTTCGAGTAGGCTTTGCCATAGGCTTCTATGGAGGCTTTGAAGCACCACTAAAGGGACATGGGGTGTATGTTTTGAAGCAAAGCCAAAGCAAAGCAAACACAAGGTGTAAACAGGACTGTAAGCTAACCATTTTATTTAGTGACAGGGACTTTGACTGGTATTCAGAGAGCTTTAACAAAGCTTGTCCGAAGCCATGTTTTAAAGGAAGTATAAACGAGCCCATACATGTACGAAAATGTCACTGTATTGAGTAACATGCACAAGAGATACAGGGGTAGATTTACTAAAACTGGTGCACTCAGAATCTGGTGCATCTATGCATATTAGCTAATCAGCTTCTAACTTCAACTTGTTCAATTAAGCTTTGGCAATAAAACATGGAAGCTGATTGGTTTCTGTGCAGATTTTGCACTCTCCAGTTTTAGTAAATCAACCCCACAGTATACTGCTGGCCTCTACAGGCATACACCACTTTTAAGTACACAATGGGGATTATTTACTAGAGCTGGAATGTGCAAAATTAGGCTCACTTCTGCATAGAAACTAAAGAGCTTCTAACCCCAGCTTGTTCAATTAAGCTTTGGTAATAAAACCTGGAAGCTCATTGGTTTGTGTGCAGAAGTGAGCCTGATTTTACACTTTCCAGCTTTAGTAAATAAACCCCATTGTGTACTTAAAAGTGGGGTATGCCTGTACTCTGTCACCCTGTTTTATCATATCTAAAAGCCAAAATTGTCCAAATGCATGCATAATCTTAAAAGTTTCCTTTAACAACCATCCCATTGTTTGGATCTATCTGCACATTGCTTTGAAAACACTTCTGTTTTCCTTTTTTCAGCTTTTATTAATATGAAATATATAACCTGAAAAAATAATAAAATTCAATTTTTTTTATCCATCGGTGAAAAAAAAATAGAACCTGTTTTAAATTTTTCTTATGGTTAAAAAACTGATAGAAAAAAACAATCGTCTGTGTGGAAGTCCATTGGTCAAAGATCCATACATGCTCAGAATCAAGTCGACGCATGCTCGGAAGCATTGAACTTCATTTTTCTCAGCACGTCGTAGTGTTTTACATCACCGTGTTGGACGCGATCGGATTTTTAACTGATGGTGTGTAGGCAAGACTGATGAAAGTCAGCTTCATCAGATATCCGATGAAAAAATCCATGCATGCTCAGAATCAATTCTTAGCATGTCGTAGTGTTTTACGTCACCGTGTTGGACACTATCGGTGAAAGTCAGCTTCATCAGATATCCGATGAAAAAATCCATCGGATTAGATTTCATCAGATATCCGATCGTGTGTACAGGGCTTTAGAGTTCCTCTAGAAGTTGCTACGGGTTCCTTGAGTTGTAGCTGATTGACCACCTATATGATGGTGCCTGTTTCAGGGCCATACCAACTGGAAAGGCCAGAAACCTGTCACCAAGTATTCTTTTAGCTTTCCATATGGGTGGCATTCTAACCACCACTGTTAGGGTTATATGCATCCTACTGACCACCAATGTAAGGGCAATTTATGCAATGGCCCCCAATGAAATTGGGTTTAGTAAAGGTTCCCTAGAGACCTGATTATTATTTAGGATTTCCCTGAGGCAAAAATGTTAAAAAGGCTGGATAAGAGCCTCTGTCTGGTTTGTATTGCTGTCTGCAGGGAGATGCCCTTCACTTTTTGTCAGAGGAAAAATGGGCACCAATACAGGAAATAAAGGGAAGCGACTGAAATGGGAACTAAAAGAGGTTTTAATCCTCCTCTATTTGAAAAATAACACGTTTTGGCTTGGAGACACACTTTATGACAAGGTGTGTGTAAACAAGCTTCAAAAGCAGACAGCCGGAATCATTGCTGTCTTTTCTTGTACCTCTCGTATTGGAAGATGGTTGGTGGATTAGTGTGACTTTGCCTGCCTCCTGATAGTGGAGGGACTATGTACAGCTCCTATGTTTACTTTTTAATTCTTACTCATTTTTATTACAGTCATAAGGACTCTATAAACAATAAATGTTTCTTTACAAAAATAGCTATAGCTTTTTTTAAATTACATTTGGCTTATGTCATCAGTTTATAAGTAAGTAGTGCCTGGTGGAGCTCCTTTTTCACCGTGTATGATTACACATAATGACTTTTTATATTTTCTGGGCTATTTCACCATCCCTAGATGAAAGGTAATTTTGTGATGCAGATTGTAAAATTACTCCAACTCTCTTGTATGACCCACTCTATAAGGTAAAATATATATTCGGCTCCTCAGCTCTTTTCCAGTTTGATTAAAATCACCTGGATTTAGTCTATGAAGTATTGTAAAAGGGTTTGTCAGGTGATTATAATCAGAAAGGTCATAAGAAGAGCAGAATATTTTTCACCTAATGGAGTGGGTCATACTGGGGGGCCTGCTACTGCTAGTTATACTTGTACATACAAGATGTATATATATATATATATATATATATATATATATATATATATATATATATATATACACACGGTATATATGTGTGTGTGTATTTAAGCTGTACCCCAAACTCCAGAGCACAAACTATAGGAGTATATTTATTAAAACTGGAGAATGCAAAATCGGGTACAGCTCGGCATAGACACCAATCAGCGTTCAGTTTTTTTATTCTCAAAGCCTAATTGAACAGGCTAAAGTTAGAAGCTGGTTGGCTATCATGCACAGCTTCACCAAATGTTGCACTCTCCGGTTTTAGTAAATCAACCCCTATGTTTCTTTAAAGACTCAAGGTTGCAAGGTTACAGAACATGTGTTTGAATTTAGATGGTACCTGGACATGACATAAAGCTCTGATAGCCCTAAAACTTGTAAGGCCTTCGGACCGTTCTAATCGGTTAACCGATGAAGCTGACTGATGGTCTGATGTGCCTACACACCATCGGTTAAAAAAACGATCGTGTTAGAACGCGGTGACGTAAAACACAGCGACGTGCTGAAAAAAATGTTCAATGCTTCCAAGCATTCGTCGACTTGATTCTGAGCATGCGTGGATTTTTAACCGATGGTCGTACCTACTAACGATCGGTTTTGACCTATCGTTAGGCGTCCATTGGTTATATTTAAAAGCAAGTTGGCTTTTTTTTTTTAACCGAAGGTTAAATAACCTTTGGGGCCTACACACGATCGGTTTTGACCGATGAAAACGGTCCATCTGGTTAACCTATCGCGTGTATGCAGCCTAACTGTGTCCTATGATCAGTGCAGATAACCATGTCATACTATTTATAGAGGAAAAAACAGGTGTAACAGGAAAAGAATCAGAATGTTAGCCATAGAGGTTAGTGGCAGGTGCCGACTGAGGTAAACCAGTCATCCAGTGGTCAATTGTACAAATTTTTCAGATATGAACCCATGAAAATGTTAAAGTGCAAGTCTTCTCACAAGTGATATTTAAGTTTTAGATTAAGTCTGTCAGGCTGAATCACCCACTACATTATTATGTCCCCTGGGGATTCAGTAACAAGCTCTTCCCACTTAAACTCCTGGCTTTGTTGTTGCTCTTTTTCATGTCTCTTTCTCTTGCTACAAGAGTAAAAATACAACAAGTAGAGTGTTTCCCTTTGTAAGTGCTGAAGACATTTTTGGAGATCTGAGAACTCAGCATGTCGACTCTCACCACCAGAGTCCCTGAAAATCATAAGAAACCGCTAAGTGATAGAACTCTCAAAAATATACCCGAAAACTGAAATAGGTTTTTGGCAAATTAAACAGGTCTACATAACTTTGCACAACTAAACACTTCAGTATGTCCGTATGTGTCATTCTTACATGATTTGAGTAATGTTCTATAACATGGTACTAACCTGGTTTATTCCGAGACACAACTAGACCTAAGGCCTTCCATACAAGGCCCATCGTTTACAAAAGCAGTGAACTATTAGCTTATGACTTCTTAAAAATGGGATGTGTCTGTATATATTTAATGTATATGTATACATATATATTAAAATGTCCCATAGACATATAAGCAGTCTAAGTGCAAAATAATCATTCTTAAAAATTATCACATTGTTAAAACTCATATTGATTAAATCGGTCTTTCTACCCCAGAGAAACCCTTAAAATAATATTCAGGTCTCCAGGAACCCTCACAAACAGGGGCAAACATCTTCCTAGCATTTGTGGTCAATAGAAAAAAAAATCACCCTTATAATCAGAATACCACTCAGAAAGCTACAAAAATAATTGGTGCCATGTTGCTGACTTTACCTACTGGCATTGGTCTGAAAATTATGCAGGCACTATCTATGAGCCACCGCTCAGGGAACCCCTAGTGACCTTTGGAGAAACCCTAGGGTTTCATGTTGGTTGAGAATGACTGCTTTAAAGATTCAAATTTACACATTGTGAATGTTCTAGTGGGTTCAGCTTTATCTTCAGGAAATGCTAGAAAGCCCAGTGTGGCTGATTGACCTTTTCCCCAGGAACAGTCAACTTGGCATATATGCTATAGTGATTATAGATGAAATCATCCATATCATTATATAGTCATCCCGTGCTTGTGGATACTTTTATGGCACATTACTTACAGTAGCTCATGTATAACTCCCTAAGGTTTATGTGTAAAACTCCTCAACTACCAATCCAAATTCAGTTTAATAGTCAGACCAATACAATATGCATTTTGGTTGGTTCCTGTGGATAATGCAGTTTGAATGTATTTCTTTGCTTCTTAAAGCGGAGTTCCAGCTGGATTTTTTTTCTCCCCCCCCCCTATGATGTTTGTATCTAATTTAATACCAAACTGCATAAATAGTTAATGTTGGTTTTCTATATTTTTAAACTAACCTTGCTGCCCCCTTCAAGTGCACTTCCACCTTCAATGTTGGCATGTGAAGCCCACTGGTATCTCCGTCTGGGATACAACGCTTATCTCCACCTTCCATCACATAATTTCCTGTTTGAAAATAACGCAATGCTACCGGTGAAGGATGCCCATTGACTCCTGGGATTGATGAAACTCATATCCCAGGAGCCAATACGGCGTCCAGAAATGAGGTACCCCGCCGCGGCGAGGTACACTGGAAGTGGAGCAATTACCCTTTACAAATAAGGTAATTTCTGTATATTACAGAAAAAGAAAACGAACGGGCAGGCACAAATTTCAATGGTTGGAACTAAGCTTTAAATGGGGTTACAGAATTAGTCCTTAAATAGGTAAAATCTTGATGCTTATTAGTTATTGTTTAACCAATTTCTCAACAAAATGTGATTGCTCTTGGATTTTTAATATAGATATTAGTTTACCTCCCAAAGGTATAAACAAAACGCAGAGGCAAAGTCGGCTTTGATATTAGTCAAATTCATTGTATTTGTTTGAACAAATAACCAGACAACTGTATATGACTGCATTATAAAATATTAATGTTGGTTAGCTCCATCAAGTTTTAGTGCAGTTTCCCTGTTCCATTCATTAAGTGCCAGCGGGAAATATGTTTAGGTCTGGTAGCATCTTGGGAGCAGTCAGCAAGCAATGCATTCATTAAGTGTAAACAGTCCTTGTGGGACAGGTCTGTCTGCGCTTTCTGCTTTACAAGACAGGTTTACTGACTGTCTGCAGGACAGTGTATTTGCATTGATACCCTCATTGGTGATTTTACACGTGTCAGGTTTTTAGCACAGCTTGCACTGAAGGCCAAAGCCATGTGTTTATTTACATTCATACACTGTTAACACAAACAAGCATTCGCTGTTAAGTGGATGCATATGCATGGTTTATTGCTAGTCCAGGGGTTCTATTTACCTAGCGCTTTTGTCTCCTCCAATTAGCATTTACATTACAAAGTGTATCGTTTCCTTCCCTGAACCAGTTCAATTAAGACAATAATATGTTTGCTGGGAGGCCTATTGTTTACCAAAAGCAGAGTCAAATTACTCCACTCTCACAGCCTGTCATGCAGTGTCTTGATGTAAGAAAAAATACAACCTGTCTTTCTCTCCTTGCATGGAAAGAACTGAGTTATATATGAAAACAAGGGCCTGATTTACTAAGGTTACAAGTCTGCTCACCAGACCCTCCATCTTGGCTTGTGCACTGAGGATACCTCACTGTGATTTACCAAGCGTGAACGACACATACACAGCTCATGACTCTAATGTAGAGCACACCTCCACATGGATGGAACAGCCTATTGTCAAGCTTATATCAACTTTACCCCTTGGACCAAACTGCAGGGATTTTAAAATGTAATAACGTTATTCAAAGCGTTTTCCCACTTTTTATTTTTACAGTGTATGTGAACACCTTGTATTGTAAACTATTAAGCATTTATTGTTATGAATTTAATAAAATATTAAATATATATTGAATGTTAAAGTTACCATTTTTTGTCAATGTATCACCTATATTAGGCTATATTCCATAGTCTGTCCACTTAGGCCAGTCCTGTCTGCCCACATACATGTGCATTTGCGGGGAAATTAATGCAAGCAGGCAGGCATCATCATTTTTTAATGCAAGTGTCAGTGAATACTTCACAGTCTTGTTGACAGAGTGATAATATAGCAGTCTTTACACACATAAGCAATAATAATATTAACCACTTAAAGACCCGGAAAAAATACGCTGGTAATATGTAGCGCTACACCAGGTGTTTTTGCGATTCGGCACTGCGTCGCTTTAACAGACAATGCGCGGTCGTGCGACGTGGCTCCCAAACAAAATTTGCGTCCTTTTCTTCCCACAAATAGAGCTTTCTTTTGGTGGTTGAGATAGAGAGTGATGTCACCTCTGCGATTTTTATTTTTTGCGCTATATACAGGCCCAAAATAGAGCGACATTTTTGAAAAAAATCACACTATTTTTTAATTTTTGTTAAAAAAAAAATCAAATAGGATAGAAACAGTTTGATGAGGAGAGAGAGAGAGAGCTTGAGTATAGCCAGGCATGTCTGGATAGTAAAAAAAAAAAAATCGCAATAAAAAAAAATGAGCTACCTAGCGGGAACAGCGACATCTAATACTCGATCAGTAGTAATGAACTCAGCTTCGTCGCCACTCTAGTTGGAGTGAAAGGGTAAAGGTGCTCCCGGTGACAGGGGGTCTCTGCCACAGGCCTGGCAGCCAGAACGCACTTGCAAATCCTGGGAGTACCAGGCCTGTCACACTGCCACTAAAGGCCTAGTAGTTAAATGAGCACTGCATTGTAAACTGTGACAGTGGGGGGGGGCGAGTCCTCCTAATAAATTGCCTAGTTAGAGTCACTGGATCCCCGATGTGTTGTTCAAGCCCTATTGGATCACCTGCCTTGGATGTCTTCTCTCATCAGCCAATCCCCCAGCGCACAGCTTCCAGCCTGGCGATCCTGTTAGAAGAAGGTTCGGGACCCAGCAGCTTTGGGATCCTTCCTTCCACATAAGAGTGAAGCTCTGCATGGTGCGCACTTCGGCCAGGTAGGCCAAGCTGACAGGCTGGGATCGCGTGGATGCCCTCTATTGGCTGGGAGCGATCGCGGGGGGGGGGGGCGGAAAACACGGACATCCGCCCTGGAGTGCAGATCCCGGATCGCCCAGAGGTAGTTCTGGAGACCCCCGCACGCCGCGGAGGGGGTCCCGATGGGAGCCATGTAACTCTCCCATTCCCACTAACTTTAGCATAACGCCCCCACAAAAAAAACAAGGGGGCGCTACAAATATATATATACAGTGCCCAGAAAATAAGTATTTGAACACCCTGCTATTTTGCAAGTTCTCCCACTGTGGAATATCATGGAGGGGTCTGAAATTGTTATCGTAGGTGCATGTCCACTGTGAGAGACATAATCAAAAAATTTAAAAAAACAGAAATCACAATGTATGATTTTTTTTAACTATTTATTTGTATGATACAGCGTGCAAAGAAGTATTTGAACACCTGTCTACCTGGCAGGTGTCTAGAATTCTTGACCCTCAAAGACCCGTTGAGATAGAGAGTCTGCCTTTAAAATGTCCACCTCCACTTTCAGTTGGATCCTAAATTAGATGCACCTGTTTGAGGTCATTAGCTGCATAAAGACACCTGTCCACCCCATACAATCATAGTAAGAATCCAACTACTAACATGGCCAAGACCAAAGAGCTGTCCAAGACACTAGAGACAAAATTGTACACCTCCACAAGGCTGGAAAGGGCTACGGGGAAATTGCCAAGCAGCTTGGTGAAAAAAGGTCCACTGTTGGAGCAATCATTAGAAGTAATGGAAGAACTAAACATGACTGTCAATCTCCCTCGGACTGGGGCTCCATGCAAAATCTCACCTCGTGACGGTCTCAATGATCCTAAGAACAGGTGAGAAATCAGCCCAGACTACACGGGAGGAGCCACTTGGTCAATGATCCTGAAAAGAGCTGGGACCAGGCCGTTCTGCCACAGGCCTAGTACTGTTGGTAATACACTAAGACGTCATGGTTTGAAATCATGCAGTGGCACGGAAGGTTCCTGCTAATAAACCAGCACATTTCAAGGCCCGTCTTAGAGTTTGCCAATGACCATTTGGATGATCCCAGAGGAGTCGATGGGAGAAAGTTCATGTGGTCAGATGAGACCAAAATAGAACTTTTTGGTCATAATTCCACTAACCGTGTTTGGAGGAAGAAGAATGATGAGTACCATCCCAAGAACACCATATCCCCTACTGTGAAGCATGGGGGTGGTAGCATCATGCTTTGGGGGTGTTTTTCTGCACATGGGACAGGGCGACTGCACTGTATTAAGGAGAGGATGACCGGGGCCATGTATTGCGGATTTTGGGCAACAACCTCCTTCCCCAGTTAGCAGCTTTGAAGATGGGTCGAGGCTGGGATCCTCCAACATGACAATGACCCGAAGCACACAGCCACGATAACCAAGGAGTGAAGCTCTGTAAGAAGCATATCAAGGTTCTGGCGCAACTTCGGCCAGCCAGTCTCCAGACCTAAACCCAATAGGAATCTTGTGGAGGGGCTTAAACTCCGTGGTTTCTCAGCGACAGCCCTCTATTGGAAACCTGCTGATCTAGGAAAAACTGTGTGGAGAGTCCGCCTCTAGCGCCAAAATCTGCCTCCTCCAGTGTGTGCAAACCTGCTGAAAAACTACAAGAAACGTTTGACCTCTGTAATTGCAAGACAAAGGCTACTGTACCAAATATTAACATTGATTTTCTCAGGTGTTCAAATACTTCTGAAATTGCAGCTGTATCATACAAATAAATAGTTTAAAAAATCATACATTGCGAATGATTTCTGGAGCCATTTTTTTTTTAATGTCTCTCACAGTGGACATGCCCCTACGATGACAATTTCAGACCCCTCCATGATTTCCAAGTGGGAGAACTTGCAAAATAGCAGGGTGTTACAAATACTTATGTTCTGCACTGTATATATATATATATATATATATATATATATATATATATATATATAGGCAGTCCCCAGGTTGCAAACAAGATAGGGTCTGTAGGTTTGTTCTTAAGCCGATTTTGTTTGTAGGTCATTACAGGTAAATCTTGAGTACAGCTCCAGCCCAAAAAATATATACAGTAAAACCTTGATTTGAGAGTAAATTGTTTTGAGAGCATTTTGCAAGACAAGCAAAATGTTTTAATACATTTTAAGGTACAACATTTATCAACTTATGCCCTGTAAAAAAAATGCTTTGATATACAAGTGCTGTGGATTACAAGCATGTTTCTGGAACTAATTATGCTCGCAGACCAAGGTGTTAAGCCGTGTACATGCAATCGGTTTGTCCGATGAAAACAGATGGATGGACTGTTTCATCGGACAAACCGATTGTGTGTGGGCCCCATAGGCTTTTTTTCCATCGGTGTTAAAAAAATAGAACATGTTTCAAATTTTTCCTATCGATAAAAAAACCGATAGAAAAATACGATCGTCTGTGTGGAACTCCATCGGAGAAAAATCCACGCATGCTCAGAATCAAGTCGACGCATGCTCGGAAGCATTGAACCTTTTTTTTCGGCTCGTCGTAGTGTTTTACTTCACCGCGTTTTGGCACGGTCGGAATTTAGTCTGATGGTGTGTAGGCAAGACTGATGAAAGTCAGCTTCATCGGATATCCAACGAAAAAATCCATCGGATTAGATTTCATCAGATATCCGATCGTGTGTACAGGGCTTTACTGTATATATATATATATATATATATATATATATATATATATATATATATATATATATATATATATGTGTGTTTTTTTTTCCTTTTTTGATAGCAGAGAGAAGGGTGAACTTTTGTTTTGCTCTCTGTGCCCCTGGTTCACTTTAGGCTCACTTTCTGTTCCTTTGACAATTGGATTTGAATTTTGGGTTGTTGTGGAAACAAGGATTGGTGATAAAGCTTCAGTGGAGACACCTTTTGCCATAATATCTCTTAGGCCGCGTACACACGATCAAATCTATCTGCTGGAAACGGTCGGCCCGACCGTCCCAGCAGACAGATTCGATCGTGTGTACGGGCGAGCCGACGGATTTGGCCAGCCGACAGATTTCAAAGCATGCTTTGAAATCTGTCGGCTGGGAACCCGTCCGCCCGACATGTCTGCTGGTTAGTACGCTAACCAGCAGACATGTCTTCTCGCACACGCGTCGAATGGTTTCGAAGCATTCGCGGAAGTGTTTTACTTCCTGGTGCGGTGACGTGGCGGCGTCAACGTCATCGCCACGTCAGCGCGCCGTCTGCCGGCAGGGATTTTGGTTTGATCATGTGTACACGATCAAACCAATACAATACAAAACAAGATTTGCCTGCTCGTGTGTACAAGGCCTTACAGGAGGGAATTTCCCTTCCTAGGGGTAGATTTCCTCTCACTTCCTGTTGTCTTCCTCCATTTGTAAGTAGGAGTCATTTGTAAGTCAGATGTATATATAGTGTAATGAGTTTTACTGGTAAACTATAGGTTAAAATAAAAATAAAAACAAAATTATTATTGTTATTTTTATTATTATTTTTTTTTTACTATACAGAATTTTTAGAGCCCCAACAATTTTCTCAGCACTTCACAAAATAAAGAGAGACAGTACAGTTGCAATACAATTTAAGAGGGTTAGGAGGGGCCTGCTCACAACACCTTACAATCTAATTGAAAGTATACACGGTTAAAAAATCCTAAGTTGTAAATTGCTAACATACCACCATACCTTTCTCTTTAATATCATTTTTATGTGTGTGCATGTTGTGTATGTGTGTCTAGGGGTGCATTGTGCATTTATATAAATCTGTAATAATAACAAAAATACACCCAATATGGACAAACAAATGAGTGTGCTTAACAAAAGAGCCAGCATTGTATATGGTTTTATTTATGCAGGTGATGCCAACTGCCACTAGATTTTCCATGGGGGGGCACAGTGCCCTACGTCTGAGCTGTTGTTTATTTTCTGAAGAATGGGAAGTCACTGTGTGGTTTGGCAAATGCTGCATTGTCCCCAGCCTTTGTGAATGCTGTTTGTGTCTGGAATATTTTGCTGGGGAATGGGGCAGAGTGTAAAAGAAGTTTATCTAGAGCAGCTCCACTTTGTAAAACAGTTGGAGTGGACTCGCAGCTTGCATGTGTGTGCATGTTAACTAGTGGGAACCAGGCCTTATTCTTTGTGAAAAGGGAGCAGCAGATTGCCTTGCAAGGCCAATGCTAAAAAGACAGCTGAATTTAACACCATCTGGAAGAAAAGGTCCCTTCACGACTTTCTCACACCGTCAGACAAAACTAGTCTCTCTTGTTCTGGGCTCTTGTCTATGCAGCCATACAATACTGAGTCATTATACTTTTGCTGAGAGAAAATATGAGAACACAATATGTGTAACCAGTGAATGACCAAGTTCCATTGTGCCTGCTTAAGTCGATTGAAATCTACGTCTAGAGCCATGAATGGTGGCATTGTCTCCCTCACCGGGGCTATACTAAATGTCAGGCCAGTGTAAAGAAAATCTTCAAGCCTGCAAATAACATACCAGATCTCAATTATAATATTTTCCCACACTAGAACTAATATCATTGCAAGGCCCTACAGTGCTGGAAATAACACACAGAAAAGGGGGACAAAGGCTGGAGAGGCAAAATAATGCAAGTGTTTGACAATTACTTTCACTAAAATGTAAATATTCTCATTCTGCTGAACTTTACGACATGAGAAGATTAAGAATGTATTTTATTATGAATGGGGATGACATAGATGCACACAAAGAAAATGATACATACAAATGTGGGCTAAGCAAACACACAAATGTGGGTCATGGAGAATCTATTAAAAATAAACATGTGCAATAAACAAAAAAAGACACATATATATATATATATATATATATATATATATATTCAAAAATGTGGGGAAAGCAAAATATATACATTATGTAATGCATACAACATATATGTGATGTTTGATGTGGATATTGATAATATTGGATATAGGTCTAGCAAATGCCTGGGAATATGTGATTATATATTATACACACACGTGACATAAAAGTGGATAACTATACTTTATATATATTTTTTTATATTCAGGCTTGTGT
Organism: Rana kukunoris; assembly: GCA_029574335.1. Lineage (NCBI taxonomy): Eukaryota > Metazoa > Chordata > Amphibia > Anura > Ranidae > Rana > Rana kukunoris. The sequence continues at coordinate 121,140,983 of CM056049.1, read as the reverse complement.
TGTATGTAAGTGTATATATATATATATATATATATATATATATATATATATATATATATATATATATATATATATATATATATATATATATATCTATATCTATCTATATATATATATAGATATAAATAAATATATATATATATATATATATAAATATATCGATATATTATAATATATATATATATATATATATAGATATATTTTTATTTATATCTATATATCTATATCTATATTTATATAGATATATATAACATAATATGCAACACACAATTGAAAAATCCACTGTATATATATATATATATATATATATAGTAATTTTGTAATTGAATTGTAATTTTCTATATATTCTATATATACACATACACATTTAGAATCCACTTGACAAACTTTTAACCGCCCAAAATAAACATGTTTAGTGCGTGACTTGTCAACATCTAAGGCACAATAAGGTAAGTTATTCCCAAGTCCAACCATTATCGTTATTATCAATGGTCTTTGATGCATTGCCTGAGCTGGAACATATAACAGATTATTAATTCAGAAAGCTTTTGATGGCTTATTTCCTCCCAGCTTATTGCCTTGTCTGAATGCTTGTTTTAATTGGCATTTTTGCTTAGGAAATCAGTTATGTCACCGAAGATTCCGCCTCCCTCTCTGTCCTGTGTAACTGAGAAGGGATTCAGGTTTTAGAAGAGCCTAGTGTTATGTGGCTGTGACTACAATGCAGTATCACATTATGTATATGAAAGGATCCTGCTGAAATATAATAGAACAGACTGGGGGACTCACGTCTACAACTGAAATACAAGAAAGCAGGCGTGTCCACTTCTCTTTGCAAGGCAGAAATTCATGTATGTGAACCATCAGATGAATTACTTGTTTTACCACTAGTAATGGTGGTGGTGTGGGTGTGTGTATAGTGAAGGAGAACTAGAGACACAAAATATTATTTTAAAAAGTATACCTAAATTGTGCTGTATGAAGAACACATTGTCATTATACAGCAGTTCAAACATACAGCAACAGCAAACAATGGGGTAAACGAAATCCAAGAACAAAAGGGTAATATATTGTAGTATATACCTTGTGTATATTTTACACATTATTCTCACCTGGGGACCCTGTCACTAACACATTTCCTATCCTAGGCTGACAACGCTCACTTACTGTACCATATAGAGGAGCAATGTTGTCAACCTACCAGGATCTCCTGATTTGAATGTTAAAAATTCCCTTCCCTTCTCCTCCCCTCTCCTCTAGTGTCCTCGCCACTTCTCTCCTGTCCTCTCTTCTTCTTGTCCCTGCTCTTATCTTTCCTCCTCTCCTCTTCTCCTCTCCCCTCCTCTCTTCTTCTCTTCTTCTCTTCCCTACTCATATCTCCTCTCCTCTTCTCTTCCTCTCTCCTCCTCTCTACTTCCCTTCCCTCCTCTCCTCTCCTCTAGGGATGAGCAGAACACCCCTGGGTTCGGTTCGCACCAGAACCTGCGAACAGACCAAAAGTTTGTGTGAACTTTAGAACCCTGTTAAAGTCTATGGGACTTGAACGTTTGAAATCTAAAGTACTAATTTTAAAGGCTAATATGCAAGTTATTGTCCTAAAAAGTGTTTGGGGACCCGGGTCCTGCCCCAGGGGAGTGTTTGGGGACCTGGGTCCTGCCCCAGGGGAGTGTTTGGGGACCTGGGTCCTGCCCCAGGAAACATGTATCAATGCAAAAAAAGTTTAAAAAAACTGAAGTTTTTTCAGGAGCAGTGATTTAACAATGCTTAAAGCGGTGGTTCACCCTAAATATACTATGTCCCATGTGATCCAGCATACTGGCGTCAGCGACAGTATGCTGTTTTTTTTTTTAATTGGTCCACTTACTGTGTAATACTTAATTTTCATTTATTTCCCCCATGGTGGATGGCGCCGTTATAGCCTGTCACGGCTTCCGAAAATAGCCGATTTAGGACTCGGGTATTTCCGGCGCAATACGGCGCCTGCGCACAGACCTAGGAGCTGACTGCGCAGGCGCCGTATTTCTCCGAGTCCTATTTCGGCTTTTTTTCGGAGGGCGTGAGGCGCCATAGCCATAGGACTCGGAGAAATACGGTGCCTGCGCAGTCAGCTCCTAGGTCTGTGCGCAGGCGCCGTATTGCGCCGGAAATACCCGAGTCCTAAATCGGCTATTTTCGGAAGCCGTGACGGGCTATAGCGGTTCCATCCACCGCGGGGGAAATAAATGAAAATTAAGGATTACACAGTAAGTGGACCAATTAAAAAAAAAAAACAGCATACTGGCGCTGACGCCAGTATCCTGGATCACATGGGACATAGTATATTTAGGGTGAACCACCGCTTTAAAGTGAAACAATAAAATTTAAATATTCCTTTAAATTTCATACCTAGGGGGGTGTATAGTATGCCTGTAAAGTAGCGCTTGTTTCCTGTGCTTAGAACTGTCCCTGCACAAAATGTAATTTCTGAAGGAAAAAGGTAATTTAAAATAACTATAATCAATTGTCAAATAAAAAAAAAAATATGTGGGGTTCCCCCCAAATATCCATTCCAGACCCTTCAGGTCTGGTATGGATTTTAAGGGGAACTCCACCCCATTTTTTTTTTTAAAAAAATGCCATGGACCCCTACACATTTTTTTTTTATGAATGAGTTTTCTCTGTGTTGCAGGGAGCCGACAATTCATTATAGCCGCGAATGATTTTAAATTACTTTTTTTCCTTCAGAAATTACACTTTGTGCAAGTTCTAAGCATGGGAAACAAGCGCTACTTTACAGGCATACTATACATCCCCCCTAGGTACGAAATTTAAAGTAATATTTCACTTTAATTGTTTCACTTAAAGGAATTATTAAAATCACTGCTGCCAAAAAAAACTGCAGTTTTTAAAACATTTTTTTGCATTGATACATGTCCCCTGGGGCAGGATCCAGGTCCCCAAACACTTTTTATCACAATAACTTGCATATTAGCCTTTAAAATTAGCACTTTAGATTTCAAACGTTCAAGTCCCATAGACTTTAACCCCCCTGCCGGTATCCCCGAGCGCGATTCGGGTTGGATTTTTCAGGCAAATATCGATATCCCCGAATCGCGCTCGGGGTGAATGCAGAGCCTGCAGCGCGCGCTGGCTTACCTTGGATCCAGGCTGGGTATACTGTACTTACCTTGTCCCTGGATCCAGCGATGCATCCCCGCTGTGTGAGCGAGTGGCGTCCTCCATTCGGCTCACACAGTGCCCGCGCGCCGCCGATCTCCGTTTCCTGCGACGTAACGGCGCACGGGGGCGGAGACCGGCGGCAAATTCAAAAATGTAAACAAACACATTACATACAGAATACTGTAATCTTATAGATTACAGTACTGTATGTAAAAAGTACACACCCCCCCTGTCCCTAGTGGTCTGCCCAGTGCCCTGCATGTTCTTTTACATAATAAAAACATTTTTTTTGTGCCTGCAAACTGTAGATTGTCCATAGCAACCAAAAGTGTCCCTTTATGTCAAAAGTGATTTTAGAGCAGCTAGAAAACAGCGATAATAAATTATAATCATTTGCAGAATTGAGCGATAGCGATTGGGGGGGAAATTCGTCATAAAAAAATAAAAGTAATGACAGCGACAATTCTGCAACTGAGCAAATTTCAGTGATTTTGATTTGATTACATTAGTGAATAATTTTTATTATAATTACATTATTATTTGTTATAATTATTTATAGTTATTTATTATATTATAATTTTATGATTTTGTGTTTCAAACTTTATCATACCCGGGATGTCTACTAGACTATGGTTTGGACAAATTTAAGTGAGTTATTCCTAAAAATTGCAAGCCTACAGTATAAAACGCAGAATTTCCATGCAAAATAATTGTACCGCTTTTGGTACGTAATTCCAGACAGAATCATACCGCCAGGGAGGTTAACATGGTTCTAAAGTTCACACGAACTTGCCGCCAACACCCCAAATAGTTTGCTGTTCGGCAAACAGGCAATGTTCGAGTCGGACATGAGTTCGACTCGAACTCGAAGCTCATCCCTACTCTCCTCTTCCCTTCTCTCCTCTCCTCTTCTCTCTTTCCTACTCTTATCTCCTCTCCTCTTATCTCCTCTCCTCTTCCCTCCTCTCCTCTTCCTCTCCCCTTCCCTTCCTTTCCATTCCCTTCCCTCCTCTTCTCTTCTCTTCCTCTCCCCTCTTTTCCTCCCCTCTCCACTTCCCTCTTCTCCTCTCCCCTTCCCTCCTCTTCCTTCCTCTCCTCTCCCCTTCCCTCGTCTTCTCCCCTCTCCTCTTTCCTCCTCTCTTCTCCTCTCCTCTCCTCTTCGCTTCCTTTCCCTCTTCTCTCTCCCCTTCCCTTCTCTCCTCTTCCCTCCTCTTCTCTCCCCTTCCCTCTTCTTCCCTTCTCTCCTCTTTCCTCCTCTCCTCTTATCTTTCCTTCTCTCCTCTTCCCTTTCCTCCCCTCTTTTTCTCTCCCCTCCTCTCTTCTTCTCTTCCCTACTCGTATCTCTTCTTCCTCTCCCCTCCTTCCCTCTCTACTTCCCTTCACTCCTCTCCTCTTCTCTTTCCTACTCATATATCCTCTCCTCTTATCTCCTCTCCTCTTCCTTCCTCTTCTCTTCCTCTCCCCTTATCTCCTCTCATCCCCCTTCCCTTCCTTTTCATTCCCTTCCCTCCTCTTCTCTCCTCTTCTCTTCCCTCCTCGCCTCCTCTCCTCTTCTCTCCTCTCCACTCCTCTCCCCTTCCCTCCTTTCCTATCCTCTCCTCCCCCTTCTCTTCCCCCTTTTCTTTTCCCTTCTCCTCTGTCCTCTCCTCTCTTCTCCTCTGTCCTCTCCTCTCTTTTATTCTCCTCTTTCCTTCTCAACTTTCCTTTTCTCTCTTCTTCCCTCTTCTTCTCTTCCTCTCCTTTCCTCTTCTCTTCCTCTCCCTTTCCTCTCATCTTCTCTTCTCCTCTCACCTGAGCAATGCAAAGGAAATTGCCAGCATATTGGACTTCTGGCAGAATCACCAGGGATCTTGGGATGATGTAATAAAATGGCTAATTTTTACCTTGCAGTCACCTCACTCGAGTATAATAAAATTATATATATATATATATATATATATATATAAAAAATACATTACCTGGACCTGATAGAGAAAACAAAGTGAATGGGAAGAGAATGACCCCTTTAGTAAATCAGCTCCATTAGAAGAGCAGTAACACATCACAAATAAAACACAATAAAAAGTAGCCTTACACTAAGCAGGACACCCATACACACTCTAGCCAATTAGAAATCGTGTTTTTCCTTAAATCTACCCTGCTGGAGTTTACTGTTCAAGCAATACCCAGCCAACGTACGATGTATCTTCTAATACAGTAAGGCAGCATGCACACTTCCCAGTTACCACTTTCATATGACATTGAACCTCAGCTCATTGCCATAAATAAATTCTTTATGAAGCTCTTTTTCCCTTACAGAACCCTTCCTGTCATTTCATGTGGATTCCATTAACCATTATCACCCTAGAAAGAATATTCCCACCTTTGCTGGTATCAGCACTGTGTGTCACCTGCCAGCATCCTATATGAAAGTGATTGGTATTTACAATGGGGCACTCTTTACTTAATAGGACTATTTACTTTAGCACTATACTCTGCCTTACAATAACTTTATTAAGCTAGTCCTACATATACATACTTATAACCATTTTAGGCAAGATTTTTCTGGCGCAAAAGGCCTTGTGTAAATAATCATTAAAATGATTGAGTTTGATTGCCTAGGGCGTGTATGCAATTAAATGAAAAAAAAAAAGTTGTGTACCTCGCTGCTCATTTTCCAATCAGAATACACAATTTGATTCTCTGTGTATGCGTATACATGCATTTACATTGAAAACAATACATTTGTGGGTAGCACTCTCGCCTAGCAGTAAAAAGGGTCGCGGTGGGTGTGCTATGCAAGGTACGCCTGTGCTTAGTACGCCCACCCCCCCCCACAAAAACCACCACACTTGCACGCACACAAAATTGGTTTAAAACACATGCACTTTGGCCATGCGGTCTCTTAAAATAAAGAGAGGCGAAGGACCTACGGGGCTGGCTGGGTGGGCTAGGCCCCCTCACTCCCTCATAGGGGGAGTCCCTCTGCCCTATTGGGGTCCCGTTGGGCCCCAGTTGGGCTCCCAAGAGGAGCAGGTAGGGCGGGGTGAGTGGGAGGCCCCCCTTCACACCCGCCATTGCCACCAGGGGCATGGAGAAGGATGGCGATTGCCTCCGGGGGGAGGGTCTGCCTACTCCCAACTCCTGCAGTCCGGCTCCTCTCTCTCGAGTTCACGCACAAAAATACACTTAAAAAAAAAAAAAAAAAAGGGTCGCTGGTTAGAATCCCAACCACAAAACTACCTGCCTGAAATTTACATGTTCTCCCTGTGCCTGCGTGGGTTTCCTCCGGTTACTCCTGTTTCCTCCCACCCTCCAAAGACATGCTGGTAGGTTAAAGGGGTTGTAAAGGTACAATTTTTTTTCCCCTAAATGGCTTTATTTACCTTAAATGTCCTTATTTCTTCTGAGAAATCCTCACTTCATGTTCTTCTGTCTGTAACTCCACACAGTAATGCGAGGCTTTCTGCAGTTTTATTGCATTTCTATTATTTATTTATTTTTTGCTACTAATGGCGGCGATCAGCGATTTTTTTCATGACTGCGACATTATGGCTGACACATCAGACAATTTTGACACATTCTTGGGCCAGTGTCATATTTATACAGCAAAATCGTGGCCGCTGGGCACACGCATCGGGTCCCAAGCAATGCAGCAAATGCGGGAATGCAAGGACATCATATGACGTCCAATCTGAAGGACGAAAGGTTCCCGCCGACGTCATTTTACTATGACTCGGTAGGAAAGTGGTTAAATAAATAAATAAATAAATAAATAAATATGTGTTCAGATCCAAAAGGAAAAACGTTTTGAATTGTTTTTTAATGGTCATGTACCCTTCTGTACAGTAAATTCACATTTAAGATGACTATTTGATGTTTTGCAGTGTAGAGCGGTATATAGAAAATGGCATTATTTGGAGCAAATGATAACTCAGATGATACACAATGCTGGGTGCAGCTAGTTATTATAAGTGCTTACTTCCAACCAAGTTTGAAGCTAACCATAAACCACTTAATCTTTAAAAAATAAACTCTAAGGGTGGAAATGTGGGATTAAACAGACAGAGTATTGCGGTGACCTCATTTTTGGCTTGATTCCTATAATCAAAGCTTGTAGTGTCAGATTGTTGGTTGGTGTGTGTACCTCTCAGCAGGTGAAGCAATGATTACTTGCTTTACACACAACATTATGATATGGTTGGGGTCTGCCTAGGTTGTCAGGTCATTCCATTAAATGCTGCCCTCCTGGTTGTTGAAGAGGGAGAATTCCGCAGCTGGAGACACTTCACAAGCATTTTATATGCAGCTTAGAGGCTTTGATCATACATTCTTATATTTCACTACTGATAAAATATTTTTACAATGCCAGGACTGTATTTCCTGAGCTACTTATTAGATAAAATATTGCACAGACCAATATTCATGTGCAAACTGCGGGAACATATAGCAACCAAGCACATGCCAGTTTATAGAAGTCAGAGGAGTGAATTTGTTGGGGTTTCTAGCCTTCTGATTGCAATAAAAGTCATAGTGATGCAGAAATGTAGGGCTTATCTTTAATGCAAATTTTACCAAAACTGTATACAATATTCTTTACTATGCTGCAAAAGGGTCCCTATTCACACCTGTGCAATTTCACACTGGCCAATGTGTGACAATGCACGACAAGAGGATTGCAATTATTTTCTAAGGGTGCTCATTCTTCTCACTTGTGGAAAAGAGTATAGGTATTTTTTTTTTTTTGGGCAAGAATGCATTTTTGGTCCCATGGCACATAAAAAGTACATAAAAAAGCATTAAAAACACATAATGTAGGTTTCATTCACAATTAAAGTCATCCCATGTCAACATTTTTTAATTGATATTGCAATGCGCTTTGTAATAAATATCAATACGCATCATAGTGCACATCAATGAGCCTTGATGCACATCATGATGAATAAATGGTCACCTTGATGCACATTGATGCATGTTTTAATGCATGAGTTATGAAGTGTTTCCATTTAATTAAATAGAAATTGCATCAGCCAAAAATGCAAAGGTGTAAATCCAGAATAAAAATAATATTCAGTTCGAAGACAAGTGTTAAAATCCAATGTTTCCATAGTACTAGAATGTGAGTGCATTGCTGCTGTCCTACCGGGCAAAATATAAGCAGATTACAATTGCAACTCCCTTCTCATTGGCCTGCCTCTCCATAGGATTTCCCCTCTTTAGTCTATAATGAATGCTGCTGCCAGACTTATCCACCTTACCAACCACTCAATGTCTGACAACCCTCTTCTCCACACTCCCGATCACCCAGCGAATTAAATTCAAATTACTAACCACAACTTACAAAGCCATCCACAACTCTGCCCCGAGCTGCATCACCCATCTTGTCTTCAAACTTATCCATATCTGTCCTCTCCGCTCTTCTCAAGACCTCCTACTGTCAAGCTCTCTCGTCTCCTCCTCCCATGCTTGTCTCCAGGATTTCTCTAGAGCCTCTCCCATCCTCTGGGATCGCTACCTCAACCTGTCCAGCTATCCCCTACTCTTGCTACCTTCAGGCTAACCCTGAAAACTCATCTCTTCATGGAAGCCTATCACATCACTAACTAATCTTTTACCACTTCCATCAGCTCATTTCCCACAGTTACAACTGTTTGTACCACCTGCCCTACCTTATTAGATTGTAAGCTCTTCTGAGCAGGGCCCTCTTAATCCTCTTGTATTTTATTGTATTATAACTGTATTGTCTCCGTTTTATATTGTAAAGCATTATGTAAACTGGCGCTATATAAATCCTGTATAATAATAATAATAATAATAATTAAACTTCAGCTTTAAATTGTACATTGCACCCAATTTTTCCTTCATCTCTTTAACACAATGGACTTTATTTACTAAAGCTGCATCCACATATTACCAGCAAGGATGAGTAGTCTTCCCTTTCAGTGTTGCCAACCGTCTGTATTTTTACGGTCAGTTCGTAAAAACGGGCACTTTTTCCCCCCGTTCGTAAATGTCCGTGGTTGCGGAAATGTGGCAGTAAAAATAGCCGAGATCGGTTCAGCTTGGAATTGCGCATGGAGTTTGGCAGGGCTGGACTGGGACAAAAATATGGCCCTGGACTTCATCCAGACTGGCCCACTTTGACAGGTCTCTCCCACAGCAGCCAGACAACTCCCGCAACCCCCCCGGCCACCCAAGCCCCCGCTCCCCCTTCACTAGCCAGAAGTGAGAAACTCCAGGCCATAGCTGTTGGGTCAGCTGTCTGTCCCCTCCCCCATGCTCCTCTGTCGTCCCCCCTGCTCCTCTGGTCCTCCCCCTGCTTCTTTGTTCCCCTCAGGTGAGCGCTGTGGGCAGGGAGAGGAGGTGAGCGCTGCAGGAAGGGAGAGACAGAGAAGCAGAGGGGGGCAGCGGTCCGCTGTCACTAAAGCCGGCCCACTGAGCCAACGGCCCACCAGGAAACTCCCGGTAGTCCCAATGGCCAGTCCATCCCTGGAGTTTGGATGCAGGGGGTGTTTGGAGGCAGGGGTTGATTGGAGGCAGGGGATGATGGTGGCTGTGGTGGCACCGCAGAGTTGGATGGAGGCAGGGAGAGATTGAAGGCCGGGGGTGTTAGTGGCAGAGGGTGATTGGAGGCAGGGGGTGTTGGTGGCAGGGGGTATTTGTGGCACCGCCAAAGGTGATGGTGGCATTGCAGAGGGTGGGGATGGAGACAGGGGTTGTTGGTGGCACTGTAGAGGGGGGTGGAGGCAGGGGACGATGGAGGCAGGGGGTGATTGGAAGCAGGGGGCCCGGGGGAGATTGGAGGCAGAGGGCAATTGGAGGCAGGGGGAGATTGTGGCACCGCAGAGGGGGGTGAAGGCAGGGTGTGTTGATGCCAGAAATAACGTGGCTGCGCCAGTAAATTTAGGGTGTCAAGTAAATTTCAATCTGGTAGGTTGGCAACACTGCTACCTCTCCATGTCTGGCAGCATGGTGCTTCCTTCTGCATGAAGATACAGAGCGGGGAAAATACCCTGAGGAGTTCAACAGGGACATACATGTACAAAGACATGCACTTTCTCAAGGCTGAACTTTGCTTTACTCACGCGATGATCTCTGGGATATACACATAGCTCATTCTAAAGAAGTTTCAAAAATAAGAAAATATTAAAAACAGCTGTAGAGAAAAAAAAAAAACATTTCATCACATATGTATATGTGCAGCAATATTATAGAAAAAAAAGGATACAGTATATCTATATATATTATATATATATATATATATATATATATATATATATATATATATATATATATATATATATATATATATAGATATATATCTAGACATATATAGATATAGATATATATACACAGTAAATAGATATATTCTATTTATTATATGCTATATATTATAACAATGGTTTCAGTGTATCCAAGACTATTTATCAATGGCGGCTGGTGTTTTTTTTTTGGAGGGACGGCAAACAACCTACCCCCCGGGCGGCACCTCAACCTTATCCCCGCCCGCTCGCTGTCTCCTGGTTGGTCCAGCATTTACCCCATCTAGGTGGCAGTTGGCGGGCATCAGGAAGTGGGCATCAGGCATTGGGCAGCGGCTCCTGTGTCTTCTCCTCAAAGCTTCCACCGTGCGTCTCCTCCCCTCCTCCTAGGCGTCCAATAGGATCGCCTGTCCTTTCAGCCAAATGGATGATGGGTAGTGATGAGCGGAATACGCCATATTCGATTTCGCAATATTTCACAAATATATAGAAGAATATTCGCGAAATATTCGTTAATATCGAATATTCGTGATATTTTATCAAAAAAAAATTTTTGCCGAAATTTCGCTAATGCAAATGCGAAATTGATTGCGAAATTCTCGTCAACACGCGAAAACGGAGATCATTTCCTGAATTACTAAACTAATATGCACTAAACACTAACTCCGCTTACACAAACTTATATGACTAAACTAAAGCTAATTATTATTTATTTTTTTATACACAAAACACAGAAGGGCAGAGAAAGTATTCGCGAATATTCGTAATACGAATATTTGCATTGCGAATATTCGGCAACATAAAAGGATCGCCTCAGCTACTCGGCCCAGGGTCTCTAATCATACCAGCAATGCTTTTAGATGTCGATGGAGATCACTAGGATGTGATCTGTTTTAAAAATAAATTTGAAAATAAATATTCACCGCGATATTCGATTTATTCGCGAATACTCAAATATGCAATATTAGTAACGAATATTCGCAATGCGAATATTCGTGAGCAACACTAATGATGGGTCTCAAGACCAGCTTCCTGGTTGGCCCAGAAGAGAATAAGTGTTACAATAGCGAATATTAATTTTCTAATGTAAAACACCTGGGTGGGCCCGGTTCGCATTCTCTGCTCCCCGAACCTACCTTATTTTGAAGCCTCTTGCTCTAATCAGGTGCTTAACCCCCCCCCCCATTGGAATTCATGCATCCGGCTTCCTGCAAGGGACTGGACACATGGATAAGGGGCACCCGCACGCCTTAATAGATGGGCTGCCCCTGCTATTTATTACACAGTAAACCTATGACCGTGGGTCACGAGCGATGAGAGGCAGAATATGGACATGTGTGTATGTATAAACACACAAATCCCTGTTCAATTCTGTGAGGAATGACAGATTGTGAGTTCCTACTAGCTAGGAACCACGATCTGTCATTTCCTCTATGTCACGCCCATCCCACTACAGTTACAAACACACCTAGGGAACACAATTAACTCCTTGTTTGCCCCCTAGTGTCATTTATACAGTAAACAGTGCATTTTTATATCACTGATCGCTGTATACATGCCAATGGTCCCAGAAATATGTCAAAAGTGTCTGATTGTCCGCCATAATGTCGCATTCCCAATAAATAACACAGACCATTACTAGTAAAAAAACATAATAAAAATCCTATAAACGCTATAAAATGCTATTTTGTAGATGCTATAACTTTTGCGCAAACCAATCAATATACGCTTATTGCACTTTGCAACCAATCATTATGCACTTTTATTACCAAAAATGTGTAGAATACATATCGGCCTAAACTGAGAAAAAAAAGTGGATATTTATTTAGCAAAACGTACAAAATATTGTTTTTTTTTTCAAAATTGTCGCTCTTTTTTTTTTTTTATAGCGCACAAAATGAAAACCGCAGAGATGATCCAATGCCACCAAAATAAAGCTCTATTTCTGAAAAAAAAAGACGTCAATTTTATTTGGGAGCATTGCCGCACGACCGCACGACTGTCAGTAAAAGCGGCACAGTGGCAAATCGCAAAAAATGGCCTGGTCATTCAGCAGCCAAATCTTCATGGGGCTTAAGTGGTTAATTAAACAAGCTGAAGTTAGAAGCAGATTGGCTATCATGCACAGCTGCACCAGATGTTGTACTCTCCATGTTTAGTAAATCAACCTCAATGTGTATCATAGCTGTTGACAACATTTGCACCCGAAGACAGCAGACCTTTCCACAAATTCATCAAATGCAGTAAGTGGTCTATTGGGGTTGGCCAAAGTCTAGGGAACTTGTGCACACTCATTACAGAAATGAAATGAGCACACCCTTTGTGTACTGACTGTGATGTACATAAGATCTCTGTGGAGAGACCTTATGTACATGTCTTCATAAATATACACATGCCAGCTTGAATATTAAAACGACTCTCTCAGGGCACTATGGCACACATTTGGCGGGAATGCCCAAAAATCTGAAAGTATTGGCAGGAGGTGCAGCAATATATAAAGGAGATTACCGAAGAAGAGGTAATAGACGATCAATGGAGCTGCTTATTCCATAATGCAAATAAAACAATAAAACAGTATAAAAATACATTAGTACCATATTTATCAAACGCAGCCAATGGGGCATTCCCCAAAAAAGTGTCTGGACCCAGAAAGACCTACAGTAAGGGAATGGTTTAAAAGAATTGATTATATATTTAATATGGAGGATCTAAATAGTAAAGAAGAGGATTAGACAGAAAGGTTTCTGGGAATCTGGGAAAAGTGGACGGACTTCAAAAGAACAAATAAATATACAGTGGAACCTTGGTTTACGAGTAATGCGGTTAACGAGCATTTTGAAAGACTAGCAACTTTTTTTTTTTTTTTATTCTGACTTGAGTTGCAAGTGTTGTTTTGCAAAACGAGCAGAATTCAAGCTAATGGGGTGTGCAGTACCACATTTGGCCTGAGGTGCGGGGGCACCGGAGCCAAGCAGAGCTGAGCGGAGCCGTTCGGAGGCGATCAGAGCCATTTGGGGCCGTTCGGAAATTCTCGGAAATACTGTTTCCGAGCCTTTCCAAGGGTTTCCGAGGTCAGTCGAGCTGTCCCCAATCATTTCCAAGGCTCTCCGGCACCCCCCACTTCTAGCCACATGCGGTATTGCATGCCATTGAAGTCGATGCGGAACATTTTTTTTTTTTGTTTCCATTGACTTCTATGGGAAAACTCAATTTGATATGCAAGTGCTTTGGATTATGAGAATTCTCCTGGAATGGATTATGTTCGTAATCCAAGGTTCCACTGAACTTTGGGGTAATGTAGACACTTTGAGGGGGGGGGGTCTTCTGGTAGTCTATGGCAAAGGATTAAGGATGTGAAATAATGTTTGTTTTTTAAGGTTTATACACTGTAAACATAAAGTTTAAATATATATATATATATCTACATATATAAAAAATAAAACCTTGGATTGCGAGCATAATTTGTTTCAGAAACATGTTTGTAATCCAAAACACTTGTATATCACATCAAATTTCCCCATAAGAAATAATGGAGACTCAAATGATTTGTTCCACAATCATTTATTCATAAGTCCTTCAGTTTATAGTCCATATAAAAATATTATAACATTGTGACCAGGTTATGTAACCATAAAATGTCCATCCACAAATGGAAGCCTCCACAAGGTGATTAGAAGCAAAATCCAGCAGGAGCTACAGAGTAGGGATGAGCCGAACACCCCCAATTCGGTTCACACCAGAACCTGCGAACAGACCAAAAGTTTGTATGAATTTAGAACCCCATTAAAGTCTATGGGACTTGAACCTGCACTCCAAATACCCGATAAGGTGGTCTTTATTAAATGATCAGCAGGTACAAAATAGGGTCACAGCAGTAGAGAACTGCACTGCCAGCACCCTTGGTATCCTGCAACTACCTGTGACCACACAGTGGTCCCACCTGGAGAGGTGACTCCTTCCTCCCTAATATGCAAGTTATTGTCCTAAAAAGTGTTTGGGGACCTGGGTCCTTCCCCAGGGAACATGTATCAATGCAAAAAAAGTTTTAAAAACATCCGTTTTTTTCGGGAGCAGTGATTTTAATAATGCCTGAAGGGTCTGGAATAGATATTTGGGTAGAACCCCACGTCATAGTTTTTTTTTTTTTTTTTTTAGAATTGAATTTGCATTTTTTTTTATTTTTTATGAATGACTTTTCTCTGTATTGCCGGAAGCAAACAATTCATTATAGCTGCGAGTGATTTTAAATTACTTTTTTTCCTTCAGAAATGACACTTTGTGCAGGGACAGTTCTAAGCATGGGAAACAAGCGCTACTTTACAGGCATACTATACACCCCACCTAGGTACAGAATTTAAAGGAATATTTCACATTTATTGTTTCACTTTAAGAATTATTAAAATCACTGATCCCCAAAAAAATGCAGTTTTAAAAACTTTTTTTTGCATTGATACGTGTCCCCTGGGGCAGGACCCAGGTGCCCAAACACTTTTTATGACAATAACTTGCATATTAGCCTTTAACATTAGCACTTTAGATTTCAAACCTTCGAGTCCCATAGACTTTAACTGGGTTCTAAAGTTCACACGAACTTGCCGCGAACACCCCAAATTGTTCGCTGTTCGGCGAACAGGCAATGTAAGGTTTTACTATATATATATACAGTAAAACCTTACATTGCCTATCTATCTATCTATCTATCTATCTATCTATCTATCTATCTATCTATCTATCTATCTATCTATCTATCTATCTGTCTATCTGTCTATCTGTCTATCTGTCTATCAGTCTATCAGTCTATCTGTCTATCTATCTATCTATCTATCTATCTATCTATCTATCTATCTATCTATCTATCTATCTATCTATCTATCTATCTATTTATATATATATATATATATATATATATATATATATATATATATATATATGACTCTCTCCCCCCAAAAGACTCTAAGTACTTACCTCTTCAGAAAGTGCCAGTTTCTCACTTTACCACCACCTACAGCTGCACGTCTATGGGAATCTTCAGCATCCGACACTCCCTTCCGTTCGTGTCGGATTCCTTCATCTCTCACTGAGCTCTCTGGTTCCATCTGATGGCCACTACCATACTGCAGGACACATATGTGCTCAGTGCACAGCAGGGGCCAGACATCCAACACGTACTTTGTATTGCTTTAATGACAGTTTAATTTAATTGGGGTTAATTTAAAAATTGATTAGGGACTGTTCACTTAGTAAGTTGATTGTAAACCGCAAAAAATGTATGTTCACCCTGCAACGTGAATAGCAATAAACCAAGTGTGTTCATTAGTGTGGAGAGAAATGAGAATACAAAAAATATATATATATATATATTTTTTTTTTTTGGCTAGCACAGCATTAGTTGATTAACTAATTTTTTTTTTTAGTAAATCACCAAATAATGTTGTAAACAAATATAAATTAGAATAAAAAATATTACTAGCATAATGAATCAAGATGATATAATCACATGCTAATGGTCATTGTATACAAAGCCTAAATAGCATTCATTGATCAGTAAAAAAATATAAAATCAGCTTGCTGATCAAGGTGACGGCGGCAGGGGATTGTGATTTTTTTCCCCCAAAAAAGTAATAAATTAATTAGGAAAATTCATGATTTCTTATTATTTCATGTAGATTTGTAGGCAGGCACACATGATCCATGAATCAGAGGATTTAACAAACTGATTGGCAGTTCTGAGAAATGAGGATCCATGATAAATTGATTACCTGGTGAGCAAAGTTATACTCTTAGTAAATCAGGCCCATAGACAGGATGTTAAATAAAATAAATAATTTCCAAAAATATATATATATTTTCCACTATAAGGAAAAAACAAACAAAAAAAAAGCCATAAAAATCCGTGTGTGTGTTATTAGTTGTAGTGAAGCTTTTGGGGAAAGTGTCCGAAGTACTGGTGGTGTCACTCCAATGGTTGGACCAGAAATGGTTGGTTCTGCGGCGAGTGATCTCACCATGGGAGGCTTGTGCTTACACCGAATGGTCCAGCTCTCTGCTCCTGCGACTCCTCGCTCTGATTGGTGTTTCCTAGGAGACGGCTGCTGTGCTTTCCTAAACTCCCTGTGTAGTGATGTGCGGCATGGTACTCCTTGCAGTAGGTGCTGAGATGGGGAGATGGGGAGCGCAGCCGCCTTTTATCCCAATGACATAGAACACCGGTCCATGGCTTCACACACATTGCCCACTTCCAGGACCATCCCAATGACATAGAACACCGGTCCATGGCTTCACACACATTGCCCACTTCCAGGACCATCCCAATGACATAGAACACCGGTCCATGGCTTCACACACATTGCCCACTTCCAGGACCATCCCAATGACATAGAACACCGGTCCATGGCTTCACACACATTGCCCACTTCCAGGACCATCCCAATGACATAGAACACCGGTCCATGGCTTCACACACATTGCCCACTTTCAGGACCATCCCAATGACATAGAACACCGGTCCATGGCTTCACACACATTGCCCACTTCCAGGACCATCCTAATGACATAGAACACCGGTCCATGGCTTCACACACATTGCCCACTTCCAGGACCATCCCAATGACATAGAACACCGGTCCATGGCTTCACACACATATCCCACTTTCAGGACCATCCCAATGACATAGAACACCAGTCCATGGCTTCACACTCATTGCCCACTTTCAGGACCATCCCAATGACATAGAACACAGGTCCATGGCTTCACACACATTGCCCACCTCCAGGACCATCCCAATGACATAGAACACCGGTCCATGGCTTCACACACATTGCCCACTTCCAGGACCATCCCAATGACATAGAACACCGGTCCATGGCTTCACACACATTGCCCACTTCCAGGACCATCCCAATGACATAGAACACAGGTCCATGGCTTCACACACATTGCCCACTTCCAGGACCATCCCAATGACATAGAACACCGGTCCATGGCTTCACACACATTGCCCACTTCCAGGACCATCCCAATGACATAGAACACCGGTCCATGGCTTCACACACATTGCCCACTTCCAGGACCATCCCAATGACATAGAACACCGGTCCATGGCTTCACACACATTGCCCACTTTCAGGACCATCCCAATGACATAGAACACCGGTCCATGGCTTCACACACATTGCCCACTTCCAGGACCATCCCAATGACATAGAACACCGGTCCATGGCTTCACACACATTGCCCACTTCCAGGACCATCCCAATGACATAGAACACTGGTCCATGGCTTCACACACATTGCCCACTTCCAGGACCATCCCAATGACATAGAACACCGGTCCATGGCTTCACACACATATCCCACTTTCAGGACCATCCCAATGACATAGAACACCGGTCCATGGCTTCACACTCATTGCCCACTTTCAGGACCATCCCAATGACATAGAACACAGGTCCATGGCTTCACATACATTGCCCACTTCCAGGACAATCCCAATGACATAGAACACCGGTCCATGGCTTCACACACATTGCCCACTTCCAGGACCATCCCAATGACATAGAACACCAGTCCATGGCTTTACAAACATTGCCCACTTCCAGGACCATCCCAATGACATAGAACACCGGTCCACGGCTTCACACACATTGCCTACTTCCAGGACCATCCCAATGACATAGAACACCGGTCCATGGCTTCACACACATTGCCCACCTCCAGGACCATTCCAATGACATAGAACACCGGTCCATGGCTTCACACACATTGCCCACTTCCAGGACCATCCCAATGACATAGAACACCAGTCCATGACTTCACACACATTGCCCATTTCCAGGACCATCCCAATGACATAGAACACCGGTCCATGACTTCACACACATTGCCCATTTCCAGGACCATCCCAATGACATAGAACACCGTTCCATGGCTTCACACACATTGCCCACTTCCAGGACCATCCCAATGACATAGAACATCGGTCCATGGCTTCACACACATTGTTCACTTCCAGGACCATCCCTATGACATAGAACACAGGTCCATGGCTTCACACACATTACCCACTTCCAGGACCATCCCAATGACATAGAACACCGGTCCACGGCTTCACACACATTGCGCACTTCCAGGGCCATCCCAATGACATAGAACACCGGTCCATGGCTTCACACACATTGCCCACTTCCAGGACCATCCCAATGACATAACATTTTTTTATTTCTGATCAGAAATCATTTGTTTTAGCCTAAACCCATTCTAATTTATTCAAATGCAAAACATTTTTTTTTTTTACTAAAAGCATGGGGGTTAAAAAGTCCTATCTGCTGTCTTCCTATTGCATTTGTTTTTATTCATAGCCTACAATAAACAATAAACAATAAACAAAATAAAACTATAAAAATCTAATTTCATGACACTGCAATGGTATATTAATTGCACCCAAAACATTGTTTAAAGCAATATAAACAGAAAAAAAAAGACAAAAATATAATATATTGCAGCTCACTAATGTGGTGCCTCCTTAACCACTTAACCCTTAACCCCCGGACCATATTGCTGCCCAAAGACCAGAGCACTTTTTGCGATTCGGCATTGCGTCGCTTTAACTGACAATTGAGCGGTCGTGCGACGTAGCTCCCAAACAAAATTGGCATCCTTTTTTTCTTTGCACAAATAGAGCTTTCTTTTGGTGGTATTTGCGGTTTTTAGCTTTTAAACAAAAATAGAGCGACTATTTTGAAAAAAAAAATAATATTTTTTACTTTTTGCTATAATAAATATCCCCCAAAAATATATATATAAAAAACATTTTTTTTCCTCAGTTTAGGCCGATACGTATTCTTCTACATATTTTTCGTAAAACAAATCGCAATAAGCGTTTATTGATTGGTTTGCGCAAAAGTAATAGCGTTTACAAAATAGGGGATAGTTTCATGGCATTTTTTTTTATATATTTTTTTTACTAGTAATGGCGGCGATCAGCGATTTTTTTCAGTACTGCGACATTATGGCAGACACTTCGGACACTTTTGACACATTTTTGGGACCATTGGCATTTTTATAGCGATCAGTGCTATAAAAATGCATTGGATTACTATAAAAATGCCACTGGCAGTGAAAGGGTTAACACTAGGGAGCGGGGAAGGGGTTAAGTATGTTCCTGGGTGTGTTCTAACTGTATGGGGGGAATGGACAGACTTTCTGGGGGGATGGACAGCCTTTCAGAAGTTTTCCAACATCAGCCGAGCTGCCCTCGGGCCTTTCCATGTGTTTCTGAGGCTCTCCAGCACTCCCCCAACCTCTGGCCACATGCGGTATTGCATGCCATTGAAGTTAATGCGGAACAAATTATTTCCATTTCCATTGACTTCCATGGGGAAACTCGCTTTGATATGCAAGTACTGGATTACGAGCATTCTCCTGAAACGGTTTATGCTTGTTATCTGAGGTTCCACTATATATGGACGTTTTTTACTCAAAAAGAGAACAGATGTTTTTTTAAGCCCATTGTGCATGGAGCCTCATGGATCATGTGCACAGGACATTTAAAAAAAACACCTGCGCTACAGCAGCGCTAAAAACTTCAGTTTAGCTGCTTTTTACGTTAGTGTTTTTGCGTGTTTTGTTTTGCTGCATTAGCCTTTTTTGGGTGTTTTTTTTATTGAAAAAACTCTCTATAATGTAAAAATGCCTAAAAATGTCAAACGTGGCTAAACGCAGCTCATGGAAGGCTGGCTGTTTTTTTTTTTTTTTTTTACTGCCACTAAACGCTTATGCCTCCAAACGCCTCTGACAGTTTATGTGTGCATGGAAACACAGGCAAATATGGAGGGGCTTTTAGAGCCAGTTAAAAAAAAAACATCAAATGCCCCTAACAGCAGCTGTAAAAACGTCCTGTGTGCATGAGCCCTAGCCCTCAGCTCATTTTATCTTAATTTTTTTGCATTTTCAAGCTTTTTTGAGCTTTTTTTTAAACTTATTGGTGTTTTTTTTTTGTGCCTGTGAGAGCATATGCCAGTAAACTCCTGAAAAGCCATAGGGTGCATGGACACATTGGCAAACATGGAGGGCAGGTTCCAGGCAGAAAAAAACGAGGGCTCAGAAAAAGCTAAAAAATCCTATAGGAGAAGCTTCTTTGAGATACCGTGTGTACGAGCCCTTTAGACCCCTTTCACACTGAAGCATTTTACAGCCTTTTAGCATTAAAAAATAGCCCTCGCCTATCGAGTCAGTTTAATCAAATCTGATCTAAATCAAGTCTAAATGATTGGAAGGAAAGCAATGGCTATTCGATTGTTGGCAGATTCAATCAGTTTGATCCAATCACGCATGGATCTGATAATAAAATTCAAGCACGTATGGATGTCATTAGGGTGTCTCCACCCTGGATGGAGGAGAAATGGAGACACCCTTCAACATCAGCATTGTTAGGCTGCATTCACACCTGAGCGTTTTGTCGCCTGAAGCGTGACGCTCAAAGACGCTAGAGGGGAAAAATAACATTGTTCTCTATGGAGGTGGTTCACATCTCCACTTCAAAACGCTGAACGAAGGCCGAACGAACGCCGAACGCCTGAAGCTCAAACAAGTCCCGGACCTTTTTTTGTCGCGCGAATCGGGCGGCTTGGGCGTTTTCCATTGGTGCCAATGACCTGTATAAAATCGCGATAAAAAACGCTGCATTTTGTCGCGGCAAATCACGGTAAAAAACGCTGCAATTTGACGCGCCAAATCGCGGTAAAAAACGCCGCAAATCGTCTACGCTTAGGTGTGAATGCAGCCTAAGTCTGGGGAGAGGACAGTGTTTAAGATGGCCACATAAGCTTAGAAAAATTATCAATTTTAGTGAACGATCTCTTCCAAAAGGAATAATCAATCCATAGTTGAAAACCCATTTGATCAATAAAAGAAGCATGGGGAATCGATCACACCTCTGTTTCCACCACGTAACCATGAACCTGACAAAAAAATGACATCTATAAAATGTACCTGACTAACTAAAGCTGGACTCCAGCTTACACTCTTTAACCATTTGCCAACCGCTGCATGCCGATATACGTCGGCAGAATGGCATCGGCGGGTAAATGAACGTACCTGTACGTCCCCTTTAAGAAGCCATGCGGCCGCACGGTCTGTGACCGTGCCCGCGGGCCCCGTAAACTTAATGTTCGTCGGCGGCACGCGATAGTGTCACGGAGAGGCAGAACGGGGAGATGTAAACAAGGCATTTCCCTGTTCTGCATAGTGATAGGACAGTGATCTACTGCTCCCTGTGATCGGGAGCAGTGATCACTGTCATAAATGTAGAAGTAGTGCTGCGCTGTGCATAAATAGGTGATAAAGTGCAAATGTGCTCATGTGACAGGTACACTTGAAAGGCAATAAATAAATGGTCAAAATAGCAACAACAAAATATAAATAATCAGCTGCGACAGTATAAACAATGGACTAATAGTGTCCAAATTCTGTGAAAAGTGTACCACAAAATAGATGTCAGAATAAACTCATAAAATCTTTAAAATGGCATCATCATGTGACATGTGCAACCCTAAACAAATATACAGTGGGGAAAAAAGTATTTAGTCAGCCACCAATTGTGCAAGTTCTCCCACCTAAAAAGATGAGAGGCCTGTAATTGTCATCATAGGTATATTGTATAGTTGAGAGACAAAATGTGGAAACAAATCCAGACAATCACAAAGAATTTATTTGCAAATTATGGTGGATAATGTGTATTTGGTCAATATCAAAAGCTCATCGCAATACTTTGTTATATATCCTTTATTGGCAATGACAGAAGTCAAAAGTTTTCTGTAAGTCTTCACAAGGTTGTCGGTCACACTGTTGCTGGTATGTTGGCCCATTCCTCCATGCAGGTCTCCTCCAGAGCAGTGATGTTTTGGGGCTGTTAATGGGCAACATGGACTTTCAACTTCCTCCAATGGTTTTCTATGGGGTTGCGATCTGGAGACTGGCTAGGCCACTTAAGGACCTTGAAATGCTTCTTACGAAGCCACTCCTTCGTTGCCCGGGCGGTGTGTTTGGGATCATTGTCATGCTGAAAGACCCAGCCACGTTTCATCTTCATGCCCTTGCTGATGGAAGGAGGTTTGCACTCGAAATCTCACGATACATGGCCCCATTAATTCTTTCATGTACACGGATCCGTCGTGCTGTTCCCAGAGAAACAGCCCCAAAGTATGATGTTTCCACCCCCATGCTTCACAGTAGGTATGGTGTTCTTTGGTTGTAACTCAGCATTCTCTCTCCTCTCTCAAACACGACGAGTTGTGTTTCTACCAAACAGTTCTACTTTGGTTTCATCTGACCATATGACATTCTCCCAATCCTCTTCTGGATCATCCAGATGCTCTCTAGCAAATGGGCCCAGACATGTACTGGCTTAAGCAGAGGGACCAGTCTGGCACTGCAGGATCTGAGTCCCTGGCACTGTAGTGTTTTACTGATGATAGCCTTTGTTACGTTGGTCCCAGCTCTCTGCAGGTCATTCACTAGGTCCCCCTGTGTGGTTCTGGGATTTTTTCTCACCGTTCTTGTGATCATTTTGACCCCACGTGGGTGAGATCTTGCATGGGCCGGCCATCGTATTGCACGGTGGCCACTTTCCACTCACCATTCCCACCTTCCTTTTCCCCCACTTTCTTTTTTATTTTACCCCCTGTCTGTCTTGTTTTGTCACTTTTTTTGTTGGTGCTTGCACTTTAGTGTGGCGAGTAGGGTGCTGGTCCTCGGGCCTGACTCTGAAAGTCTTGGGAGTAGGTGGACATGGCCTTCTGGCTTAGTTCACCTGCTCTCATGGGGTCTCCCTTCGGGGGAGCCTCACCGAGGAGGGTTCTGTTTCGGCAGTCCCTCCGAGGATGTTAGGCCATGTGGTTTCGGCTGCATGGGCCTTAGTGGGGTCCTAGTGGTTTCGGCTGCTTGAACTCCTATACTCTTTTCCCTGCCAGGAGCCTAACGCCCCGGGGGATCAGAGCTGGGTCCTCTTCGGAGGACCATTGACGATGGCACCCGTCGCAGTTTTTTGTGTTTCACTCTTTATGTGTGTGCACATTTTTTCCTGCACCGGGTGAAGTTTTTGGGTTGTGTTTTGCACGACACAGGCTTTTCAACAGAAAAAAAAAATGGAGCCCCAGATAGAGGGAGATTATCAGTGGTCTTGTATGTCTCCCATTTTCTAATCATTGCTCCCACAGTTGATTTCTTCACACCAAGCTGCTTGCCTATTGCAGATTCAGTCTTCCCAGCCTGGTGCAGGTCTACAATTTTGTTTCTGGTCCTTCGACAGCTCTTTGGTCTTCATCATAGTGGAGTTTGGAGTGTGACTGTTTAAGGTTGTGGACAGGTGTCTTTTATACTGATAACAAGTTCAAACAGGTGCCATTAATACAGGTAATGAGTGGGGGACAGAGGAGCCTCTTAAAGAAGAAGATACAGGTCTGTGAGAGCCCGAAATCGTGCTTGTTTGTAGAGGAGACCAAATACTTATTTTCCACCATAATTTGCAAATAAATTCTTTCTAAATCAGACAATGTGATTGTCTGGATTTGTTTCCACATTTTGTCTCTCATAGTTGAGGTATACCTATTATGACAATTACAGGCCTCTCATCTTTTTAAGTGGGAGAGCTTGTACAATTGGTAGCTGACTAAATACTTTTTTGCCCCACTGTATCCACACTAAAATTGAAATAAAAATGAATAAAAAAAAAAAAACGAATAAAAAAAAAAACGCAGTGCAGATAATATCCATAAGGTGCAAGCTGGATGGATGGCTGTGTGTGCACAGTGATCAGGGTGATCACTGTCATGTCACTTGTCGCCCACCCCTCACAGTTAGAATCACTCCCTAGGACACACTTAACCCATTTCTTGCCCCCTAGTGGTTAACACCTTCCCTGCCAGTATTATTTACACAGTAATCAGTGCATTTTTATAGCACTGATCGCTGTATAAATGACAATGGTCCCAAAAGAGCATCAAAAAGGTCCGACGTGTCCGCCATAATGTCGCAGTCACGATAAAAATCGCAGATCAGTGCCATTACTAAAAAAAAACAAATAAAAAAATGCCATAATTCTGTCCCGCTATAACTTTTGCGCAAAGCAATCAATATACGCTTATTGCTATTTTTTTTACCAAAAAATATGTAGAAGAATGCATATCAACCTAAACTGAGGAAAATCTGTGTGGTACCCAATCAGCTTCTGACTTCAGGTATTTCAATTAAGCTTTGACAAAAAAAAGAAAAACAACAAGAAGCGGTTTGGTTTCTATACAGAGCTGCATGCTCCAGTTTAGTAAATCAAACCCACCTCTAAAAATTAGTAAGTTGCGTTATATTACATTGTTTTTGCCTTGGGTTTTAAATGGCAACATTGTTGTATACCAACATGATCAATGGCATGAGAACTAATTAAAATGCTGCTTAAAGTAAGTAAGCTAACGAAAGCTGAGTTCTGGTTGGATGCTTCCAGTTGCTGCACACACTATCCTCACATGCACCATTACACTATCTAGGAATTTCTGCAGCAATTCAAGGATAACAATCAATAGACAGAACATTATTACATGTGAGATACATTTAATGAGATAATATAGTAAATCTCTAAATTACACGATTTTCTAAAGTCTGTTTTTTTCACAGATCCAGCATGTAAGTACTTATTTAAAGCCAGCTAATAACATCATGCATGGACATTTAAACTTGTTGTAAGTTCCAGAGAGGATTAGAGGAGAGTCAAGCTGTGCAGAGATAATGATAGCATCTGAGATCGCCAAGTGGCAGCTAAATCTGCCTATCTCCATCCATGGGCGTGGGGCTCCTCTCATAGGGGGCAAGGGAAGAGGACTGCAAAGTGAGACATATATATATATATATAAAATGTATAGTGTCAAATACAAGGATATTATATATAGGCATCTATGGACATCTATGGGCTTCTAGTAGTACTGGTGCTGCTGAGTAAATTACACAATACAGTGCATGCAGAATCTGATAATACTAAAAGCAATCTGCCTCTTATTTAGATCTTATGTCACCTTCTGCACTACACACGTGTAATCAGACAAAGGACTATCACAGATAACACAAGTTCTGCATACATATACAAGAAGCAGAAACTTGTCACAATGACATTAGCAGGCAAGCTGGGAATATCTGTGTGCCCCATTCTGGACCATCAATAAGCCCCGCTGGCATGTGCTCTGTACATAGATGTGTGATCTGTACATAGATGTGTGATCTGATCATAGATGTGTGATCTGATCATAGATGTGTGATCTGCACATAGATGTGTGATCTGATCATAGATGTGTGATCTGCACATAGATGTGTGATCTGTACATAGATGTGTGATCTGATCATTGATGTGTGATATGTACATAGATGTGTGCTCTGTACATAGATGTGTGATCTGATCATTGATGTGTGATATGTACATAGATGTGTGATCTGTACATAGATGTGTGATCTGAACATAGATGTGTGATCTGTACATAGATGTGTGATCTGTACATAGATGTGTGATCTGTACATAGATGTGTGATCTGTACATAGATGTGTGATCTGTACATAGATATGTGATCTGTACATAGATGTGTGATCTGTACATAGATGTGTGATCTGATCATAGATGTGTGATCTGTACATAGATGTGTGATCTGTACATAGATGTGTGATCAGAACATAGATGTGTGATCTGAACATAGATGTGTGATCTGTACATAGATGTGTGATCTGATCATAGATATGTGATCTGCACATAGATATGTGATCTGTACAAAGATATGTGATCTGTTCATAGATGTGTGATATGTACATAGATATGTGATCTGTACATAGATATGTGATCTGTACATAGATGTGTGATCTGTACATAGATATGTGATCTGTACATAGATGTGTGATCTGTACATAGATGTATGATCTGTACATAGATGTGTGATCTGTACATAGATATGTGATCTGTACATAGATGTGTGATCTGTACATAGATATGTGATCTGTACATAGATGTGTGATCTGTACATAGATATGTGATCTGTACATAGATGTGTGATCTGTACATAGATGTGTGATCTGTACATAGATGTGTGATCTGTACATAGATATGTGATCTGTACATAGATGTGTGATCTGTACATAGATATGTGATCTGTACATAGATATGTGATCTGTACATAGATATGTGATCTGTACATAGATGTGTGATCTGTACATAGATATGTGATCTGTACATAGATATGTGATCTGTACACTCCTCATCCTGCTATCACACAGCAATCAGAGGACAGATGCAGGAGATTCTATGAATGGTGTGTCTCTTGTGAAATATCTATCATACAGAATGTTCTTTTTTCTGTAGCCACAAATCACATCCAACCTTCCTGATCACTGCTGCAGATCATTTACTGCATGTCTACATACCTGTGATGTGTCAGCTTATAAGGTAAGGAGTACTTACCCCACCTACACAATTATCTATCTATCTATCTATCTATCTATCTATCTATCTATCTATCTATCTATCTATCTATCTATCTATCTGTCTATCTATCTGTCTGTCTGTCTGTCTGTCTGTCTGTCTGTCTGTCTGTCTGTCTATCTATCTATCTATCTATCTATCTATGTGTCTGTCTATTTTCAAACTCTACCTATCCATCTTTTTTTATGTTTTTTTTCCTTTCTTTTAACATTATACATATTTACTAATCTTGCTACAGGGTGCAGTCATGCAGGCTCAATCGTGAGCTGGGCTGTGTGCATCTATAGACACGCGACTCAGCCCTTTTCCCCACTCCCTCCTCGCAAGATATGATTGTCGGCAGCAGGAGTCAATGGCCCCCACTGCTGCCTCTGAGTCCTGTGAGGGGAGAGAGTAAAAGCAGCACTGCTACTTCTGTGCACCGTGTTGGATAGAGATAGGACTCAGGTAAGAGTATTTAGAAGGGGGCCGAGGGGGTGAGCTGATCATGGAAGGTTTTTTACTTTAATGCAGAGAATGCATTTAGGTAAAATGTTTTTACAACCATATTAATAATCAGTGACATCATCGGTCCTATTCATTTACATGGTTCGGAATCCCCAGCCATTTATGGGAAGGGTCAGGGTGGTTGTGACTAATGATGAGCTGAATTGACTTGGATGAGGATGCTGAACCAAAACCAGTGGGAGCGGAATCCATCAAATGAAAAATGACAAGGGGATGTCATAATAGCATGGGAAGGAAGGTGGGCACTGCTCTGGAGAACATGTATCAATGCAAAAATATTACTTTGACAGTTGTCATTAACAGCTTGCTAGTTTAAAACAAAAGTACATCCTAGTAATGTCATTGACCATATATTATTATTATTATTATTATACAGGATTTATATAGCACCAACAGTTTACACAGCACTTTACAATATAAAAGGGAGACCATATAGTTATAATACAATAACATACAAGAGAATTAAGAGGGCCCTGTTGAGAAGAGCTTACAATATAATAGGGTGGGGCAGGTGGTACAGAAGGTTGTAACTATTTGGAATGAGCTGATGGAAGTGGTAAAAGATTAGTTGGAGACTTAATAGGCTTCCCTGAATAAATTAGTTTTTAGTGATCACCTGAAGGTAGCAAGAGTAGGGGATAGCCGGATAGTTTGAGGTAGCAAGTTTCAGAGGCTGGGAGAAGCTCTGGAGAAATCCTGGAGATTAGCATGGGAGGAGAATATGAGAGAGCTTGAGAGAAGGAGGTCTTGAGAAGAGCGGAGAGGACAGTTTGGGTGATATATGAATAAGACCATAGTCAATGACATCATTGGGATTCTGCCTCTTTGCTTACATGGCTAAGGATTCTGAGGGGCTGGTGATGTCCCTTTAGGGTTAAGGGTTCATTGGTGCCTGCACCCGCCAGAGTCCTTAACCTCCCTGGCAGTATGATAATGTCAGATTTTTGGTGCTGAAAGCGGTACAATTGTTTTGCATGGAAATTTGGCGTTTTACATTGTAGGCCTGTAATTCTTAGGAATAACTCACTTAAATCTGTCCAAACAAGAGTCTAGTAGACATCACGGGTATGATAAAGTTTGAAACACAAAATCATTAATTATAATATAATAAATAACTATAAATACAAATACAAATAATAATATAATAATAATACAAATTATTTAATAATGTAATCAAATAAAAAACACTGAAATTTGCTCAGTTGCAGAATTGTCGCTGTCATTACTTTCAGTGTTTGATGATGAATTTCCCCACAAATCACTATTGCTCAATTCTGCAAGCGATTCTAATTTATTATTGCTGTTTTCTAGCTGGTCTAAAACCACTTTTGACATAAAGGGACACTTTTTGGTTGTTATGGACAATCTCCAGTTTCCAGGTAGAAAGAACAGTTTTTATAATATAAAAGTGCATGCAGGTTACTAGACAGACCACTAGGGACAAGGGGGTGTGTAATTATTTTATACAGTACTGTATTCTGTGAGATTACAGTATACTGTATGTGTACTGTTTTTACTTTTTTGAATTCGGTGCCATTTTCCACCCCCGCACGTCGTAACGTCGCAGGGAACGGAGCTCGGTGGCACTCGGGCACTGTGTGAATCGAGCGAGGAGACAGCTCGCTCACACAGCAAGGAGACATCGCAGGATCCAGGGGACAAGGTAAGTAACCCCCTGCCTGGATACTGCAATGCGATCCCGAGTCTGGCTCGGGGTTACCGCTGTTAGTACTGAAATTTCACCCAGAGCCAGGCTTGGGAATACCGACAGGGGGGTTATCAACAATTGCCAGAAGAAAATGGTCATGTATAAAAGCGGTGGTGGTACTACTATTATACATGATGTTCGGCTCCCACTGAATGGGTAAATGTTTGGGTGTTCATCCAAACTCCCGAACAGCCAAAGTTCGGTTCAAGCTTGTATTTTAACTAAACGTTGAGCTCATCCCTAGTGGTGACATCACTGAATAAATATATAAGCTGCCATTAGTGATGTCTGTCATTCAGTCATTGACAGTTTGTTTAGTTTTAATGATTGGCAGGTGACATTCATCACAACTGATGCTGGATTTACATCACTAGAACTTTTTTTTTTACAATAAAGGACTTGTCAAAAACTTGTGTGTGTTTTTTTACAACTGACTTTTTTTGTGAATGAGTGATGCCCCGTACACACAATCAGAAGTTCATCTGACTTTTTCCATCGGATTTTTCGATCGTGTGTAGCCCCATCTGAGTTTTTTCATCGGAAATTCCGATGAATTTCATCGGACTTAAGATATAGAACATGTTCTATATATTTCTGATGGAATTCCGTCGGAATTTCCGATGTGATTTGGCCGGGTATAAGCCTGATCGTGTGTACGGGGCATAAGAGTACTATGTATCCGTTAAGCCCCATACACACTATCAGTTTTCCTGACGGTTTTTTCTTCAGGTTTACCAAAACCATCTAATATGAGGTCAAACCTCAAGAGTTTCAATTTGTATGCAATCAGGCAGGCCCTTGCACTACATGGTTTTGGTAAACCTGATGAGAAAACCGTCAGGAAAACTGATAGTGTGTATGGGGCTTTACTCATTAACATGTGGATAGAGGGCTGACACCTTGGGGCCCACGTATCTAAAAGGGGACTTCCAGCTTTCAATGGTCGGTGTTCCTCTGTTGGTTGTCCCGGTCGGTCCTAGTGATCCATCAGTGCCTAAACCATCCCTTCAGCCAATGTGGTAAAGTTGGAATTCAGACTTGAACTATTTGAATTTTTTTATATAAACTGCCAGTAACTTTTTTTGAGCACACCTGTGGTTAATTTCAGCTATCATTCATCCATTTCAGCTTAGTTCCTAAACGCTGTCAATCCTACTTTGTCTTACATCAATCAGTGCCCACCCGGCACTCAGGATTTCCAGCAGTATGTGGGTAGCAAGAGGGTGAGAACTAAGGTTGCCACCTCATTCCTTTTAAACTGAACATGTATTACAGTTTTTCTCCATTGCTTTGGCTCATTTCTTGAAACAGAAATGACATTCTCAAAACAACATGGACAAATCTCCAAACCACTTGACAATTGTTCACAACTGAGTTGCATTTTTCATTCATTTTATCAAATTGCAAATGTCTCAGTACATGTCTGAATGTCTTAGTACATTTTTCAAATTATTTAGTACAAGTAGCCTACATTTAGCACAATTTTCAATTGAATAGATCTTGTTGATCTAAACTGATTTGTCAATTCTCAGTCTAATGGTCGTTCTCTCCAAAGGTCTGTTCAATTTTCAAAATTATTCAGGAACATAATACCATAATTTCTGAATATAGAGGCACCTGGCCAAGTAAATGAACAAGGGCAACTGCCTGCTGGAGGAAGCGGAAGAAGAGGAGGAGGAGTAAGGGTGCGTGGTGGTGGAATAGGGGGAAGAGGCCAAGGAGCACGAAGACACCATGCTGTCCCTGATGAAATTCGGGCCACAATTATAGACCATGTCATCAACCATGGCCTCACAATCAATGATGGAATTATATAATGTATAGGACAGGACACTGTGCATAGAGCAACAAATATGTTTATTTACTCATTTACGTATTCATTTAGTGTGTGTGTGTGATAGGCCTACAGTATTACAGTATCTTACTTCAGTGGGATGTTACGTATGATACTAACCATGACAAGAAACATATTGTAGAAAATAAACTATGGAATAGTATGGAATAGTTTATTTTCTACAATATTGATGATACAGTTTACAGTAGTCCAGTATTACAGTAAAAACTGCAGCTTACTGTATGATGCAATTATCATTAAAATTCTTATTTTGAAGAATATAACATACAATACAGTAAGTAAAAGGGTCAAAGAGCTGCAATTACAGTAGTGCCTCCCATGTACATCTATCTAATAATGTTACTGTAACATTTCAGTAAGTCTAGTCATTGATATTTTTCCCCTCCCCTTTCTGTCAAATACCCCCTGTAGTACCTCTGCATAGGGTACATGTACCCCAGGTTTGGATCCACTGGAATACTGGCCAGTAGTATATTGAACTTGTGCAGAACATAGAACATTCCTATGTAGCTGTCTGTAACTGTAGTGTATGACTCTTCTGTATGACTGATTTAATGTTTTCTTTATTTACTCTATTGTAGAGAATAATGGCATTGGAAGGAAGCGAGACCTCTCACATACTCGTGTATGGGGATGAGGCTGGCTTTAACCTGGCCAAGGGCCGAAGACGTGGTCGTAATATTATTGGCCACTGGGCCACGGTGGATGTCCAAGGCCAGCGAGGGGGCAATATAACTATGTGTGCTGCCATTTCTAAGAATGGTGTGGCCACTCACATGCCCAGTCTTGGCCCATACAATACAAAGAAGCTCCTCATCTTCTTGGACTGCTTTCATTTGGATTTGATCCCTGAAAATGAGAGAGGTCTCATAGGGCCTCACCTACCACAATATATAATTGTATGGGACAATGTGAATTTCCACCGTGGTTCACTGCTCATCCAAGGATGGATATTGTGTTCCTACCACCTTACTCTCCTTTCCTCAATCCTATTGAGGAGTTTTTCTGCGCTTGGAGGTGGAGAGTGTATGAGCATCAGGCTCAAGATCAGTGGTCCCTGCTCCATGCAATAGACACTGCCTGTGAGAATATTACAGGAAATCAGTGTAGGCGATGGTTGCGACATCTCCCTCGTTTCTTCCCTTGTTGAATCGCAAGGGAGGATTTACCCTGCAATGTTGATGGGAATCTGTGGCCAGACAGACAGCAGCGTGTGGATGGGCAGGAGGGTGAGGGCAGTACCCAGGAGAGGGAGGGTGAGGACAGCGACCAGTGAAGAGATGTTAGGGCTCTTTCACACGGGTGGCCTGTTCTGGTCCGCCTGCCAGTTTTTTAGGCGGACCTGAATGGGCGCTCTGTGCTCCTCTATGGAGCCGCGGATGTCAGCGGTGACATGCCCACTGACATCCGACCCACTCCGATCCGCCAAAGTGTGACGGAGGAAAAACCTACTTTTCCATCCGTCTGGCGGATCGGATCGGGTGAACACGGACAGACGGTCTGTGTTCATCCGATCCCCCCATAGGGGAGAGCGGAGAGCTGACAGGGCAGTCCCTGCACAGTGTGCAAGGACCTCCCTGTCGTCCGCCGGCTCAGCGGGGATCAATGGAGCGATCCCCGCTGAGCAAGTGGAGGTTCACGGGGCAGATCATTACTGATCCGCCCCGTGTGAAAGGGGCCTTACAGTAGTTGTGAAACTCAAGCTTTATTTACAGCACTGTAGGCTAAATTTAATTGTCCTTGTTTTTTGTTTGTGTGTTTATATTTCCATATATTATGCTGTATAGGTTTTATTTTTAGTCTCATGTATGGAAGTTACTTTGTGTGTGAATGATAATGGTTACAATACTGTAAAGTAATTTTTCCTTGGCAGTATGAGTGCAATGTGTGATGTCAAACCTTGGAGGCTACTCTTACCCAAAAATCTTTTCTTTTTTTTTCAGTTTTATACACAATTGTATTCAGTTAGCTAGACAAAACTGTACAGTAACCATTGGCAATGAAGGACTGGGCTAAGACTGAAAGGTGGACATGAGGGATATTTCAATGGTCCTCTGCCATAGAGATAAAACATCTAAACATTTTGACTTGCAGTGCTTACACAATGCAAAAGGGATGATGCATTTTGGGGGCACTGACTATTTGAATGAGAAAGAAATTTAGTTTTGACACATGAGTGAACTGTTTTGGGAAGGATATGAACCTTTGAAGGTGAACCATGGTGTTGTGCCGAACCATCCAGGTTATTTTGGCAAAAGTACCAAAAGAGCTTTGAGAATGTCATTTCGGTCTCAAGAATGTCATTTCGGTCTCAAGAAATGAGCCAAAATAATAGAGAAAAACTGTAATTACACAGGTTCTGTGGCTGATTAAGGTGGTAATTAAATTCACTTAGTGCCTTATCTGCATTAAATTAGCTTTAGAACCTGTGTCATTAATATGTGTTCGGTTTCAAAAGGAAGAGTGTCAACCCTAGTTAAGATCAGAACCAGCGTGTGTTCCAAAACCCGGAAGTGACGTCACCAGGAAGTGACAGCAGTGTTCTCGTCCCGCCTCAAAGGTTTTCACCCAATCACTTCCTGGGCACAAGGATTATTGTTTTTTTCATAATGTTAACATGCAGATTCAATTTTTTTTGCAGCTCTTGCAATATTTCCTGGGCACAGGGAGTATTGGTTCTTTCACAATGAATCACACATATAAACAGTTTAGTATTTACAATGGAGGAAGTGGAGAAGAGTGGAACTAATGATAAATGGGTCATTCATTAGTTCCTTATCGCTGAACAGATTTTAACCCCTGCACCCCTCCTCCTCTCTTATACATCTGGGGCCGGATTCAGATACAAATGTTTATCTTTCCGGCGGCGTAGCGTTTCCTCTTCACGCTACGCCTCCTCAAATATTATGGGCAAGTCCTTTTTTCAGAAAGTGCTTGCTCCATAAGTTGCAGCGGCGTAGCGTAAAGTGCCCGGCATAAGGCCGCGCAATTCCAATGTTAAGGATGGGGGCGTGATTCATGTAAATGAATTATGACCCCACGCTCATGACGTTCTTTCTGAACGGCGCATGGACGAATCCCAGTGCGCATGCGTCAAATCACGTCGATATTTGTCAATGTAAACGACGTGAACGTAACTTACGCCGAGCCCGATTCCCAAACGATTTACGCAAACTATGTAACCGACGTACAATTCGACGCTGTTCCGACGTCCATACTTAACATTAGCTAACATTTAACATTTACGCAGGAAAAAGCCTTACGCAAAAGACGTAAACTATGACGCCCTGTCGCAAGTACGTTCGGGAATCGGCGTAACTCCCTAATTTGCATATTCGACACGTAAAACTACGGAAGCGCCACCTAGCGGCCAGCGTAAAACTGCAACTAATATACAACGGTGTAACAGACTTACGCCGCTCGTATATTAGCAGAATTCCAGCGTATCTTCTTTTCTGAATACCAAAAAAAGATACGCCGGCTATTCTTAGTATTTACGCGGCATATCTCTAGATACGCTGACATAAATACTTTCTAAATCTGGCCCCTGGTCTCCATACTGTCTCTTTGTGACCAGCATATTACCTCCCTTATCCTGCACCCCTGCACATTGACATCCTAGCTCCATTCTCCCACTTCATTCTCCATTCTTCCCCTTAATGCCCACTCTACATATTGCCCTGTATATTCACTTCCCCTTTGTGCACATTAACCCCTCCATCTCATTTCTACCATTGTACTTGACCCCTTTACCACCATTTCCCTTTGTGGATGGCTTCTATGCAGTGTATCTAGTGCATCATTACCAAGATCCATGTTTGAACTTCATACAAATCTGCATATTTCTTCATTTCTATATATGTGAAAAAATTTGATCATTTTGGGTTGTCATGCACACTTGTGCTTCTAAACGCCAGTTTTACAGGCATTTTCCCTTTTTTTCTGCTGCCAAACGCCCCTCTACAGTATGTTAGCCTTTGGGTCCAAGCACATATAGGCATTTGGAGGAGTTCAGCAAAAAATCTGAATGCACCAAAATAGCATTCAGGAGAGGATCGTTTTGGCAGAAAAGAAGGTTGACAGTTGTTAAAGCCCTTAAATGCGCCTAAGCACTAGGCGCGCTAATGCCGCGTACACATGATCATTTTTGGGCTTGTAAATTTTTTTTTTTTAAATGTCATTTAACCACTTAAGACCCGGACCAAAATGCAGGTAAAGGACCTTGCCCCTTTTTGCGATTCGGCACTGCGTCGTTTTAACTGACAATTGCGCGGTCGTGCGACGTGGCTCCCAAACAAAATTGGCGTCCTTTTTTCCCCCACAAATAGAGCTTTCTTTTGGTGGTATTTGATAATCACCTCTGCGGTTTTTATTTTTTGCGCTATAAACAAAAATAGAGCGACAATTTTAAAAAAAATGCAATATTTTTTACTTTTTGCTATAATAAATATCCCCCAAAAATATATAAAAAAACATTTTTTTTCCTCAGTTTAGGCCGATACGTATTCTTCTACGTATTTTTGGTAAATAATAATAATAACAATAAGCGTTTATCGGTTGGTTCTCGCAAAATTTATAGCGTTTACAAAATAAGGGATAGTTTTATTGCATTTTTATTAATTATTTTTTTTTTACTACTAATAGCGGCGATCAGTGATTTTTTTCGTGACTGCGACAATATGGCGGACACTTCGGACAATTTTGACACATTTTTGGGACAATTGTCATTTTCACAGCAAAAAATGCATTTAAATTGCATTGTTTACTGTGGAAATGACAGTTGCAGTTTGGGAGTTAACCACAGGTGGCGCTGTAGGGGATGTGTGACCTATGTGTTGTGTTTACAACTGTAGATCGCGTCCCCCTATCGATCGATCGCGTCCCCCTATTACAGGGATGACGCGATCGATGCTACGGCCACAAAGAAGCACGGGGAAGCCGTGTGTACACACGGCTCTCCCCGTTCTTCCGCTCCAGGGACGGATCGCCGCACTGCAGCGGCGATTGGGTCCGCGAATCCCGCGGTCCCGGTCCTGAAACTTCGGACCGGGTCGCGGGCGCGCGCCCGCGACCCACGGCTGGGTACTAAAATCAATGTATATATACGTTGATGTGCCCAGCCGTGCCATTCTGGCGACGTAAATGTGCAGTAGGCGGTCCTTAAGTGGTTAAAATGATCGTGTGTGGGCTTCACATAATTTTTCGGCTTCTGAAAAATTACAAAAAAAATATTCGAACATGCTGAATTTTTTAACGACGTTTTAAACAATGTCGCCTTTCGGGTTGTAAAAAATGTGGGCTAAAACGACGCGAAAAACCCGCGCATGCTCAGAAGCAAGTTATGAGACGGAAGCGCTCGTTCTGGTAAAACTACCATTGGTAATGAAGTAAGCACATTCATCACGCTGTAACAGACAGAAAAGCGCGAAACGTCTTTTACTACCACTAAATTAGCTAAAGCAGCCCCAATTGTGGCGTCATCCGCATGGAACTTCCCCTTTATAGTGACGTTGTACGTGTGGTACGTCACCAGGCTTTACTAGAGAATTTTTTTAAAACTATTGTGTGGGGACAATGTCGTTTTAATAATGAAGTTGGACAAAATAACGTTTTTTCTAGATGCTGAAAAACGTTGTTTTTTACAAGCCGAAAAATGATCGTGTGTATGCGGCCTTAGAGTTTGAGAGTTAATTCATTTAATTAATTTTAATGGCCAAAATTTATTATTTTTCTGGCCAATAAAATGCATTAATGTCAAAGCGATTGAAGCAACTAAATGTCAAGTTTTTTTCTGCTGCCAGGTAAAAGGCGTTTAGCCCAAAGCGTCCAATATGCATT
This sequence comes from Rana kukunoris, assembly GCA_029574335.1. NCBI lineage: Eukaryota > Metazoa > Chordata > Amphibia > Anura > Ranidae > Rana > Rana kukunoris. The sequence goes on along the minus strand of CM056049.1, from coordinate 121,104,170 downwards.
AGGCCTTACACTTAAAATGACAGTAAACTCAATTTTTTTATAGATTCAAATAAATGCAACAAGTTTTTCACTGGATAGGAAGAGATGTAATTTTTTAGGGCCAGCAATTCTGCACAAAGTAAATATAATTTGAGAGGCTAAAGAGCCTCCTTTTAAAGGAGACGGAAGGGTCTCACCCCCCTCCCACCGCCACCGCCGCCATTCCCATGCAGTTGTGGAGGCCTCTGGTGGCACCCTCTTCCTGGGGCACAGTGGAAGGAATAGTTGTTGTTCCTCCCACTGTGTGACGTCAGAAACTGGAAGCAGTGCTCCATATCTTCTGGTCATCCACACGTATATGTCCATTTTGGGAAGGCATCACTAGTCTGATCCACAAACTTACCGGCCTTACACTGGAATTTGGTCCAGAGATATTTTTGATACATATTTACCTGTTTTCAAGACGCAGATATAACAAGTCCCTCCATTTTCTTAATGCTGCAAAAGCGTGCATTCCCAAAAATTGGAGAACTGCAGACCTGCCAATGGTTAGACAATGGATAGCTGTGGTAAACAAAATTGATGATATGAGAAGCTTGACAGATGCTCTGAAAAGTAAAGAATTCACAAAACATGGTTTTATTGGCACAATTTCCATTTCACACATGACTATACTGCGTACTTGGCAGATACAATTCCCCAGATACCCCCCATGTAATGATTGGCTCATTCTTCCCTTTTTTCAGATCCATATTAGACCTGCGAACCCCAGACTCTCTCTCTCTCTCTCTCTCTCTCTCTCTCTCTTTCCCTTTTTCCTTGCCCCCGCCCTTTTTTTCTCTCTCTCTCTATTCATTCTCTCCCCTTTTCTTGTCTCTTTCTTCTCTTTGGTGTCCTGGCCGTCTTGTCCTTAACCTCCCTGGCGGTATGATTCTTTCAGATTTTAGGTGCTAAAAGCGGTACCATTATTTGCAAGGGAATTTGGCGTTTTATACTGTAGGCTTGTAATTCTTAGGAATAACTCACTGAAATCTATCCAAACAAGAGTCTAATAGGCATCCTGGGTATGATTTTTTTTTTTTTCTTATTAAAAATTATAATATAATAAATAATTATAAAAAATGATAACAAATAATAATATAATTATAGTAAAAATTATTCAATAATGTAATCAAATCAAAATCACTGAAATTTGCTCAGTTGCAGAATTTTTGCTGTCATTATTATTTTTTTTTTTATGACGAATTTCCCCACAAATCGCTATCGCTAAATTCTGCAAGTGATTCTGATTTATTATCGCTGTTTTTTAGCTGCTCTAAAACAATTTTTGCCATAAAGGGACACTTTTGGTTGCTATGGGCAATCTACAGTTTGCAGGGAGAAAGAACAGTTTTTATTATATAAAAGGACATGTAGTGTACAGGGCAGACCACTAGGGACATGGGGGGTGTGTATTTTTTACATACAGTACTGTAATCTATAAGATTACAGTGTACTGTATGTATAGTGTTTGTTTACTTTTTTAAATTTGGCGCCGTTCCCCCCCCTACGTCGCGACGCTCGCAGGGAAGGGAATCGGCGGAACACACAGCATCAGGCGGACATCCACCCGCCGTGTACTGCGGGGATTCATCGCTGGATCGCAGAGAAAAGGTAAGTAAACTTTTTTCTGCATCCAGCGAGGCAAATCCGTGTATGGCACGGGGTTACCGATCGTAGCTTTAAAATCTCACCCCATGCCACACACGGGAAGACCGCCAGGGAGGTTAAAGGGCCTCTCTGTGTTTTGTTACCCCCTTTTTTAATGCTCTTGTTTTGGAAAATAGTCCTCAGCTTTTGCATAGTTGGTGCTGATACCTAGATCTTACACCTACGTGTTCTTGAGGTGATTGTAGCCTTATAGTGCACTTGTGACAAAAACAATTGAGTACTGTCCACAATACCTTTTTTTCATTTGCTAACATATAATTTTTCAGGACAAGCTTTCGATCATGTCCCCTTCTTCAAGGTCCGAGGAGTACTAAAGTCACAAAAGTTTTACAAGAACGTTAAAAAAAAAAAAATCTCTGAGGGAAAAGAAAAAGAAACCCCAATAAACAAAAAAACTACTCACACACAAAGAAATGTAAACTGCAATGGTAATAAAACTGGCATAGTTAGTGAGATAAGATAGATGAAGAGATATAGACTTGGAGGGGGGAATGATAGTCACAGAGGGGGTCGTAAAACCTTTGGATAATGAGTAAGAAAACCCATATCTACATTTTAGGCTGTTATCTTTTGTGTCAAATATAACTATTATTTTTAGTTTTCTTTTAATGAGTAGTTTGAAATTCTCTTCAAGAACAAAGACATTGAGGTCTTCCATAGTGTGGTCCTGTTGTGAGAAATGATGTCCCACAGGTATGCAGAACTCATCTTCTTTATGCTCCTTGATGGTGTGTCTGTGCAAATTCATCCTTGTTCGCAACTTCTGTCCTGTTTAGAACACTAATGCTGCGTACACATGATCGGAAATTCCAACAAGAAAAGTCCGATGTGATCTTTTGGTCGGAAATTTCGACTGTGTGTATGCTCCATTGGACTTTTGCTGCCAACAAAAAATTGAGAGCAGATTCTCTATTTTTCCATTTTTTTTTCCAGAAAATATGATTGTCTGTATGCAATTCCGCCGCGCAACAAAACACACATGCTCAAAATCAAGCAGAAGAGCTGAACTGCCTATTGAACTTGATTGATCTCGGCTCGTTGTATGTCTTGTATGTCACCGCGTTCTTGACGGTCGGAATTTCCTACAAGATTTGTGTGACCGTGTGAATGCAACACAAGTTTGAGCCAACATTCCGTCAGAAAAAATCGACGGTTTTCTTGTCGAATTTCCGATTGTATGTATGCGGCATAAGGCAGGAACTAGCTGAGATTCGAACCACTAACTGGCTTGCCAGATTCCCTTGCGATTATCACTAGTGGCTGCTATAGGGATAACCACTGTCTTCTCCGGGCGGGGGGGCGCCACCATCTCCCCACCGGGAGAAGACAATTGCTAATTCCCCTGTCAACACTGTCTGTCACCCATGGTTACAGGAAATAAATTTGCACTGTGTATGGCTCACGCATGCATTTGCAAATGCGTGCGGACAAAACCCCTGTTTTTAACTCATACTGTTAGACAGGTTAATTGGTTGTTCTGCGAGCTGGTCAGTAAGTAGACTTGTTTTTTCCCTGGGCATTCCCCAGTTTTTTTTGTTAACTGTGTATGGCCAGCTTTATATTCTGAACGCTTCAAAACACAAGAGAACTCCTTCCATAAGAAAGGATACAAAGACAAAACCATCAACACGTGTCCTTGAAAACCCGAAGAGAAAATCTACTTCAATACAAAGAGAAAAAAATAAAAAATAATCATGTACCTCTAGTAACCACATACAATCCAGCACTAGATGAGATAAGAAAGATAATCAAAGATTTACAACCCATCATAACAGAGGATGAAACTCTGAAAGAAATATTCCAACAACCCCCAATACTTGCTTTCAGACAACCACCCAACCTCAAACATAAACTAATCAGCAGGAAACTTCATTCTGATTATAACGTCATAAATAATGGAAGCAAACCCTGCAATAAAAAATGCTGCAAGCTGTGTAACCAAATCAATCCATCTGAAAGTGTCACACACACAAAAGGGACTTTCAATATCATGGGGTCATACAGATGTACCTCCAGTAATGTTGTTTACCTCATCCAAGGCAAAAGATGTAGCAAAGGATCTTATGTGGGTGAAACAGGACAGAAGTTGCGAACAGGGGTGAATTTGCACAGACACACCATCAAGGAACATAAAGAAGATGAGTTCTGCACTCCTGTGGGACATCACTTCTCACAACTGGACCACACTATGCATGATCCCGCGAACCGTCATCGCTGTACGTCAGCTCCTTTCAGCAGGATAGCGGGAGCACTTGTGCCAACAGAGGCGCAGCAGGGTGGTCACGATGACCGCTGACCAAGCGCGATCGCTGGCACGAGAGGCAGAACAGGAATGTGTGTGTGTGTGTAAACACCCACATCCTAGTTCTGTGAGCAGAGGAGAGAGAGATTGTAAGTGCCTTCGAGCTGGGAACCAAGATATGTCATCTCCTATAGTCAGTCCCATCCCCCACAGTTAGAACACACACATAGGGAACACAGTTAACCCCTTGATCGCTCCTAGTGTTAACCCCTTCCCTGCCAGTGACATTTACACAGTAATCAGTGCATTTTTATAGCACTGATCGCTGTATAAATGTCAATGGTCCCAAAAATATATCAAAAGTGTCTGATATGTCCGACATAACTTTTTTAAACAAAAGTTCCACTTTTGGGTGGAACTCCGCTTTAACTATAAGTAGAATGTACCTTCTATCTCTCTCTTTCTTTATTTCAACTCTCAAATACAATTTATTTTTCTTGCTATTCTCAGACTTCCTGTTCTAGGGCTTTTTTTCTCCATGCCCCTTAAATGTATGTGAATATAACCACCCTCTCCTGCTCACCCCTGAGATAGACTACACATTTACATGAAGACACATTCAATACTATGGGAAATGTAGTACGCATAGAGCGGAGCATGTGACCAGAAATACTGGCACTCCTTGCTCTACACTAGTAGTTGTCAGATGCATCAATGGAGGATAGGGAAAGTGTGCACAGGTCACACAAAAAAAAACAGAGCCACGGTATGCTCGATATTTTGGAGTTCCTGAGAAAGAACGGAAGACAAGCCAGAACGTTACCATTATCGGGTAAAACTGCAGAATTGCTCATGTTGTAAAGCCTCCAATAGGACACTTGCAACTGCAGCATCATATTCAATTAGTTGTAGATTCCTTTCACATGGGCGCCTGTGTCATCCATCAAGAGACAGATGAAAAACAGGCAACAAAGATTCCCTATGGCAAAACTGATGACAATGAAGACATCTGCTGACATCAGTTTCCTCATAGGGAGACACTGGATCCATTTTGAAAATATAATTGAATGTCTTTGGTGTACATGGATATGCATCTGTGTACATTTGTTTCAATGCAGAACAATTTGCCCTGTACCTTACACCTCTTCATGCATGTGGGAGGAATAAGCCTTTCTACCATCGCAAATGCCTTTGTGCATCCTTGAAAAGCCTTCCCCACACTTCTCTCTGGCCTTTTTCTCCACTGTGACGTCTCACTGCTAATTTTCATGGGATATCAAAGTGATAATTCAGACACGTAAACAGGTTTCAACTTTCCTGCAGCAGTAAATAGAATAACACTGCAGTGTGAGGAGAAAAAAACGCAATGATGAAGGAATTACGGTATTAGTCTCTATACTTAAATTAAGAATTAATCTCTATACTTAAAAAAAAAAAATCAGTCAATATTAATCCCACCTTTTCATTAAAGCTAGTACAGTTAAACCTTGGTTTGAGAGTAACGTGGTTTGAGAGTAACGTGGTTTGAGAGCGTTTTGCAAGACAAGCAACATTTTTTAATACATTTTGACTTGATATACAAGCGTCATGTCACAACTGAGTATAACATAGAAGAGAGGCGCCTCTATGTTATTTCGATCGGATTTCCGATGGAATAAAATACGATGGAATTTTCCCTCGGAATTCCGATGAAGCTGACTTTCATCAGTCTCGCATACACACTACCAAACTAAATTCCGACCGTCCAAAACACGGTGACGTAAAACACTACGACGAGCCGAGAAAAATGAAGTTCAATGCTTCTGAGCATGCGTCGACTTGATTCTGAGCATGCGTGGATATTTTTCCAATGGAATTCAACATAGACGATCAAAGTTTCCTATCGTTTTTTTTCATCGGAAAAAACGACTGTGTGTACACGTCATTAGTGTAGCAATATGGGTACATTTAATGAAGGTACTACATTTAGAAACTCACATGGTTGATAATTTAACCACTTCCTTACTGGGCACTTATAACCCTTCCTGACCAGGTGAAATTTCAGCTTCTGGCACTGCGTCGCTTTAACTGACAATTGCGCGGTCGTGCGATGTGGCTCCCAAACAAAATTGGCGTCCTTTTTTTCCCACAAATAGAGCTTTCTTTTGGTGGTATTTGATCATCTCTGCGGTTTTTATTTTTTGCGCTATAAACAAAAAAAGAGCGACAATTTTGAAAAAAAGTCAATATTTTTTACTTGTTACTATAATAAATAGCCCATTTTTTAAAAAATAAATAAAAAAAATTCTCAGTTTAGGCCGATACGTATTATTCTACATATTTTTGGTAAAAAAAAAAAAATCGCAATAAGCGACTGGTTTGCACAAAAGTTATAGCGCATACAAAATAGGGGACAGAATTATTATTAATTTTTATAATTTTTTTTTTACTAGTAATGGCGGCGATCTGCGATTTTTATTGGGACTGCGCGACGTTATGGCGGACACATCGGACACTTTTGACACATTTTTGGCGCCATTCACATTTATACTGAGATCAGTGCTATAAAAATGCACCAATTACTGTATAAATGTGACTGGCAGTGAAGGGGTTAACACTAGGGGGGCATGGAAGGGGTTAAATGTATTCTGGGTGTGTTCTAACTGTTTGGGGGGAGGGGGGTGACTGGGGGAGGTGACCGATGCTGTGTCCCTATGTACAAGAGACACAGATTGGTCACCTCACTTCTGACAGGACATGGATCTCTGTGTTTACACACAGAGATCCATGTCTTGTCCCTGTAACCGCCGATTGCGAGTGCCTGGCGGACATCGCGGCCGCCGGGCACGCGCATCGGCATCTCAGGAATGCAGCGGGCACGCGCGCGCCGCCGGCGGCGCTCGCGCGCCCTCTAGTGGCCATTAAAAGCACAGGGCGCATATATGCGCCCTGTCAGAGATTCAGGACAGCCCGACGGCCGCAAATATTCGTACGGCCGTCGGGAAGTGGTTTAAAACAGGTAAAGCTGTCCACATAGACCATTCTCCACACCGCCATTGATGTCGTCCCTTCCATGAACGATTTAAGCCTCGCTTTTTGCAGGGTAGTCTTTCCGGTCACAATTGCAGACTGATAGCGGTGAGAGCCAGCGGTGAGGAGGACAGTCTATGTGGACAGATTTACCCCGGATGCCTGCATACTTAGATGTGCCTCTTTTAATAATCAACCATGTGAGTTGCTAAATGTTGTACCTTCATCAACCTCCCTGGTGGTATGATTAATTCAGATTTTAGGTGCTGAAAGCGGTACAATTGTTTTGCATGCAAATTTGGTGTTTTATATTGTAGGCCTGTAATTCTTAGAAATAACTCACTTATATCTGTCCAAACAAGAGTCAATAAGTAAATATAATTAATTATAACAAATAATATAATAATAATACAAATTATTACTTTTCATTTTTTGATGACAAATTTCCCCACAAATCACTATCGCTCTATTCTGAAAGTGATTCTAATTTATTATTGCTGTTTTCTAACTGGTCTAAAACCACTTTTGACATAAAGGGACACTTTTTGGTTGCTATGGACAATCTCCAGTTTCCAGGCAGAAAGAACAGTTTTTATTATAATAAAAGTGCATGTAGGACACTGGGCAGACCATTAGGGACTAGGGATGAGCTTCGCGTTCGATACGAATGTATGTTCGACTCGAACATTGTCTGTTCGTACGTTCGACGAAATTCAAACAAAACCGGTCGTTCGCGCCAAATTCGAGTGACGCAAAACGGCCCATAATTTACTGCGGCGTTGCGCGCTGATGATTGGCCAAGCATGCTGTATGTCCCGCATGCTTGGCCAATCACAGCGCACAAAAAACGAAGAGCCATAATTGGCCAAAGCCTGGGTGTCTTTGGCCAATTATGGCTCAGGGCTTTAGCACACGCCCCACACTATATAAGGCCGCCTGCTGGGCGTCCTTGTGTAGTGTGTTCTGGCTTGTTAATGAGAGCAGTCAGAGAGACAGAGAGATTGTCTTTTTAGATAGCTAGATAGAGCAGGCAGACGGGCTAGTCAGTTTAGCTTAATTTACAGTGTGTAGAGAATATATATACATCCCTAGGTGTTGTACATATATTTATACACTGTATAGCTTAGCTTGATCAGTTCTTTCTAATTTACTGGCAGGCAGGTGATTGTGCTATTTAAAGATGTTATCACACGTATAGACACCCAGCAGGTACAATATTTAAAGGATTTTTTTAATTTTTTTTTTATTTAAGCATCAATAAAATCACTGGTCCTGGAGCAGTGATATTAATGATGCTTAACTTAAAAAAAAAAAAAAAAAATTCCTTTAAATATTGTACCTGCTGGGTGTCTATAGTTTGCCTGTGAAAACGTCTTTGAGAACCCGGGTCTTGCCCGAGGGAACATGTCTCAATGGAAAAAAAAGTCCTGCTCCTGAAAAAAACAAAACGTTTTTTAAACTTTTTTTCCATTGATACATGTTCTCTGGGGCAAGACCCGGGTTCTCAAAGACGTTTTCCAACAATAACTTGAATATTGGTCTTTAAAATTAGCGTTTTTGAATTCGAACGTTCGAGTCCCATAGACTTCAATGGGGTTCTAAATGTTCGCTCGAACGGTCGTTCTGTTCGACGGTCCTGGTGCGAACCGAACACGGGGGTGTTCGGCTCATCCCTTTTAGGGACAAAGGGGTGTGTATTTTTTTACATACAGTACTGTAATCTATAAGATGTATTGTGTTTATTTACTTTTTTTTAATTTGGCGCCGATCTCCGCCCCTGTGCGTCGTGACGTCGCAGGGAACGGAGCACGGCGGCACTGGGCACTGTGAATTGAGCGAGGAGGACACCGCTCGATCACACAGCAGGGAGGCATCACAGGATCCAGGGACAAGGTAAGTAACTTTTGCCTGTGCGAGGCGGTCCCTAGTCAGGCTCGGGGTTACCGCTTTTGGTCCTGAAATTCCACCCCGAGCCTGACCTGGGAATACTGACAGGGGTGTTAAATGTAACCATATTGCTATACTAATGCCGCGTACACACGATCATTTTTTGTGATGAAAAAAAACAACGTTTTCTGTGAAGTAAAAAACGACGTTTTCTGTGAAGTAAAAAACGACGTTTTTGAAACGTCACTTTTCAAAGACAATTTTGCCTACACACCATTTTTTCACAAAAAGCGAGGTTACGTTCACCACTCTTTTCCATTGAAGCTCGCTTCATAACTAGCTTCTGGGCATGCGCGGGTTGAAAAATGTTGTTTTAAACAACGTTTTTGCTACACACGGTGACTTTTTGTGAAACAAAAAACAACGTTTTGAAAAACGACACAAAAAATTCAAGCATGTTGGAATTTTTTTTTGGTCGTTTTTTTGAAGACAAAAAACAATGTTTTGCCCACACACGATCAATTTAAATGACGTTTTAAAAAACAAATTGTTTTTTTTATCGCAAAAAAACGACCGTGTGTACGCGGCATTAGAGGCGCCTCTCTTCTCTTTTATACTCTGTAGCTTCTGCTGGATTTTGCTTCTAATCCCCTTGTGGATAGACATTTCATTGTTACACAACTTATAACATTGCTATAATCTTTTTATTTGGAAGATAAATTGAAGACATTATGAATAAATGGCTGTGGAACAAATCATTTGAGTTTCCATTATTTCTTATGGGAAAATTTGCTTTGATATACAAGTGCTTTGGATTACAGTACAAGCATGCTTCCAGAACAAATTATGCTCGCGATCCAAGGTTTTTCTGTAGTCTTTACCTGCTTCTTTATAGCTCAGTTTCCATAGTCTCAGCACTCCACCCCCAATATGGGTCAGAAACCTGCACCATCACATTTAAAAAAAATAAAATTAGGCGGGTGACTTCTCCTTTCGGCTTCAGAGGAAGTATAATGTGCAATTTTTTTTCTTCGAAATGTCATGCAATTGATAAATGAATTACCATGACCGCCAGTCAATTAGCAGTTTCAGAAGTCATCATGCTGGCCTGGGATCACAATAGAATGCTGCAGAGAATGGCATTCATGCAAGTGTTGGCTGCATTCAGAGAACAGTAGCATTGTAAATATTTTGTCCCCAGGCTATCAGTGGGTTCATGTGTTTTAATACAGCCAGTAAAGTGTTCAGAGCCTGTTGTAGAAGAGGGAGCAGAAAACCTTTCAACTGTGCTAATACACACTCATGTCGGCCTTTTTACAATGACAGATCCTGGTAATATGGTTCACTGTCATGAATAACATTTGAATGTGACTTACAAGTTGACAATGCTTGAGGGCCCCTGTTATAAGTTTTTCTCAGTTTAATATATAGCGTGGGTTTCCTCTGAATAATCAGATTTCCTTCCACACCAAGGACATGTTGGTAAGTTAATTGGCTCCTGTCTAAATTGGCCCTAGTATCGTATGTTGCATATGAGGTGGCGGCCATAGATTGTGTGCAAGGAGTTTATAATGATGTGAATGTACAGTATATAAATCACTGTAATAAAAATTGTCAAAGCAATATAAATACCTGTAAAAATAAACAAACAAATAAAAAATAAATAAATAATACCAAACCAAGTATGTCAATTCTATTCTTCTAACAAGCAGGCACACACACCTCTATTGGAACTGATGTGATCCTTGTACATTTTTCAAGAATGGAAACAAAGTTACTGAGAGAAAGGGAGAGGCAAAGGGCCTGGTTAAAGTCAAATGTATAATACCAGAAAGGCTAAGCGGGTGTGAAAGTGCTAGATTGTCCATCTATCCTTGTAAATGCACATTTTTATGTACAAGAACTGGCACAATGAACTGGCTAATTCCTTTAGTTTACCATGGGTTATCAATTAAAGGGGTCGTAAAGGTTCGTTTTTTTATTTTCTAAATAGGTTCCTTTAAGCTAGTGCATTGTTGGTTCACTTAGCCTTTCCTTCAATTTTCCTTCTAAATGTTTCTTGTCTTTGTCTGAATTTCTCACTTCCTGTTTCTCCTCAGCAAGCTTTGTTTGACAGCGACTCCTGGCAGGGATGTAGTTCCAAGGGAGGGGGCTAGCATGCTGACTAACCCCCAGCCAGAACGGCTCGGATGATGGGGACAAGCTTACTGAGGAGGAACAGGAAGTGAGAAATTCAAACAAAGAAAAAAAACATTTAGAAGGGAAATCGAAGGAAAAGTTAAGTGAACCAACAATGCACTAGCTTAAAGGAACCTATTTAGAAGATAAAAAACGAACTTTTACAACCCCTTTAACAAAGAAATACACCATAGCTTATTTTAAATAATTTCCAGCACAAGTATTGTTACATAGCACTACCCCCGTAAGAGTCGCTAATGTCCCGGGTCCCCACCGCTGCACAGCCAGTTACACTTCATTTCCTTTGTGCATTCCAACGCAGAACACAGTCCTTGGCTTGTTTTTGATGCTTTATTGGGGATTGAAAACTTGGATGGGGTAGGGTGTAAGGTTCGATTCACACCTATGCATGTTGCTTTTGAGCGTTTTTGCAGTGCTTCTTGCGGTGCTTGCAGCGTTTTTCGACACACCTTTTTACTGCGATTGTACCGCGATTTGCGTTTTTTTAATTATTATTTATTTTATTTTTTAGCCGGCATTTTTTTTTTTTTTACATTTCCTTTAACAACCAGCTATAAACAGAAGAAAGAGAGTCACCGCTCCAGGTAGGTCTACTATATGGTCACACACTGATACAGGATTCCAAGGGTGCTGGCGGTGCACTAGGCGAGCATGAGAGATGAATGAAGAATGGATGGCCGCACTCCAAAAACCGTACAGGTTGTCTTTTATTAAACGAACAGCAGATACATCACCAGATCACAGCAACAAGAACAGGGGAACAGCCGACGTTTCGCACAAAATCAGTGCTTATTCATGGCTTAATAATGAATAAGCACTGATTTTGTGCGAAACGTCGGCTGTTCCCCTGTTCTTGTTGCTGTGATCTGGTGATGTATCTGCTGTTCGTTTAATAAAAGACAACCTGTATGGTTTTTGGAGTGCGGCCATTCATTCTTCATTCATCTCTCATGCTCACCAGCTATAAACAGGTTAAAAAAAAAACGCAAACCGCAAATCACGGTAAAAACACGGTACTTGCGATTTGGATGTGGGTCCATTGAATTCTATTACATGCAAAACGCTGCTTTTTGCAGGAAAAAAGTCCACAAACCCTTTCCAAAAACGCAGAGGCACAAAAAAGCGTTAATGTGAACATGTTCCATAGGAAACCATGTTAAAAAAAATTCCCTGCATTTCTGCAAAATGTAAAATGCATAAAAAAACGCATTAGTGTGAATGGAGCCTTAAGCCCTGTACACACGATCAGTCCATCCGATGAGAACGGTCCGATGGACCGTTTTCATAGATTCACCGATGAAGCTGACTGATGGACTGATGTGCCTACACACCATCGGTTCATGAACCGATCGTGTCAGAATGCGGTGACGTAAAACACAACGACGTGATGAAAAAAACGAAGTTGAATGCTTCCAAGCATGCGTCGACTTGATTCTGAGCATACGTGGATTTTTAACCGATGCTCGTGCGAACTAACGATCGTTTTTGACCTATCGGTTAGCCGTTCATCGGTTCAATTTTAAAGCAAACCATCTGTTTTTGGACCGAAGGATAACGGACCGATGGGGCCTACACACGATCGGTTTGGACCGATGGAAACGAACATTAGTCTGTTTTCATCAGTTTAAACCGATCGTGTGTACGCGGCTTTAGAGGATGTCAAACTTGAAAAATGTCTAGAACTATGAACAAGGGGGCAGCTTCTTCCCTATTTACAAAAAAGTCCTCAGCACAAACTTGGTTTCCAGTGCACAGCACCTGCTGCTCACTCCTGTGGAAACTAGGATATTACTAGTTCAGCAAAGGCCCACTACAGGCAGGAAACCCCAATCCCCTGACAGAGTAGTGCAATGTGAGTGAACAGCATGACATTCCTCCTTCTGCTTTCCTGTGGCCATTGATCCCAGGTCCACTTGCTTGCAGAAAATTTTGGCCCACCTGGCTGCCACCAGCCACACCTGGCTGATCTCCCTCCCAGTCCTCCTGACTGACTTTATCCCCAGGCCTGCCTGACTGGCACACACACACGGAGACCTCCAAGGGCAAGGTTAGATGAAGACTTTGCACTATATGGTCTTAATGAGAGGCCTGCTACAGATGGCAGGCTCTCCCTTTTATTGTTCATGCACCATGCTGATCCACTAACTGTTTCTCCCTGCTCCTTTCCACTACCTGTCTGACATGAATCCCTCCACTGCCCCCTTTCTTAGGATTCTTTCAGGCCAGCTTTCTCGAGCACCCAGCTCAAGGTAGAACCCCACCCCAGTAAGGGGTCCCTCAAATGCCATGGACAGCCTCTCCTCAGCACTGTGTCTTAAAGAAGTTGTAAAGGAATTTTTTTTTCGCAATCTATGCATTAAGGTGAAAAAACATCTGATGATGCCGCCTCCCCCCCCCCGAGCCCCCGTTTTACTTACCTAACCCGTCGAAAGTCCCACGCTCGGTCCCGAGATCCTCTTCGCCGCTCAGCCTGGCCGCTGATTGGCTAGAGCGGATGGATTGAGAGCAGCGCAGCCATTGGCTGGCGCTGCTGTCAATCACATCCAGTGACGCGGCGTGCCATAGGGCGGGGCTGAGTGATACAGTGAGCAGCTATGGCCACTAGCTATATCACGGGAGCGCACCCTCAAGGACTCATCACCATGCAAGCTCTCTCGCATGAATGTGGTGAGTTCTTGCTGGGAGGACCAGAGACAGCCGCCGAGGGCCCCCAGAAGATGTGGAACGGGGCCACTCTGTGCAAAACAAACTGCACAGTGGAGGTAAGTATAACATGTTTGTTATATTAAAGAATTTTTTTCCCTTTAGTAACCCTTTAATCTTCCACTCGATTCCCATGCTTAAATGGCCCATGTCTATTTATCAGGTTCTACACAATCCATTTTGGCAAAAGAGCAAGTCCAAGATAGCATTATTAAGCTTCCACAATCTTTAGGAGCTAGAGTATTTACAGTCCATAACACCTAAAAAAAACACCAAAATACCCCCTTAATTTTGAATTTGACTAGTAGGGTGATTTATCAAAGGCAAGTAGACTTGCTCCAGAACATAGTAAATGATGAAAGCTTCACTTTGAAAAGAATACCCAACATTTGTGCATGGAAAATAAAAATAAAAACAGCATTTTTGCTTGCCGATGATTGAATGATGGAAGTCAACAGAGCTTCTGCTCATTTACTGAGCTCTGGAGCAACTGCTCTTTCAGAGTGCAACTGCATTTTGCAAAATACACAGTATATTTGCCTTTAGTAATTCAACCACATTGACTCTAAGGCCACGTACACACAATCAGACCGGTCCGATGAGACTGGTCCGACGGACCGTTTTCATCGGACCACACTGAAGTGGTCTGATGGTCTGATGTGTGTACACACCATCAGACCAAAATCCCATCGGACCAGAACGCGGTGACGTAGAACACAACGATGTGCTGAAAAAACGAAGTTCAATGCTTCCAAGCATGCGTCGACTTGATTCTGAGCATGCGCAGGTTTTTGGTCCGATGCTTTTGTGTACTAACCATCGAATCTGTCCGACGGACAGGTGTCCGTCTGACAGATTTTAAAGCAAGTTTTAAAACTTTGGTCCGACAGACAATGGTCCGATGGGCCGTACATACCATCGAATTGGTCCGATGAAATTGGTCTTCAGACCAGTTTCATCGGACCGGTCTGATTGTGTCTATGCGGCCTAACACATTTCACCAAAATGGTGAGATTTTCCTGAAATGTCTTGATTTTCATTAAAATGTTGGGGAGATGAACCAGTCTCAGTTTCAACCCTATAGTCTGTTCCCCTGGAAAAGCGAAGTGACATAACCGGTACTTCTAGGTACAGGATTCATGTGGCTTATTCATGTTCCTCCCACATGACCTTGATGGTGCTTGGTCATTGGCTGTCCAGGCACCATTGGCTGTTAGATGGAGCGTGGAGCCCTTAGCCCCTGCGTAAGCTTCAGGTCATTACTTGGAGCATAACATGGCTTCCCCTCACTCCCACAGATAAAAGGAGCAGAGGATGATAGCAGCCATTGGGGCAAACGTTGAGGTGGAACCCGTTACTTTCCCCTGCATGGTCCAGAATTCAGAAGCAGAATAAAAAAACCTCCCTTCACACATATAATATTTTGCACATTCTTAAACCTACGCTATGGTGTGAAAAAAAAGGTGTGATGCATTCACATATTGGATTTGAAAAAGGAAAATAGTACAATAGCCTCAGTACAGAGTCAGCACAATCAGAAATCATTCTACACAGGAAAAGTGACAAAGGTATCCCCCTTGCTTCAGTATACATATCCTGTTGAGCTCAGTGTTTTTTCTGTCTATTGATTTGTATGTGTGAGACTTTAGCAAGAGAAATATTTAGCTTGAGGCAGAGTTGCAATGATCATGCTGCACCTAAATATTTCTTTTAATAAAAGTAAAGGGAGGCAGTGATATGATGCTGAACTGGTTATTTTACTGAAAGTAAAACTTTACTACATGAATAATGTAGCGTACACAGTAGAAAGTGCTTATCACAAGTCCCAGATATGCTGTATACTAAATGAAGCAGAGCTATAGAAATGTTCTAGATATCAAAAACATTGTAATATAACATATAGGCAATGGTTTTCTTTGTTTTTCCAAATAACAAAATCCTAAAATAGGAGAAGTAGACCACATGACAACATTGGGGGCTCCAATTAGAAATCTTCTATTAAAATCACTCAAGGACCATGCCTGTTTTTCAGACTCTGTGTTTACAAGCTTAAAACATTTTTTTTTTTTTGCTAGAAAATTACTTAGAACCCCCAAACATTATATATTGTTTTTTTTTCTAACACCCTAGAGAATAAAATGGCGGTCATTGCAATACTTTTTGTCACACCGTATTTGCGCAACGGTCTTACAAGCGCACTTTTTTTGGAAAAAAAAGCACTTTTTTTAATAAAAAATAAAAAAACAGTAAAGTTAGCCCATTTTTTTTTTATATATTATGAAAGATAATGTTACGCAGAGTAAATTGATACCCAACATGTCACGCTTCAAAATTGCACCCGCTCGTGGAAAAGCGTTAAACTTTTGCCCTTAAAAATCTCCATGGGCGACGTTTAAAAAATTCTATAGGTTGGATCTTTTGAGTTACAGAGTAGGTACAGGGCTAGAATTATTGCTCCCGCTCTCTAACGATTGCGGCGACACCTCACTTGTTTTCATGTTTGCGTTCGCTTCTGCTTACAAGCTCGTGGGAACAGGACGCTTTAAAAAAAAAATGTTTTCTTATTTATTTTACTTGATTTTATTTATTTTTACACAGTTTAATTTCTTTTTTAAATGGGTCACTTTTATTCCTATTACAAGGAATGTTAACATCCCTTGTAATAGAAAAAAGCATGACAGGTCCTCTTAAATATGAGATCTGGGGTCAAAAAGACCTCAGATCTCATATTTAGACTAAAAAATAAAAATAATTGTTGTCATTTGAAAAAATTACAACAAAAAAATGTGCCTTTAAGGCCGCGTACACACGACCAAATACATCTGTTCAAATCGGTCTGACAGACCGATTTGAACAGATTTGTCTGCTGGGCTGTTTTGTTTTGATCGCTGTACACACGATCAAACCAAAATCCCCGCCGGCAGACAGCGCGGTGACGTGGCGATGACGTTGACGCCGCCACGTCACCGCACCAGGAAGTAAAACACTTCCGCACATGCATCGAATCCATTCGACGCATGTGCGAGCAGATATGTCTGCTGGTTAGCGTACTAACCAGCAGACATGTCGGACGGACGGATTCCCAGCAGACAGATTTTAAAGCATGCTTTAAAATCTGTCGGCTTGCCAAATCTGTCTGTCCGCCCGTACACACGATCAAATCTGTCTGCTGAAACGGTCTGTCAGACCGTTTCCAGCAGATAGATTTGATCGTGTATACGCGGCCTAAGAAGTATGGGTGGAAGTGACGTTTTGACGCTGCTTCCGCCCTGCTAAGGTATGGAGACGGGTGGGGGCCATCTTTCCCTCACTCGTCTCCATACCCAGCATGGAACAAGACCCGATTGCCTCCGCCGCTCCCGATGCTCCAGTAAGCGGTGGAGTGCACGGGAGAGCGCCGGGAGTGGGGGCCCTCTCCCGCTGCCGATAATGGTGATCTTGCAGCGAATCCACCGCACAGACTACCATTATTGGTTACAGGACTGGTCACGGAAAAGATGGATATCTCGGTTGTGGCAGCAAGCGATCGTCAAAACGCGGTAACGTACAACACGTACGACGGCACTAAGAAAGGGAAGTTCAACACCAAGTGTCCCACCCTTTGGGCTCCTTCTGCTAATCTCTTGTTAGTAGAAGTTTGGTGAGAGACGATTCGCGCTTTTCAGCCTCGTGCTTTTCAGTCCATTACTGCTCTTCAGTTTGTCAGAACTCTGTGTGAATATCAGCAGCAAAACAACTTTATTATTCTAGCATTATAAAGAAGAATGGAATGCGCTGCATTAAAGGATTAAAACATTTACAGCGTGACGAATGTGCTCTCTCTCAATTACGAACGCTAGTTTTACCAGACCGAGCACTTCCATCTTGTGCTTTATCTAGAGCATGCATGGAATTTTGTGCGTCGGAATTGTCTACACACACTCGGAATTTACCAGTACTAAGCCCTACACCTAGTTGCAACTCAAACCTTAAAAAAAGGTATTGCTGAACAGAGGTTTACTGATTATGTGAATCTACATATCTTACTTAAAGCCATACTAAACAAACACTGTTTAATTTACATGGTCCCTTCTATTTCTGTATGTGAATGACGGTACTGTAATTATTTTAATAATAAAAAAAATCGAAATACTATTTTTCTAATCGATATACAGCCGTCACAAGACCCAGATCTTTCTCAGCCTGTCTGCAGGGAAACATAAGCAGGAGGAGCTTCAAGTCCTCTGCTGCTGGTCACATGATCAAAATAAAAACAAACAGCCTTTGGAATACAGAGTAAATATAAATAAATAATATCAATAAGCTGTATTAAATTGTCACACAAATATATACATGGAATAAAATCTTTATTATTTTTTGGCAATAACATGGTGTGGGTGGATTTCTGCCAGTCACAGGCTGTGTCACGGCCCTCCAGCCTGTGTCTTAATATAACAGGGAGGTAAAGCCTCCATTAATCTAAATATAATAAATATAGAAATTAAATTGCGCTGAAATCAACTTATGTGTAATACCTTAACAGTACAGCAATATATGTGCAATATGTGCAATATAAATGCAACAAAGGTCCCAATGATAATATATCCAACAGTTCTTGTCACTGCCACGTTCACACCGCTCACAATGATATCATGGGTCAGATTGGTAACCAGCAACAAGCTCCAGCCTCACTCAAGTGTTTCACATGAAGGGATTAGTCAGTGAATCCCCTATAATGCTCACAGCAATGGCATGGATCAGGTCAGGATGCCGATTCCACCAGTACTCAGATAATCCCAGTATATATGTAGAGGGAATAGAAGAAAGAAGACATAGCACAATATTGCATTGACGAGGTAAAAACTACAAATGCAGTGAAAGCACTCACGAATCCTTAATGGCTAAATGGTATGTGATTGCCACCCAGTATGCTGGGCTCCTCATTCGGATGATCCAAAGGTCCCGTCACTATAGGCTCCTCTCCAACGTGTTGCGTCACTCGTCACGTGACTTATTCATGGGTAACTACGAGACATAGCTGAGCTTATATAACCATCCGCAGATCAGCGAAAGCGGAAATGAGCCAACGGAGGGTACTAATTGATACATCATTGCTGGCAAATCATTAGTTAAAAGACTAAGTATATGCTCCATACATTAAATGCATCTAATACAATCCCTTAATAAAAAAACGCTGGTATTAGTCATATACCATAAATCATGAGAGACATTATAAAATACTATAAATTATATAAAAATATATATATAAAAAAATGCAATTATTTTGCAGGAGCAAGATAATTGCATTTTTTATATATATGGCAGGAGCTTGTTGCTGGTTACCAATCTGACCCATGATGTCAGTGTGAGCGGTGTGAACGTGGGATTGACAAGAACTGTTGGATATATTATCATTGGGACCTTTGTTGCATTTATATTGCACATATTGCACATATATTGCTGTACTGTTACGGTATTACACGTTAGTTGATTTCAGTGCAATTTAATTTCTATATTTATTCACATTTGGTCTAGTTCACCTCATAATTGCAGCTTTTCTCATTTGATTATTAATTGTGTGTTGTTTTTATAAATTGGTAGTAGCGCTGTAGTACTATCCCTACACAATTTACATATAATATCACCCCTATTGTGTTTAGCTGGTTAGTGGGCATAGAGAAGGAGGGAGTGGACTGGCATTTACCACTGTGGGCCAGATTCAGGTAGATGGGCGAATCTTTATGTTGGAGTAACGTTTCTCATTTACGTTACTCCGCCGAAACTTTAGGAGCAAGTACTGTTATTCACATAGCACTTGCTCCTATAGTTGCGGCGGCGTAGCGAAAATGAGCCGGCGGAATTCAAATTGGGCGGGTAGGGGGCGTGTATTATTATAACTAGACGCGATCCTGCGGCAAACGTACTGCGCATGCGTCGACTGTCAGTGCGCATGCTCCATATTCTGTCAGTGAACGTCAATGACGTCAATCCCCATTCACGGACGTTTTACGCAATTTTTTTTTTTTCCGACGCGATGACGACGGCCATACTTAACATAGGATACTCCACTAGGGGGCTGCTTTATCTTTACGCCGCGTATCTCTTACGGAAACGTCGGAAAGTCACTGCGTCGGGCCCGAATACGATCGTGAATTGCTGATTCTCGCTGATTAACATATTCTCTGCGTTAATCAGCGGGAACGCCCCCAGCGCCATTTTTAAAATTGCAGTTCCGATACGACGGCGAAATACAATTACGCCGCTCGTATAGGAACTCCAACCCGGCGTTTCTTGTTTTCTGCTTACTGAAAACAGAAACGCCGGCTCAAAGTGAGAGTTAGGCTGGAGTATCACTGATACTCCAGAGTAACTCTATCTGAATCTGGCCCTGTATATACATCCACACATGTGACTCTATAGTCACATGGGCTGCTCAGATGTGATAGGGATGAATTGCTTAGCATAGAAACTCACAGAAAACTGAGGATTTGCAGAGTTGCCACCACAGCTGCAAAATCCTTAGCTGAATTGGGTATATATATATGGACAGAGAGCAGCAGAATCAACCAGTTTTTGCATAATACTGAAAACAAATCTCATAGCGACTGAGTGAGTATGAACTGAGCAACTGATAGTTGTTTATGATGTGGGTTTAGGATCACTTTAAAGTAGATGTTACCCCAAGTCTCAATTTTTTTTTTAAATGTTAAAATGGTAGTAAACCGCTGGCTATTTTTTATTCTATAAACCTGCAAGGCAATGTCATAATGGGCTTGTATGCATTGCATACTAGCCCATTATGTGAAACTTACCTTAAAATGAAGCCCTCCAATGGCGTGCTGTCACCACTGAACTGAAGGCTCTTCCATTTTACTTCCAGATTTGCGGACTCTGGCTGTATGAGTGACTGGAGCCGCAATGGCGTCACTCCCACCCATGCATGCGGGAGCTGCTTTTTACGGCACAGGACTCCAATAGAACGGCATGGGTATGCCGTTCCTTCAGAGTAAATGCGCCCATGACGTTACTGGCTGCATCTACAGTAAAGTAAGTTGCACATTTAGGAGATATTTACAGTACCTTATTATAGGTAAAATTACACTTCAATTCAATGTAATTTAAAAATCGTTTTAAATCTGCAGCTTTCATTAAAGTAATACCTGTGATTTTGCCATAAAGTTCTATGTTCAGAAACTTCCTTGTAATAGATTGGATATTTATTATAGCAAAATGTACAAAATATTGTGTTTTTTTTTTTTTAATTGTCTCTCTTTTTTTGTTTATAGTGCAACAAATTAAAATTGCAGAGATAATCAAATACCACCAAAAGAAAGGTCTATTTGTGGGGAAAAAACGCAGTGTCGAATCGCAAAAGATTGCAAAAAATGGCCCGGTCATTGGGCAGACAATTCTTCTGGGGCTGAACACCCTCTTTTCACTTACTGCACCTGCTAAGACCTGCTAGCACAAGTAATGGGGGTTATTACTGCACCCACTGACATATGTGATGGGGGTTTTTGCTGCACCCAATGAGCCCAAAGCTGGGTGTTATATCTGCATCCACTGATTCTAATGCTGTGGTTAATTACTGTACCCACTGACACTAATGCTAGGGGTTATACCTCCATCCACTTACACTAATGCATGGGTTTGTTACTGCACCAACACACACAAATGCTAAGGGTTAATCCCTGCACCAAGAGACACCATTACTAAGGTATAGAACTGCAACCTCTGACACCAATGCTGCACAGTGGGATATTACTGCACCCACTGACACCAATGCTTGAAGTTATTGAAAACCAATGATGGGGGTTATTACTGCATCCATTGACACCAATGCTGGGGGATTTTACTGCACCCACTGACTCATGTGCTGGTTGTTTTTGCTATACCAACAGACACCAATGATAGGGGTTATTACTGTGCCCATGTATACCAATGCTGTGAGTTATTGTGGCATCTAATGACACCAATGCTAGGGGTATTTACTGCATCCACTTACACTGATGCTGAGGTTTATTACTGCATCAACAGTCACAATTCATATATAAAAAAGCCCCCGGCCTAAGAAATATGGTAGCAGCAAACGTGCCAGATCCCCCCAAAAAGCCTCTAACATTTTTAGACAGTCCGGGTTTTTATTACTGTACGAGATGCAGATCTTGCAAAATGTCCAATAGACAAGGTAAGAAAAAACTACAATTTAAGTCTAATGTGACACAACAGGAATTTAAAATAAAACCTTTAATTACTTGCCATTCTAGGTTTGTAACCTATGTCATAGAGTGCCCTTGCTCCCTACAGTATGTAGGGCGTACCACTAGAGAGCTTAAGGTGCGCATCAATGAGCATGTGGCCAATATTATTAAGGGCTACCCTGACCACAGTGTCTCTAAGCACTTTGACCTTTGTCACAACAGGAACCCACGATTAATGACCTTCTATGGGGTTGACAGGGTCACCAGCCATTGGCGAGGTACAGATCTTACGAAAGCTATATCTCAAAATGAGACCCAATGGATCCATCGCCTATGTACTATGCGGCCCCAGGGCCTCAACATAGAGCTAGACTTAAATTGTTTTTTGAGCAACAAGTAGTTTGGGATGTGTTAATATTATACTCCATACATGTTCAATATAGCAATCAAACTTAGAGTGATCTTTATATTTTTATATATATTAACAGGCTAGAATCAGTTTTATCATATGACAACGTTTTATGTTAATGCATTATAGCAAATGTAGATAGCGTTTGCATACCTGTATTTGCTGGTTCCTATCGTCTGACTAAGCAGCATAGTTATGACTGGTACTAGTAATCTAGCCAGTACAAATTAGTAGTATTTAACATATTGTATGGCTAAAGTAGGTCTACAACGTACCAATCCGGCAGGCATGGCTTCGTATTTTTAATTATAATTTAGTAATTCTTTTAAATTAGTAGCATAATGACTATACATATATCTATTGAACGCGATATCGGGACTGAGACTTCTAGTGATTGGTCCCTCTCCCTGTCATTCATAATTGGCCACTGGGTAAATACTGACAAGCAGCGTGACTGGTTACGCTTCCTGATGACGTAAAACTACGAAACGTACGTCGAGGCGCATACCAGTCACGCATCCCTACGCCACTTCCGGGTCCGCTGGTTCACGGCGGTGGAACGCACGCCAGATCACCAGCGCCATTACAGCAACGGACGTCCGGCTTTCCCTCTACCTCACACGCTAACAAGCCTCAGTGCCGGGATCGGGGCACTGTACAAAGTAAGCAGCCACTTGGCTTGTGTTTTTAACTGTTCATCTTTTAAATAAACAATATTACGCTATGATGATCTTTCTGTCCTGGCTTTTATGAACATTGGATTATCCTCCGGAATAACTCTGATCACTGGGAAACATATCCTGATAAGGCACTGCATGACTTCTTTTTTAATTAAAAGAGTCCATTCATGTCGGTAAGGAGCCATTTAATTTGATCACTCCGGGTGCAAATAAGTATTTTTCCAGGTGGTGGTCTCACATCTTTAACCTATATCATATACAGTAATTGAAGTTTACACCTGCGGTTGGAATCTGTTTTGCACGGTTGCACTTTATTGTATGGACATTTTACTCAGTGGGACTGAGTACCACACAAATATTGTTTGTTGGACCTTCATATATGTTTTTTATATTTATGAATTTATTGTTTATCACTAATGAGTATTAACATGTATAGATATGATTATGTTGTAGTCAATCTCACATAAATAGTATATTTAGCGCCCCCTATCACCCCCATTCCAAGTTCAGTGGGTTACTGAAAGTTTAATGCCGTATTTTTCAGTGCGTTACATGCCGTTTAATGCAGTATATTTCTGTGTGTTAGTGCATGTTTAACGCAGTATATTTCAGTGCATTACTGCAAGTTTAACACTGTATATTTCAGAGCATTACCTTCTGTTTAAAGCAGTATAGTTCAGTGCATACTGCAAGTTTAACGCTGTATATTTCAATGCGTTACATGGCGTTTAACGCAGTATATTATTGTGCGTTAGTGCACATTTAACACAGTATATTTCAGTGCTTTACTACAAGTCTAATGCCGTATATTTCAGTGCGTTACTGCACGTTTGACGTAGTATATTGCAGTGCGTCAGTGCAGTTTTACTGCAGTATATTATAGTGTATCAGTGGAGCACTAAACACCACTTTGCATTGATTAAAGTGTATCCATGTAAACATTTCCACATCTTTATTAGGTTTTGTTAATAAACACCCCCCATCATGTCTGGGAGTACAACAAGGAGAGGCAGATGTTCCCATGGCACTGTGAGGAGGCCCGAAGCGTATGTGTCCACATGCAAAGGTGGAGGCGGTAAGTCCTCAGGCAGGGCATCATTTGATCTGTTTAGTGATGTTACCCATGCTATCCAGCCACAGCATGCAGAGGAGGTGATGGACTGGCTTACTAAACCATCCTCATCCTCCGTCACCCAAGCAGAGACTAGTGCACAGTCCACTGCAGCTGCTAGAGTGGCTGAACCTGCCCCCTTGTGCACAGCTACTCCTGCTATAGCCCCAGGATCAGGCATGGAGGAGTCAGCTGAGTTATTTAAACACAGCAACAACCACTTGCTCCTTGACGATGCACAGCCATTGCTTGATTCAGATGTTGGTTCTGAGGTTGAGGAAGGCAAGAACATGAGCCTGCAGTGAGGGGAGAACACTGGGACACAAACTGGCAGTCATGTTTCCCCAGCCACAGTGTATTGCCAAGATGTCTCAAGTGGAAATGAGGATGGAGGAGATGATTGATTGATTTAATGGATTTATAGTGAGCCAAATACTGACCCATCAGGGCAGTGTCTAAGCGCAGATGATGATGATGAGGCCACTGACATGACTTGGGTGCTGGATAGAGGAGAGGAGGAAAGTGAGGGTGAGGCACAACCCCAACGAGGCAGCCATCATTGAAGAGTAGAGAGCAGCCACACTATTCCATCACATTTTGGTGCTGTTATCTCCCGGCCCACTTCCCACAGCTCAGCTGTCTGGGCTTTTTGTTTAGCACATGTGCAGCTGTTAGCACTGCTGCAATTTGCAAACTTTGTCTCAAGTCTCAAGCTTGATGCAGACATTAATTAATCAAGTGCCTGCACCTGTGTCATCTACATATATTGGTCAGTCTCGGTATGACACAGGACATTAAGGAAGTGCTGCTACTAGCTTGAAAACATGTTCCATCTGTGATATCCCCATGGTGTCTGTGATGTTTTTTTGATATACAATATAGGATTTAGAGGAGTGAAGTGATTCTGGAACTTTTCTTTGATGTGGCTGGAGTTATCCCTATGATTTATGCTCTCTCAACTCCTGACAAAGTGACTACAAATGCCCACAAAATGTTTTAAGACCTCATTCTGTCCTCATTTATGTCTACCTTGAACAGATTTGTATCCACATGAACTGGAAAGTTTATGTAAAAATATATGATGGGGTACATTTTTTATGATGTTGATAAAATACATTTTAAAATATTGTAGTCGTATTTGCAATGTTACCTGGTAAAGTCTAATTTCTCTGTATTTACGCATGGTTCTATAATAGGGATAATGGTACTCTTCACAAGCGATGAAACCACTCCTATATAGTCATAATTATATACTAATGCTCTTTTCCTTATGACCTGATCCTATGTATCACATCTTGTTGACTGTTGGGCATTACAGAAATGACAAGGCTCAACCTATTATTCCAAAATAAAGAATAATCCTCTAATTCAGAAGGGTAACTATAGATCACAAGGGCCCCATAGCAAAATTGATCGGGCTTTCTGGCAAGCTCTCTTTTTTGACACCTAGTATGTTATCTTGATCTTAAAATACAATATGCCTAGATCAAGGGTCGGTAGCAAGTGGGATGTCAGCAAAGAGCAGCAGTGCAGAGAATTAAATTAACCTAAATTTTCCAGCGCTGCTGAGTGTCAGGAATAGGTAAGTAAAAAAGAGACTAGATGAACTTGAATTGTCTCCAGAACCCAATTGGTTCAGAATATTGGCATGTTTGTGGTCATGAAAATCCACACTTCAAATAATCATAGATGGGAAGAGATTATTTATTATACAGCAAAAATGTGTATCATTTTAAACACACAACTGAGTTTAGGCAGAATGTCAGTTAGGGCCCTTTCACACCATAGTAATATTTGTACATAAATGTTTCTCAAAGCGCAAAATGTGTTGAGTTAAAAAGTAATACAATGCAAGAAACCTTTTTATGTTAGTTTTGTCTTCCATTTTTTTTTTTCATGCAGTTACTTCCTGCAGATAGGAAATATAGGCGAGTAACTTCAAAAATGCTTTAATGAAAATGCATATTTTATTTTTTGTGAGTTTTCTCATTATTGTCTTTGACTATAATGTAACATCTGTTTTTACCAAAACACACAAAAATGCAGCAAGCAGGATTTTTATCTTGAGCAATGCACTGGAAAGTTGAGCTTCATAGATATAAAGAGATTCGTAATTGTGATAACTAGTTTTCATGACGTTGATCCTGTTTTGATCCAGCATAGTAGTGCACATAAAAAACAATGGTGTGAACTGGCCCTTAACATTTCTATTGACATATTTTTTGGGTGAAGCTTTAACTCTGAGTTATATATCAGACAGGAGGCTCATATCTTATGCATTAATCTTTCTTTATTAATGCCCATAGCAGAATATTTTACAACTTTTCTTTAATCACTTTCAATGTAAAAAATTCTTTCTCAGTGAACTACAACTCCCAGCAGTCCCTGTAACCTCTAGCCACGCCCAGGTCGGTGGCCTCTATATAACAGACTGCCTGCCAATGATCCTCCTCTTTCTTTCTGCTCATGGCTGCAAGATAAGTGATCGTTCTGTGTTTTATGTGACTGTTTGAATTGTATCACTCTGTTCGTTTTTATTCTCCTCTGGCTGGTCTGGACCTCCCAGAGCAGTCTTTTTGTCTCTCTCTGTGTTTCAGTGTAAAATTCTCTGCAGGAGGTGTTTTTTACCCCCCCGCTATCTTCTCTGCTGTCTATCCCCACATAGGCTGCCACATTGATTTCTTGCCCTGTCTAAGGGCAGACGCTGTCTTGACGAGGGATTCCGCCCCCCCCCCTTCCCCCTCTCTCTCTCCACACTCGTTTCCCTCACATTGCGGCGCCATCTTACCCTTTCTTCCCCCCCCGTCTCCCGTGCACGCGCGGGGGGGCGGGGCTTCTCCCTCACATCTGTCTCCCTCGCATCCTCACCGACTCGAGGGGAGTGTCCTCTCCACGTCAGCGCTGGACGCTGGAGGGACAACCTATCAGAGTGCAGTTTTCAGTCCCATGTGACTGGTCTCTCTGTGCTGAGGATTGTGTGTTCTCTCTCCTCCCACCGCAGCGCCAGTTCCAGCGCTGACGGCGGTGAAGAGAGAGCCTGTTGTGTTCTGTACTGAGGTAGAAGTTTTAGGAGACGGAATTTATTCTGTTTTTCCTCTCCTAGGTTCATTCAGACACTGATTAGGTCACACATAGACCCCAATTTTTCACTTGTATCAGTGCCATATTTACACTGCTGGCTGCAATGTCTGGACAATCCACCCCAGTGCCCCCTAGAGAGGAGAGCTCCCCTATGGACGCACCTCATACCCTGAGTGCCTCCCAGATTCAAGAAATAATTCACCTGTCCATCCAAGCTGCCCTAACCTTTGCAGCCTCTTCTTCCAGGGTTCAACAACCCATGGCCCCACCGTTACCGCCGCTTCAATGCAGCGAACCGCCTATAAAGAAGGGAAAAGCCTCACACAAGAGGAAACATACCTTGGCGATATATGACTCCCCGGCAGGGGAAGGAAACAATGTGCTGCAGGTAACCCCTACCACAGGCTACCAACCCCAGCATCTGGCAGACACCTCTCGACCCCTGAACCCCAGGGAGACACAACTTAAAGGGTATAGGGCCAATAGAAGGGCCAAGCCAGACTCTTATGTAGACTCCTCAGAGGAGGACTCAGCCGACCCCTCGGATGAGTCGGAGGCCTCAGAGTCTGATTCCTTTGTCGATGATGCTGGGGATACAGCGCTTACTACAGCCGCCACCCCTGCCACGCAGGGCGAGATTCTCCTGGACGCCCTAGGGGAACCTTTCTTCCACCCCGACGCGATCAGCCACCTGCGTTCCGGGGAATGGGCCCCATTACCGCATGTATCCCAATATGTGGAACTATGGGCTAGAAAAGCCTTAGATAGGACTAGCCGCAATAAGCTCAGGGCAGAATGCCCCAGACCCTTCATCCCCAATAAGGTCGTAGCTCCCCCAGAGGTAGATCTCGTTTTGACCAAATACTTACTGAAATCTGGGAAATTCCAAAAGAAGGGCATAGAACGCTCTTTCCGGTCCATCCAAGACCGAGTCCTGGACCTAATGGGTCCCCTGACGAAAATACTGAACCTCTCGGAACAAGCTGCGGCATCCGAGCAACCAGTGGACTTCCAACAACTAAGAGGTTGGGCACAGAGGGCGATATGCCTAGCAGGCACCGCCAACACGGCATGCTCGGTAGAGAGGTGCCGTTCAATTCTTATGCGCCTAGACCCTCAGTTATCACACTTAGCGGAGTCTGAGCCTGGACCGTCGGCTGGCGGCATGTTGTTTGGCGACACGGTGATAAAAGACATCAACAAGTTCGTGGGTCTTTTCACCAGCCTTGACAAAGCGCAGAACTCCTTGAGAAGAACCGTTGCTCCTAAGGTTTTTAACAGGGCCGGCAGAAATAAGGGCCGTTCTGCCGGCCGTACCCCCTTTTACAGGCCACAAGGCAGACCCCCTGCCCAGTACCAGTACCCGCAGGCTCCAGCATATGCCGTCCCAGTGGCACAACCTGCACCCTTCTTCCCTCCCCGAGGCAGACCATGGCGAGGCCGCGGCGGACACGTTTACCCACGATCCCGACCTACTGGTGAGTATGCCTTACACTCCACTCAGACACATTCCTGTGGGGGGACGGCTCAAGTATTTTACCCACGCCTGGTCTGCGATTACGGCAGACGCGTGGATCCTACACATGGTTGCAGGGTTTGCTATAGAAATTCAATCTCTACCTATACTCAACGTAGTTCCCCCTCCCATTCGGTTCGCAAACCAAAACGTTGTTCTCATAGACAACGAACTACGAGATTTACTGACCAAACAGGCAGTCATAGAGGTGGACCCCTCTTCCCCAGGCTTCATAAGCAACTTGTTCCTGGTCCGCAAGAAAGGCGGAGGTTATCGCCCAGTGATAAATCCCAGAGACCTGAACCAATATGTCGAATACCGACACTTCAAAATGGAGGGAATTCACTTCCTCCGAGACCTTCTCCACCCAGGGGACTGGCTAGTGAAAGTGGATCTAAAAGACGCTTATCTCACGGTCCCCATTCATCCAGAATCACAACACCTCCTCCGATTCCTGTGGAAGGGCAGGACGTGGCAATTTACCTGCCTCCCATTCGGCCTATCATCCGCCCCATGGTGTTTCACCAAACTCATGAAACCAGTGGTGGCGGCACTGAGAAGCAGGGGGGTGTGCCTGGTAATTTACCTAGACGACATCCTCATCATGGCTTACTCAGAAAGTCAAGCCCATCTCCACATGCTGTGGACGATATCTCTATTACAAGGTTTGGGCTTCATTATCAACCAAGAGAAATCAGTTTTGGTCCCTTCCCAACAGATGGAGTTCTTGGGCTTTACGGTGAACACCGTTCAGTCCACCCTTAGCCTTCCCAAACCCAAACTCGCCTTGATCCGCAAGGAGATCCGGGCAGCGCTAAGAAAAGGTCATCTATCCCTCCGCACACTAGCACGCCTAGTGGGCCTCCTAGCAGCTTCTATTCAAGCCATCTTTCCGGCCCCGCTGCATTACAGAGCCCTCCAGAGGCTCAAGATCATGCACCTGTGTCAGAAAACATTTGGTTGGTTACGGTGGACGTAGAGTCACTTTATACCAATATTCGCCAACCAGATGCCATTTTAGCGGTACAAGACACATTAACATCTCTATCCAAAATACCCCCAGCCCAAATTAAGTTCCTGGTTAGAGGATTACTATTAGCCATGGGCAACAACTATTTCTGGGCACAGGGCAACTTCTATAATCAAATACGAGGAGTTGCTATGGGGGCACGGTATGCACCTAGTGTGGCCAATTTGGTATTGAATAGATGGGAAGAGGAAACCATCTATAAAGATAATAATTCATCATTGGTTTACTACCGTAGATACATAGATGATATTATACTTCTATGGGAGGGGTCTCAACTCTCCTTGGACTCATTCTTGAACAAAATGAATACCAATGAATATGGCCTCGGCTTCACCGCTGAGTACAGTAAGACCTCTATCCATTATTTGGACCTCATACTTACCAAAAAACAGAATCAAATTCATACCAAAACATACTTTAAACCAACTGACCGCAATGGATACGTACCGACCTCTAGTTGCCATCACCCTAAATGGCTGGGTGCTATACCTAAAGGACAGTTTATGAGAATACGCCGCAATTGCAATAATATAGAGGACTATGAACACCAGTCAGAAACACTAACCAAGAAATTTATAGAAAAAGGGTACAGTCCAAAGAAAATATATAAGGCCCAACAAGAGGTTCTGGGTATCGACAGACAATCCTTATTGGAAAATAAGATCAAAATACCAAGAAAAGAAGATGTACCATTTCTGTCTGGCTATCATAGGCAATACAGAAACATAGAAAAAATATTCAAAGAATACTGGCCAATCTTACTAAAAGACACTGACCTGGCTAAAATCTTACCCTCACATCCGACCTTTATATACAGAAGAGCACCGGGTTTGAGGAATATGGTGGCAGCCAATGTACCAGACCCTCCGGAAAAACCTCTTACCTTTCTTGATGGGTCAAGCTTCCATTATTGTACCAGATGCAGGTCATGCAATAAAACAAATAGGCAAGGAAAAAAGGTCACTAAATTCAAATCAAGTGTCACCCAACAAGAATATACCATTAAACCACTAATTACGTGCCATTCTAGGTACGTCACATATGTATTGGCATGTCCCTGTAAACTCCAATATGTAGGCCGCACTACTCGAGAACTAAAAATCCGAATCAACGAACATGTGGCCAACATAATTAAGGGGTTCCCCGATCATAGTGTGTCAAGACATTTTGATCTTTTCCACAATAGAGACCCTGGTCTATTGACATTTTATGGAATAGACAAAATCACCAATCACTGGCGTGGAACAGACTTGACGAAAGCTATATCACAAAATGAAACCCAGTGGATCCATCGCCTCAGAACTATGAGGCCTCAGGGCCTCAATATAGAATTGGACCTGAATTGCTTTTTAACTGACAACTAGAAAGCAAAGTCACTAGTTGACCCCAATATAGAGCATTTAGCCCACTTTATATCTTATATCTTATATTTTAATATTTTAGTATTTTAAATATTTTAAATATAATTTTTCACTATGTTTTTTAACATGATTATATCAATGCCAGTAATATTCAAATATTATATGCTTAATATGTTTTACATAAATTTTTAATATATTTCTTAGGATTATATTCAATAATATATATTACATTAATATAGAGAGTAGACATTTGGGTAAAATATATATGACGATCCAGCATTTTCACACACTAGACATACTGCAATCCGAGCAATGTCTGTGACTGCTGTATATTATAGGTTGCTACAGTGACCGGGACTGAGGCTGTTGTCAACATTTAAATATCCCTCCCACGGGTAGATTGACAGTCCTTTAAAAGCAGGTACTGGCGTGCACCAGGTACGCTTCCTGATGACGACATAACGAAACGTACGTCGAGGCGGTACCTGGGCACGTAAACACTTGCTACTTCCGGCTTCCTGGTTTCCTAGCTGACGGCGGTGGAACGCACGCCGGCTGTACCAGCAAACCCCATCTCTCTCTCCACGTCCTTCCTCTAACAAACATCTACAGCCTACAGCCTCAGTGCCGGGCACACGGGCACCACACCAAGTAAGAGGCCACTCGGCTGTTTGTTATTTGACCATTTTTTACAAAATAAAGGTTTTACACTATGGAAGCATTTTCTTTCATTTTATGAAATCCATTTCCTACTGGGTCTACTATCGAGTCTACCGTGGCCAGCAGCTGCAACCTGAGCTCATTTTGACCTTATTCATAGCAATAGGTCAACTACACTGGGTAAGGAGCCATCTATCCTCACTAGCGGTGGCACTTTGGTGAAGGTGGATTTCTATATATGGATGATTCAACACTCAGCACGTTTAAGAATACCATTGAATTCCAACACACCAATGCACTTTTTATTTGATGGACTTTGTACAATTATTCACTGTTCACCTTAATTTATCTGCACGTATATAGCATACACCTGTTTGATATTTATTTTGCTTATACTGTTGTGTCACTAAAATAATCATTTTGTTCCATAATTCACTGTTCACTCTAATGTTTGCATAATATATGTATAATATAGGAGTAGTTAGCGCCCCTTTTTTTCACATGTTCACATTCATAATCCAGTTTTCTGCATTATCTAGGGAGCAGCTTTAGTATAAGTTCACAACAATTTTACACAACCAATCCCCCCCCCCATTCTTTTTGGCGCGAGAACCCCCCCACTTCTATATATGCAGACGAGATTCCCCTCTGTCAGGAGACTACCGAGGAGCTGAGGTGGTGGCTCCGTCACGCCGTCGAATGGAACGGCAAAACCATCTTTAACCCCAGCCCGGACGTGGTCATAGAATCAGACGCCAGTCGCCGGGGCTGGGGCGCCCAATGGGGCACGTCCTCCACCGGAGGGACGTGGTCAGCAGAGGAAGCCACACTCCATATCAATGCGCTGGAACTCCTGGCAGCCTTATTCGCTGTCAGGAGCTTCATGTCGCGCACATCCACATGCTGTATACTGTTCCGCATGGACAATGTGGCGGCGGTACAATACGTCAACCGCCTGGGAGGCACCAAATCCAAAATACTAGCGAATATCGCGAAGGAATTTTGGCACTTCTGTCTGGCCCGCAATATAACCCCTATTGCGGAGTACATTCCAGGAGTCTCCAACTCGGTAGCCGACTGGAACTCTCGCTATCTTCGCGACTCCAGCGACTGGAGGCTGAACCGTTCAGTGTTTCTTCAGTTGCAACGGCTCTGGGGTCCATTATCCATAGATCTCTTCGCCTCCCGCCTCAACCACCAACTACCGCACTTCTTCAGTTGGAGACCGGATCCGGAGGCGTATGCGGTAGACGCTCTCCGCCAACCCTGACCGCATTACGCGTTCCCTCCTTTCCAGATAATCCCCAGACTCCTCCTTCGGATAACCAATCTGGAGGCGACCGTGGTGCTGATCACACCATGGTGGCCGACACAGCCGTGGTTTCCCCTCCTGCTGGGGATGACCGTGGACCTTCCCAGGCTGATTCCCCACTTTCCTCACCTCCTCACCAACCCGGGCGGGGGTCTTCACCCCCTGGTCCTAGAGAACAACCTACCGCTCCTGGCATGGTTGGTTTCGGGATCCCGGACGCAGATAGCGTCCTTTCAAAGCCAGCTAGGGATCTCCTCGCCCTGGCCTGGGCCCCCGGGACTAGATCGGCATATCGATCGGTCTGGGGACTCTGGGTGCGTTGGTGTGATCAACGACAGGTTGATCCCGTTCAGGCCCCTGTCTCCCTAGTGGTAAACTACTTGGCGGACTCATTCGAGTCCGGCAAATCGTTCAGTTCCATCAACGTGTATCAGTCGGCTATCTCGGCATACCATGACCCTGTGGACTCCTTGCTAGTTGGCAAACATCCTCTGGTGTGCCGACTCTTGAGAGGCGTGAAGTTTCAACGTCCCCCACGGCCTAGATACCAGGCAACCTGGGATGTTTCCAGGGTGCTCGATATGTTCGCCAGATGGGAGGACAACTCAAATCTTCCTTTGAGACTACTCTCCATAAAAATGACAGTCCTGCTCTGTCTAGTCTCTGTCAAGAGAGTATCAGACGTCAAGGCCCTGGACATCTCTAGGCGTCAATTTTCACCGCAGGGTGTCAGGTTCTCTGTAGTACGCAGGACTAAGACCGGTATTCAATCGGTCTTTTACCAGTTTTTTCCCACACACCCACTCCTCTGCGTTGTCCGTTGCCTCCAGGCATATGAATCACAGACCGTTGACTTGCGTCCCCCAAACTCTTCTCAACTCCTGGTGTCATACGTCAAACCACATCATCCCGTCTCGTCTACCACCCTGGCGCGCTGGGTGAGAGTCGCCATGGAAATGGCGGGGATCGATGTTACCCTCTTCGGAGCCCACTCCGCCAGGGGAGCTATGGCTACTAAGGTAGTTACGTCAGGAGGCTCTCTCTCCGATCTCTTAGTGGCGGCAGACTGGTCTTCTGAAACCACCTTCCGTCATTTCTATTTCAGACCTCAAGATCATGTTTCCATGTCGGTCCTATCTTAAGTGCTACGGCTGTATTATACTATGTGATATTTTTATTCTTATTACTGCATAATTAAATGCTAGCTTTGAACTTGCATAAGATATGAGCCTCCTGTCTGATATATAAATCTAGATTTTCCTAGCTTGTGACGGAAAATATAAGTTATATGAGGACAGGAGGCAAGTATCTTCCCTCCCGACCCACCCTATTACGTATATCTCTGATCTTTCGCAGGTTACTGAGTGTCGTTATGGGATCCTGATCCTGGTGGAGCCGGTTTGAAGATCCGTTGGGTTTCTGTCCCCTGTTGGGATGAAGTCTCCGGAAGAGTCCTCGTTAGGATGCAGTTTTCCTAAAAAAAAACGTTGGGGCACAGTTGGCGGTCACGTTCCAGACCTGAAAATTGTCGGATGTCGGCCGGCCGGCCTGAAGTCCATGAAGACGCTACGTTCCTCTACGTTTGGGGTACTTCAGTATCGAGTATGGCATCAAGAAAGAGGAGGATCATTGGCAGGCAGTCTGTTATATAGAGGCCACCGACCTGGGCGTGGCTAGAGGTTACAGGGACTGCTGGGAGTTGTAGTTCACTGAGAAAGAATTTTTTACATTGAAAGTGATTAAAGAAAAGTTGTAAAATATTCTGCTATGGGCATTAATAAAGAAAGATTGATGCATAAGATATGAGCCTCCTGTCCTCATATAACTTATATTTTCCGTCACAAGCTAGGAAAATCTAGATTTATCAGAAATTTTGTTTCTTGTTCTTTTCAAGCATTTTCTCTGTATGACCAGTTTCCTTATGTGCATATAGAATAAACCTTTGCATTAGTTTATGATTAAAAATTACAAAAATGCACAAATAACTATCAAAATTAAGGCATGGTTGCAATGCTCACATAAAAATCATAAAAATAAAAGATAAAAGCAACATAAATCCAATGTCACTATAATTGATTATTAATGTTATTATCAGCTATTTCTATTACAAGGGATAATTAATGCAACAAAGCACAATTATTTGGCAATTTTATGAAACATTTTAACATCTGCTGTCTGAAGAAGCGCTCACTTTTTCCCAAAGTGCTGTTCTATAATGCATTTCTTTGGAATAAACAGGCTTAGCGCCTTCAGATTCAGCATTGCTGCTCCTGTCATCCATCACCACTTTGTATATAGGATTATATAGTTCAGTGACAGATGTGCACTATGACATATCCTTTAATAATCCTGCTCTATGGGAAGCTAGTATGCAGACACACTACCTATATACATTGAAGAAGAATGCCTCATACAGAGAATTAATATGAATAGTGATGTGATAGCTTCTTAGAGGAGCTTAACTGCTTTTATTATTAGGGACGAGTGGGTCTTGTCCTGCATGCTAAATTGTGTACCACATTACTATACCATTTGGCAGATTTTTTTCTATTATTTAATAAGTGCATAGTAGGCTAGGCAATTCCAAATAAATATGCCCTTGTGCACACAAAGAAGTGGTATTTTTTTGTCAAGGAACAAGTAAAAACTTTGTCACCTAATAAAAGACCTTGATCAAGGTCAATATAATTTACTTAATTAAGGCTAAGAGCAGATGGGGATAATGATAGAAAGATAGATTGCTAAAACCTTTGTGATTGTGTACTTACCTGCCACTAGATAGACAGATAGATAGATAGATAAACAAAGGAATAGAGGGATTCTGTTACGGTGCTTTCAGAAACGCTGCCAGGATTTCCTGAACTCCTACTCCTAATATACATGCCATAACATTCCTTGCACAATCCCTGTCGAGACTTCCAATGGTCCTCATTCAGAGTCCCTGCCAGCCTGCCAGGAATTCCAATGGTAGCTTGACAATATCTGGCAGGACTTCCATAGGAATGTGCAGAATCCCTGCCAGGACTTTTAATAGTACTATAAGGCCTCGTACACATGATCAGTCCATCCGATGAGAACGGTCCCAAGAACCATTGTCATCGGTTAACCGATGAAGCTGACTGATGATCTGATGTGCCTACACACCATCGGTTAAAAAAACGATCGTGTTAGAATGCGGTTACGTAAAACACAACGAAGTGCTGAAAAAAATTAAGTTCAATGCTTTCAAGCATGCGTCGACTTATTTAAAGCAAGTTGGTTTTTTTTTAACCAAAGGTTAAATAACCAATGGGGCCTACACATGATCGTTTTTTGACCGATGAAAACGGTCCATCAGACCGTGGTCCTCTGGTTAACCTATCGTGTGTTCGCGGCCTTAGGACTTGCAATAACATTGACAAAATCCTTTCAAGGGCTTCCATAGTTCCCTGACATGATACTGGGCATGTGCTCTGACCAAAATAGTATTTAAGCCTCATCCATTGAAGTGGCTAAAAATATGTCTTATTAGCAGGTACCCTTGTACAAAAAAATCGATAATACTTACCTGTGAAATTGCTGGACTGTTGGTGACCAGAGTTGACCTGACCACTCTCTTAATTGCAACTTGCATTGACCCCTGCTTGGCCTAGACTACTCTCCTGCCTGCTGTGTGGTATACACCTTAAGCTGTTCTGTTCCTGCTATCCCCTCTGTGGCATGATGCTGAAGGGTACGACCTAGTTTCCAACAGTAAAGTAAACTGTGACCACTAAGGTCAGTGGCCAATCTCCACCTTTAGGAGTGCTGGTAAAGACCAATTGTCACTTAGACTCTTTGCCTTGAGTGAGTCTACGTCACCTGCCAAGGGGCATCATAACTGCAACACACATTACCATATAACCTTAATCATACCCACGCTTATGGTAAATAATCAAAACCAATTAAAAAAACAAATGCAAAAATAGAGAAACTAATGCAGTGAAATAACCCTGGCAGCTGCTGTCTCCAGGCAATAGAACATCCCTCAAACCATGCATCCTATATCCCTTAACTCATAAGGGATGACAGCGCTTGATAAAAAAAAAAAAATATATATATAAACATAAACTAAATTCATAAAACGGTTAAATCAACCAATATAAAGTTCTTATTTCTTCATTAGTCCACATGTGTTTGTGCTCAGTGTTTAAAGGAGTTGTAAAGGAAAAAATGTTTTGCCTAAAATTAATGCCTGCAAGGTAGACAGACAGAATAGTGTAATGATTCTGTTAGAAAACGAGTAAATACCTATTAACCACTTTAGACCCGGACCAAAATGCAGGTAAATGACCAGGCCCCTTTTTGCGATTCGCCACTGCGTCGCTTTAACTGACAATTGCACGTGCGACGTGGCTCCCAAACAAAATTTGCGTCCTTTTCTTCCCACAAATAGAGCTTTCTTTTGGTGGTATTTGATTGCCTCTGCGATTTTTATTTTTTGCGCTATATACAAAAACAGAGCGACATTTTTGAAAAAAAATCAATATTTTTTTTTTTTTTTAACTTTCAAATATTTTATTGGCAAAATGGCAATAAACAGCGAATACATTGCATTGTAAAAATAACCATAGAAACAGTCGTATAAAAAACAAAAAGGGCTAACATAACCAGCCGAATTGGAGAGACCATACAAGGTCCCGTACATATTAGACAATCAAAGGATAGGTCTGACATCTTTTAGAACTACTAGCATAGACAAAAAAAAATACAGGTTTAAAGTAAGCCCAGTGTACCAAATGAGAATTGCAATGTAAATGTAAACCAAAGGTGAAGTAAGAGTCTAAAGGAGTGTGAAGGGAAACCAAAGAAGGGAAAAGTGGAAAACATAAAAAAGAGAGAGAAGAGATAAAGTCATAGTAAAAAAAAAAAATACAAAAAGAAAAAAAGAGTCAAAAGAAAAACAATAAACATGTATTTGGCTTTGTCTCATTAAAATGAAGTGAATGATACTAATTTTAAGATTGGATACGAAACAACCACCAAGGGTTCCACTTCGCATCATAAATTGGTACCGAGTCGTGCAGTTTATGAAAAATTTGTTCGGAAAGCATAATCTGATCCATCCTTGAAAGAACCTGCGGGAAGGGGACAATAGGGGATTTCCAATTTAGCGCCACCACCCAGAGGACTGCCGTGCAGAGCGTGTATATCAGACGCCTAAGAGGTCTAGGAGTGTCTGGGATCTTTTCAAAAAGCAGACAGTGTCTATAGGACAAGTCCGCTTGACTACCACTCAGTATATCAACAAGGTCAAAGACCTTTTTCCAAACCGATGAGATCTGCTCACAGTCCCAAAAGATATGGAAAAAGGAACCAGCAGTAAGGCATCCCCTGAAACAATTGGGAGAGGCCTGGGGGAAAATCTGGTGTATGCGCTGGGGGGTATAGTACCAACGAGTAAAAAATTTAAGGGCCGTCTCTCTATATGAAAGTGAAAATGTACTCTGACGGAGATTCAGCCAATTTCTCTCCCAATCCCCCAGCTCATACTCCAGGCCCAACTCCGATTCCCACTTGGTCATATACTTCAGTTTGTCTCGATCCCGGTCTGAGGACATAACATTGTATAACAGTGAAATCAGACCCCTCTGTCTAGGACCAGACCTACACACAGATTCAAATGACGAGCAAGTAGGAGAAAGGGTCGGTGAATAATGAGTCAAAAAAAAATGTCTGATCTGCATCAATTTAAAAAATTCATCCTCAGGGGCTCCCTTAAGAGATTGTAGTTGGGCAAAGGAGAAAAATGTATCATTATGTTGAAAATCTTCTAGAGTTGTCAAGCCAGAGGAGACCCACCAGCCAAATGAACCAGGGTCAGAAAAGGCAGTGGGCAGTCTGTGGTCCCCCAGGAAGGAAGAACCAGGGGGAGCCGCAGAGGCCAGTGAATGGGACGAGCAGTAACGTCTCCAAAGTTTCAGACCCTGGGCCACCAGGAGGTTGAGATCTGCCAACTCAGGGGGACGTGGGCCCGAAAACCACAGAAGGCCAGGCAAGAAACGGGGATGGAAAGAATCATATTCAAACCTGACCCAGGGAACCCTCGGTCTCCTAAAGGACCACTGTGCTAGCTGGGAAAACCGTCCGGCCAAATAGTAGAGCCACAACTGAGGGACCCCCAAACCTCCCAATTTACTGGATCTATAGAGTACCTCTCTGGAGAATCTGGCAGGCTTATCACGCCAGATGAACCTGTTGATGCAGGACTGAAATTTAATAAGAAATGCTTTAGGGATCAGAATAGGGAGGGCATGGAATAAATACAAAAGCTTGGGGAGAATGGTCATTTTGACCGCAGTGATTCTCCCCATAAAGGAGATATTATAAAGGGACCAGGATTTCAGAAGCTTCTTTAGGGAGGCAATTAGAGGGGGGAAATTAAGATTAAATAAAATATTAAAGTCACCAGATAGCTTTATTTCAAGGTAGGGAAGGGAGACTTTAGCCCAAGAGAAAGGGAACGTTTGTTTAATCGGAATCAATTCCTCAGGGGAGAATCCAACCGGGAGGGCCAAGGATTTGGAAATATTGACCGTTAGGCCGGAGACATCTGCAAAAACTGACAGGGTTTCCAGAAGGTTGGGCAATGTAATCAAAGGATCAGTCAGAAAGAGCAGTACATCATCTGCGTACATACAGAGTTTATACTCAGATCCTGCTTTAACATAACCAGAAATAAGAGGGTGTCTCAGTATGGCTATGGCTAAAGGCTCAATTGCTAGGGCAAAAATTAAGGGGGAAAGTGGGCACCCCTGCCTGGTCCCCCTACCAAGTTTGAAGAAATCAGAATTACATCCTGGGATCTTAATCCTAGTGCAGGGATTGGAGTAAAGGGCTCTAAATGCATTAATAAATTCCCCCTTAAACCCAAATCTCTGAAGCAAGAGAGATACGTAATCCCATGAGACACAGTCAAATGCCTTATTTATATCTAAACTTAACATAAAGAGCTTCCTAGAGAAGAGGCCAGCATCCTGGACAATGTTTGTAGATAAGCGAATATTGTCAGTGATAAAACGATGGGGAATAAAACCTGCCTGATAGGGAGAAATTAAGGAAGAAATGATATTACCCAGTCTATCTGCCATGATTCTACTAAAAATATTTACATCATTATTCATGACTGAGATGGGCCTATAATTTTAGGGTAAAGTATGGTCTCTATTTGGCTTGGGGATTAAGGACATGTTTGCCAGGAGCATTTCGTCTGGGAAGGAACCACCCTGTAAAACTGAATTAAATAGTCAAGCTAATCTAGGGGCGAGGAGTGCTGAGAACTTCTTGTAATATGTGGCAGAGAATCCGTCCGGGCCAGGGGAGGAGGAGTTTTTAAGGGAGCCAATTACCGTTAAAACCTCGGTAACCGTTATAGGAACATTAAGCTTCTTTAGTTGCACTGGGGAGAGGGAGGGTAAAGGGAGGTCTCTGAACCAAGACATAGAAGATTATGCCGGCGAGGACTGTTGAGGGCCTAACAAAGTGGAGTAGAAATCCCGGAAGATCTTCAGGACTTCTTGAGGGTGACTTCTTGAGGGTGGGCCCCCCACTATGCGGGGGCCTGAAGGACTGATTTAATTTTCTCGCAAACATAGTAGAGGCTGCGTTACTATGCAGTAAAAACTTAGCTTTAGCCCATCGCAGCGCCTTTTCAGTTTTAGTAAAACGGGGTAGTAAAGATATAGTCTAATCTAGCATAGCTACGGTGGGGGTGAGAAAAGAACGTATATTCCCGCGCCCCAACATTCAGGGCACGCCAGGAATCGATTAATTGTAAATCGGTTAATCTGCGAGAGAGGGATTTGGGGAAGGCCTTCGAAAATCGAGAGATATGGCTTCTATCCAGGGAAGGAGTGGAGACCAAGTTGAAGTCTCCACCAATAATCAAATGGGGTGACAGATATTTTTCAAGGACTGAAAAAAAGGAAGAGAAAAAGGTAGCTGCTGCTTCATTAGGGACATAAACACTTGCAATCGTACATTCTCTATTGTGGAGAATACCTTTAACAATAACAAACCTACTTTCCTTATCTTTATAAATATGTTGGGCGTCAAAGTTGAGAGAGGAGTGTAAAAATATAGCCGCCCCCCTACTCTTAGTAGAGTGGAGAGAATAGTAGGCCTGAGAGAAATTTCTATTAAAATATTTCGGGTGGGAAGCCTGCGAGAAGTGGGTCTCCTGCAAGAGAATTATCTTGGCACCAATCTGTTTATATTGGGAAAATGCTTTCTTGCGCTTCAGAGGAGAGTTAAATCCTTTAACGTTATGTGAGACACACTTAATCGCCATTATAACTAACAGTTAAATGAGCATCTGGGATGGCAATCCGGTAACAAAATCGAAAGGGAACAGCTAAGAAACCTCTCCAGGCAGGCTCCCTAACCACGGCAGTAACCCCTCCAAGTGCAAAACATCCAGAGCACAGGGCAGTAAATAACATCAAAAATGCAGTGGTAAAGACAGAAGCCTGAGTAATCTTAGTGACTTCACAGTAAATTAGGCCTAAGGGCAGATTCAGAGGACAATGAGATTGACAAAAAGACAAAAAAAATATCAAAATGAGACTGCAGAACAATATTACCAAAATAGCATAAAGACAATAACACAAAAAAAGAAAAAGTTGAAAATTAGAAAAAAAAGTCATTAGGAAATGGATCAGGAAAATAGTGAGTCCTGATAAAAAGAAAACAGGAAACCAGAGACTTCCACGTCTCACCACCATCTAGTCCAAGACCGCAAGCTATATATAAAAAAAATGCAAAAGTTCAGCAACTCACTTAGCAGTCTTTGGGTTCGCCGGGGAGGGGAAAACATGCATTGGCGCTACGGGATGGACATTATGTAAAATAAACCAGTGCCAACGTGACATGGGTCGAGAAGAAATATGAACAGTCATAGCAGCACCCTATTCAAATCCTGAGAGATGGTTAAGAGCAGCAAGTCACGGAAGTAAACAAAGGTAAGTAGGGTACCCGTAGTGACAATTGTGCGCAAAATAAGGGCCAGAGTCTGTCAGTTCTTTGGAGATCCCTCACCATAACGAATCCTCCTTCTGTCCCGTCTCGATGGTGGAGTCTGCCAGATTTGAGAAGGGCGGGGTGTCAAGGGGGATGACGAATCTCTGCAGCATCTAGGAGGCCAAGCTTGACCAGGATCTCTTATCCCTCGAACACAGAAGTGGCAACGTAGGTGGTTCTATTGTGGGGGATTGATAACTTGAATGGAAACCCCCATCTATAGCGGATGCGAGCAGATTGTAACACCGCCGTGACTTCCTTCATCCCCCTCCTTCTATCTAGAGTGGCGGGAGATAGATCAGGGAAGATTTGCACCGTAAAATCATCCAAGATGATCCTCTGGGTATTCCTGGCAGCTCTCAAAATTTCCTCTTTAATGAGAAAGTCTTTAAGCTAGAGAACAATATCTCTAGGAGGTTTATCATCAGGGAGATTAGGTCTCAGTGCCCTATGGATCCTATCGCACGTAAAAGCTGCGGCCGCTCTTTCTGGAAGCAAGGACTTAAAGAGTTTAATCACCGCAGGGATCAGGTCCGTGACCGATTTTGGAAACCCCCGCAGTCGCAGATTCTGACGGCGATTGCGATTGTCGAGATCCTCGACTTGTGCTTGTAGATGAGCAAAGGCAGCGGACAGACTTTCATGCTCCCTGCTGAGATCACTATAGGCTAGGGCCAGCTTGTCGTGCTTTGTCTCAAACAGATCCGTGCGGGAGCCCAGTGAAGAGATCTCCTGAGACAAAGTGTGCGAGGTTTTGTTAAGTTCCGATTGGAATTTTGAGGCCAATCGGTTGTACATGGCCTCCAAACTGGCATCTAGGTCTGCCTTAGAAAGAGTCCCAGGGTACTCACAATTCTCAGGTTGCGAGGAAGAGCTCAGCTCCGGAGGCAAGGCCGGAACTGAGGCGCCATCTTGGGCCATGCCGTACTGCTCCCTCGTGAGGAGGAGATAGTGGGTTAGAGAGGTTTGGGCTGCTCCCTTAGTCTTCTTCTTCGCCGCCGACATGCACCGCAGTCACCGGGGCCGGGGGGTGATAATCTGAGGGATAGACTGAAAAGTTATAGCCCCCGGGAGGATAAATCAGTCCCGCTACGCCAGGAGCCGCGCATGCGCCCCAAAAAAAATCAATTTTTTTTACTTTTTGTTATAAGAAAAATCAAATAAACTAAATTTTAGTCAAACATTTAGGCCAAAATGTATTTAGCCACATGTCTTTAGCGGGAACAGCGACACTAATACAGCGATCAGAAAAATGATCGCTTAGTGACGCTGGCAATAGGGAGTGAAAGGGTTAACTAGGGCAGTGATCAAGGGGTTAAACTTTATTAGGGGGGTACGGGGGCTACCCTGAACCTAACACTGACTGCCTGTCACACTCACACTAACTGCAGTGATCATACATATAATCACTGCATTCAGTGACACTGTGACATGGGTGAGGGGGTGGGGGGGTGATCGCAAGGGGTTAATGTGCCTACATGTCCTGGTGTCAGTGTAGTGTTGTGTACACTTACTGTGAGATGTGATCTCTCCTCAGCGGTGGTTGAAAAAAACGCCGAGGGAGAGATCACATCACTTCCTCCTTCCTGTGTTTACACAGGAGGAGGAAGTGCAGAGCGGGGGGGGGGGCGCGCATTGGCTGGGAGCGATCGTGAGGGGGGGGACAAAAACGAATAGCCGCCCCCTCATCCCGTATCGCTCCCAGAGCCACAGAGACCGTCGCATGTACCGGGGGGTCCCGATACCCCAACCCACGTCAAGGCAGGGACGTACAGGTAAGCCAATGTGCCTGTATGTGCCATTCTGCCGACGTAAATGTACATGCAGCGGTCCGCAAGCGGATAAATTCCTTCATCTATATCACCTCGGGTATTCTAGTTTCTGTTCTCTCATTCACTTACTGGTTATCGGCGCTCGTTCATGTAAGAACTACATTTCCCAGTATGCATTGCAGCACACAGTAATTCACACCTCCTTGAAGTCTCTAAGGCCGCATACACACGATCAGACCGGTCCGATGAAACTGGTCTGCAGACCAGTTTCATCTGACCAGATTAATGGTGTGTACCGCCCATCAGACCGTTGTCCGTCGGACCAAAGTTTTAAAACCTGCTTTAAAATCTGTCTGACGGACACCTGTCTGTCGGACAGGTTCGATGGTTAGTACGCAAAAGCAACCCGCGCATGCTCAGAATCAAGTCGACGCATGCTTGGAAGCATTGAAATTCTACGTCACCGTTCTGGTCTGATTGGATTTTTGGTCGGATGGTGTGTACACACATCAGAGCATCAGACCACTTCAGCCTGGTCCGATGAAAACGGTACGTCGGAAGTTACACGTAGAGAGCGTCCTGCCGCACAGATGTAGTTTCCAGGAGGGGGCGAGCACGTCACTGACCAGCGCAGTAAAGCCTCCCTTCGCGGTGGTGATTAACAATCAGACAAGCAGGAAGTGAACAGAACAGAGAAGAAATAGAG
This sequence comes from Rana kukunoris, assembly GCA_029574335.1. NCBI lineage: Eukaryota > Metazoa > Chordata > Amphibia > Anura > Ranidae > Rana > Rana kukunoris. Next base: position 121,059,587 of record CM056049.1, on the reverse strand, counting down.
CAACTTCTGAGCAAAAACAAACAATGAGGAAGTGAAAAGAGGAATATCTGCAGGTAAAGGATGCTCATTATGAAAAAAAATGTTTTCCTTTAATACATTTCATATACATTTTTGTGCAAGAAGAAATAGGTGCTGATAAAGATGATTTTCCCAGGTGGGATGTGCTGCAGACAGAGAAAGAATCCTGAGGATAGAGATAACACACCACACTCACTGACTTGTATTGACCCACTTGTTTTACGAAGCGAGTCAAAGCAGCACTTTTTCAGCATCCACTTCTTCTTAGATGTTTTGCTTTTCTGCTTCCTCCTTAGTAAAGAACTCCAGGATACTTTCAGGAAGTGGCACTCATTAGGAAAGAAGAAAGAGCTCCATGTAGTGAAAGTACTGCTTGTCTTTTTTTTTTTTTTTTTAATAGATAAAGAAAAATTGCACTTACAGCATATAAAACAGCTTAATAGCCTAAAACTATATTAATCATTTGAGTTGGGCCAAACACGTCCCAGTTCGGTTTGTGCTAGAACTCTCGAACATTACAAAAGTTCGGACCTGAACCACAAACCCTCTTAAATTCTGCCTGTATAGTGGCACATCTGTACCTTATACAGAGCCTGCTGCAGCAAAATATAAAGAAATATATAAAGAAAAATTACATTTAAATAGATTTTTTTTTCATATCATTAACCACTTGCTTACTGGGCACATATACCCCACTCCTGCCCAGGTGAAATTTCAGCTTCCGGCACTGCGTCGCTTTAACTGACAATTGCGCGGTCGTGCGACGTGGCTCCCAAACAAAATTAACGTCCTTTTTTCCCCACAAGTAGAGCCTTCTTTTGGTGGTATTTGATAGACTGTGCGGTTTATATTTTTTGCGCTATAAACAGAAAAGAGCAACAATTTTGAAAAAAAATACAATATTTTTTACTTGTTGCTATAATAAATATCCCAATTTAAAAAAAAAAAAAACATTTTTTTTCTCAGTTTAGGGCGATACGTATTCTTCTACATATTTTTGGTAAAAAAAAAATCGCAATAAGCGATTGGTTTGCGCAAAAGTTATAGCGCTTACAAAATAGGGGACAGAATTATTATTTTTTATTATTTTTTTTTTACTAGAAATGGCGGCGCTCTGCGATTTTTATTGGTACTGCAACGTTATGGCAGACACATCGGACACTTTTGACACATTTTTGGCGCCATTCACATTTATACTGCGATCAGTGCTATAAATATGCACTAATTACTGTATAAATGTGACTGGCATTGAAGGGGTTAACACTAGGGGGTGAGGAAGGGGTTAAATGTGTATCCTAGGTGTGTTCTAACTGTGGAGGGGGTGACCGATCTGTGTCCCTATGTACAAGGAACACAGATCGGTCTCCTCTCCAGAGACAGGACGCTGTCTCTGTGTAAAACGGCAATGAGAGATGATCTCATATGTTTACATATGAGATCATCTCTCATTCACCGCACAGATCGCATCGCAAACGGCCACTCTGATTGGCCGTTCGCCGCGATCTGTGATTGGCTATGTCCAAGGGACACGGCCAACACAGGGCTTCCCCGCAGCGTGTTCTTGAGCGTGCGCTGGGAACGCCCAAAGGTCGGCCGTCAAAAGACGGCGGGTTGGATATTCAGACCCGCGCTGTAGCAATCATTCGGCTATAGCGCGGGTCTGAAGTGGTTAAATAATTTTTATTAAAAGTTCCATACAAATAACAGAAAAACTAAAGCGTAACTCCACTTTTGTTTAGAACAAAAACATTCCCCCCTGGGTGATCTATATACATTGCAAGGATTATAGAAACCTTGGTTGCAGATTTCTACCTTTTGTTATTCAGTAGGAATCCCTGTGTTAGGCCCCTTTCAGACGTCCGCCTCCGTTCGTCCGTTTTTACAAGTCCGTAAACGGACTTGTAATGCATCCCTATGGGATCGTGTCCGTTAGCGGATGATGCATAGGGGAGATCGGAGGAGAGACAGGGCGTTCCCTGCACAGTGTGCGGGGACCGACCTGTCCACCGACAGCTCAGCGGGGATCCCCGCTGAGCCGACGGACACACACGGAGTGGACCAAAAAATGGTCCGCTCCGTGTGAAAGGACCCTTAGTCTATGCCTCTGTTCTGAGTAGGTCTAATGGGAGTGGTTTCATAAATATCCTTCAGCTTGTGCAGCTGCAGGGCACTAATGAGGAAATCTGCTGGGCCTGCATCTTTTTAGACATGTTCCTATTAGAAATATCTCACCAAAAATTAAAGTTTTGTTGCAGGGGATGCCTTAAACCTGACTTGTATCTTAGCCAAACTTCTAGGAAAATTGGTGAGCCAATAACACAAGCAGGAAATTATGTTTCTGTGGAGGGGCCAGTACACACTCTGGCGCACATTTACGCCGGGGTAGCGCACACACAGTACGCTACGCCGGCGCAGCGCGGAGAGGCATTCACTGTATTCAGAAAGCTATTGCTCACCAAGATACGCCAGCGTAGCGTATTTTTTCGAAGGCGCAGGCCAGCGTAAGTGGAAGTGGGCGTGACCCCATGCAAATGATAGTCCAGGTATGGTGCAGTGTTTTACGCCCGGCGTATCACGAACTGCGCATGCGCCGTGACGCAGCCATGACATGGACGCATGAAACAGCACGCTTATGCGCATGCTCACAACAACGCCGACACAACTGCCTAAGCTACGCCAGATCACTACGTACGCCGTGAACGTAACGTACGCCCAATACGCCGGCCTGTGTTCTCTGGGGCAGACCTTTGCATGTCTATTGCTGGGTTGCGCCTCATCTATGGAGAATAACTTTACGCCAAACAGACAACTTATGCAAACATTGCATAGTATGCGTCGGGCGCACGTACGTTCGTGAATCGCCGTATTTCCCTCATTTGCATATTTGAACGCCTAATTTATGGGAGAAGCAACATGGTTCTAAACCATATTTGCGCCCACGCTACGCAGGCATAAGCAAGATATGTTGGGGTAGGATGGCCTGTTTTTAGACGTATGTTGGTTTTGTGGGTCTGGCGCACACATACGCCGGCTCACATTTGCACTACGTCGGCGTAAAGTGATTTACGTCGGCGTAAGTGCTTTGTGAATCCGGGTCTCTGTGTACAGAACAACTCCAGGTAGCCATATTGCATTGCATTTATAGAAAATTACAGCAGCAGCAGATTGAAAAAGAAAGGTAATTTTTAATAACATTCAACTACAATATGACTTGTATCGCAATTGTACACGCTATATTATTTCTTCTTCATTTGTATGTAAAACATTTACATACAAATCTTACTCAAAGTAATGGACAGTAGTCATACAAATGATCAAATAAAACATACATAAATAGTATAGTAAAATCTATGTTTACCCCATTGGGTTCTAACTGTAAACAGGCTCTAGCTAATATAATGACAACATTATTATGGACAATTCAAGAAATTAGAAAAAGAGAGAACTATGAAACCTTGATATTACTCATGGAATAATACTGAAATGTGGTTTAAGGACTGCAGCTCATGTTTTTGAGGTAGAAGTTCTAGGGTGACTAGTCCACATTTGCCATAGCTTCTAATTTTTATACATTAACATCAACTCATATTGGGCTTGTATATTCAAACATATAACAACATCAGATAAGTTTGGTGCTTAGATGGTAGTCCATTTTTTTTAATGGTCAAACTTGCTGCTATTAATACATTTTCTACTACTGTTCTATATACTCTAAAGAGTAAAGATCCAGATTAATTCCTATAAGGGCCATTGCGGGAGTAAGGGGAAGTAAATTACCAGTGAGGTTAGCAATACATGTTGAAACTGATTTCCAGAAACTACTAAGATTTTTGCAACTCCATAAAAGATGATAAAGGGAACCAGTTTGTTCAGTGCATCACCAGAAAGTCGGGGAGAGTGATGAGTAGATTTTGGAAAGTGTATTTGGTGTAAGGCAGTGGTCATCAATCATGTCCTCAGGGCCCACTAACAGGCCAGGTTTTATGTATTACCTTGGGGAGATGCAGACTGGAATACTGCAATCAATGAGCAGCAAATGATATCACCTGTGATGTATTTCAGTTATCTTGCAAACCTGGCCTGTTAGTGGGCCCTGAGGACAGGGTTGATGATCACTGGTGTAAGGTACCATCTGTTGAATATTTTTTGGCCATTATCCCAATGTTCAATGCAGGATGATGCCTTAGTGCTCAAAATTATGGCCTTATTCAATTGTTCCCAAGAAATATATAGGGAAATATCCTTTTCCTATTTCAGCATATTATTGATTTACCATATTTACGGAATTCTGAGAAAAGTTTATAAAATAAAGATATTCCTTTCATATTACAAGCGTATTTGTTCAATAGGTACCTCGAGATTATAGATGGGATATTCATGCTCGATTCCGGGTCAAATTCCTTTAATCTTTCAAAATGTCTAAGCTTTTTTTTAGCACCAACTGTTTATAGGCTAGGGGTAGGTTGACATAGTAGTTAAACCCCTGTGAAATCCAATTATTCACTGAGATACTGGTCTCTACAGTAGTCCAGCACTTTTAAGGGCACAGGAATTTTAATTAGTTCACCTAGTTTCTTTGATTTAGATAAAATGTGTTTCCAAGCTATCAACATGGATTTTTATAGTGATGAGTTTTGGCATTACGACTTTAGGAAGCAAAGCATACAATATAGCTAATGCACACATGTCATCACCCTTGGTGACTTCTTTTTCAATATTAACCCAAAGTTTCTCATCTGAATCAGAAAACCAAAATTTAATTCATCAAGGAGTAACGCATAGTAATACTGTTGAATATAATCTGGGAGACCCATTCCACCTTTATCCTTAGCAGTGGTACACAAATTTGGGTGTTCGCTGAACAGGCCAACAGGTGATGTTCAGCCCACTTTTGTTTGGTGAGGACGGATGATGATCCCTTACCCCCAGATGGGCCAGGATCAGTTCTCCCCGGGAGGACACAGGCCTACAAGATGGCGGCGGCCGCAGGTGTATGTAGGCTATGGCGTGCAGGCAACCACGGGCAGAGCAACTCCACAATATCGGCCCCGGGCAGGGGACAGAGAGGAGCAAGCTGGCAGGGTTTTAGCTTATTTTAGTGAGGCAAATGCGTGGATGGCAGAGGATTAGATTTAGGTTGCCCGGAGCTCCTCACAAACACATTCGACGACGCCACTCACAATATATTTTATTAGCAAAACCTTACATGTACAGTATATAATTAGAAGACACAGACCTGATCTATAAAAACAGTTCAAATAAAACCAAATATCATTGGTTAGACCTTTATAATAAATCTATACACAGTATATACTCACAAATGTCCACTTTCATTTAATAAGTTCCTTGGCAAACTTCATTCACTGTATCATATATGAATCATATATGAAAGAATCTGCCACATGAATCCAGCATCCTCCTAACTAGTGTTCATCAACTACTTAGAAAAAAAAAACATGTTGCATTAATTATCACATTTAATTTAATATATATCTGTGACAAAATAACTAGGGAAAGCATTATAAATACAAAGGTAAAAAATAGTCAATAAATAAATTATAAATATTTTCAGTTAATAGCTTAAGTTACTGGAATGTACCACCATTGAATACCCTCTTCTTGAAAAAATGAATAAAAAATTCAGAAAACTAATAAATTACATTACCATAATAAATATGTTTTGGAGTAGGAAGATAAAGATTCAGTAGAGAAAGAACATCTATGTCTAGCAACTGAGGATCAAATCCAATATCACTGGAGGAGGACACATATTAAATGCTCCACATGTTTCATGGAAAGCCAAGTCTTTGAGTTTATTTTACTGTGCTGTGATTGATTTTTTAATACTAATAGATGCAACCCTTAAAGACAGGAACTGATTTGGCTGTGAGTATACTCTAAGCCTGAGTTACAAACCTTTCTCCCCCAGCCACTGCAGTCTTCACTGCATGATGCTTGCTAACCCTGCTGACCATTACCTGCAATTCGAGATTTTCCTAGCTTGTGACGGAAAATATTGGTTATATGAAGACAGGAGGCGAGTATCTTGCATTAATCTTTCTTTATTAATGCCCATAGCAGAATCTTAAACAACTTTTTTAAAAAGAATAAACATAAGAGCAACTGTGTGGGACTACAATTCCCAGCAGCCCTCAGTGTAACGGCCCCTCCTCCCTACGGACCCTATAAGAAGGCTGAGTACTTCCTTGCACTTCCTCTTTCTGACTGCGATGCCAGTGTGAACAAACCAGACAACAGTCCAACATCAGAGGTCGGTATCCCCGCATTAGACCGATGAGTTCTCTCAATGGATCCGTAGGAACGGGTCGCCATCTCTTGTTGGGGAAACTTCAACCAGGATCCAACCAAAACAACATCCCAACGGGGAGTCAACACGAATCTGGGAAGTCCGAATGGTATACCCTCGGATCGGTTCAGTAACCTAAAACGAGAGCAAAACGACCATAACAGGGAGGGTAGGGTGGGAAGATACTCGCCTCCTGTCTTCATATAACCAATATTTTCCGTCACAAGCTAGGAAAATCTCGAATTATATTTCAGACAGGATGCTCATATCTTGCATGTTTAAAGCTAAGCATACATATTCTATACACAAGGACAATAATATCAGAGTATGCATACATATACCTAGTGTAAGTAAATTACAACAGCTTGTACGATAACTAGGTACCCACACTAGGGCGTAAGAACTGACAAGGATACATGGGATTCAGGCCTGAAGTAAAACTCCCGAAAGGTAGATTCCGATGACCAGTCGGCCGCCAATAGGAGGTCCGATAAGGAACCCCCCGTGGAAACCACCTTAGTGGCCATCGCCCCTCTGGTCGAGTGAGCGCCAAACAAAGCTACATCTATGCCCGATAATTCCATTACTAGACGAACCCACCTGGCCAGAGTGGCCGAAGTCACCGGAAGGTGAGGTCGCACATAAGAGACCAACAATTGCGATAGGTTAGGAGAGCGAAGAGTCGCCGTACGCGATTCGTAGGCTTGAAGGCAACGTACAACGCAAAGACGCGGGTGAGAAGGAAAGAACGGGTAAAAAACCGAATGAAGTTGAGTCTTGGTTCTGCGCACTACCGAGAACCTAACCCCTTCCGGCGAAAATTGACGCCGCGAAACGTCTAGGGCCCTGACGTCCGAAACTCTTTTTATAGACACTAGGCAAAGCAACATGGTGAGCTTGAGGGAAAGATCTCGCAGAGAAAGCAGGTGATTGTCTTCCCAGGATGAAAATAGCTGAAGTACTTTGGTCACATCCCAAGTGGATTGGTAGCGAGGTTTAGGAGGACGGGTAAGCCTAGCCCCGCGAAGGAGACGACACACCAAGGGGTGTCTCCCGACAGGGAGAGACTCTACGGGAAGGTGATATGCCGAGATAGCGGACCTGTACACATTAAGTGAATTGTATGCCTTTCCCGAGTGAAAAGCTTCAGCCAGGTAGTTGACAATCGTGTTCACAGGAGCTCGAATGGGATCAACTTGTCGTTGATCACACCAACGAACCCATAATCCCCAGGCAGATCGGTATGCCGATCTAGTCCCAGGGGCCCAGGCCAGGGCGAGAAGGTCTCTAGCTGAAGATGAAAGTCCATTACTGGAGTCTGACGTCCCGAGACCAACCATGCCAGCAGAGGCAATCTGCCTTCCAGAATTAGCGGGTGAGCCTCCCCGACAGGGTTGGTCAACAGGTGGATCGAGTGAGGGAGGAGTCTGGGATAATCGATCGACATCCCCAGAATCATGGGAAACCATGGTTGAGAAGGCCACCACGGAGTGATAAGGGCTACCGTGGCCGCCTGATTGGCTACATGAAGGAGCAATCTGGTTATCATGGTGAAAGGAGGGAACGCATAATGTAACCCTGCGGGCCATGTCTGAAGAAGTGCGTCCGCCGCAATCGCTTCTGGATCCGGCCTCCAGCTGTAAAAGCGGGGCAGTTGGCGATTGAGCCTCGATGCGAACAGGTCCGTGTGAAAGGGGCCCCACAAGGTGTGGATTGCTAGAAACACCGATCTGTCCAGCGTCCAGTCGCTCGTATCGGTCAGGTAACGGGAGTTCCAGTCTGCCACGTCGTTGGAAGTTCCCGGAATATATTCCGCTAGTGGAGTGATGTCGCGTGAAAGGCAGAAATTCCAGAATTCTGATGCCATATTGGCCAGAACTTTGGATCTCGATCCCCCCAGGCGATTGACATATTGGACTGCCGCCACATTGTCCATGCGTATAAGAACGCAACATCTGGATCTCTGTGACAGAAAACTCTTGACGGCGAAAAATGCCGCCAGGAGTTCTAACGCGTTGATATGAAGGGTAGCTTCCTCCGCTGACCATGTCCCCCCAGTGGAGACAGGGCCACAGCGAGCTCCCCAGCCTAGACGGCTCGCGTCTGATTCCAGAATGATGTCTGGTCGGGGCGTGAAAATAGCCTTGCCGTTCCATTCTACCGCGTATCGGAGCCACCAACGTAATTCCACCTCCGAATCCGGGCAAAGGGAGATTTTGTCCGAGTAGCGAAGGCCTTGTCTCAGGTGAAGAGTTTTCAGCCGTTGGAGAGCCCGATAGTGTAGAGGAGCCAGGAAAATTGCTTGAATGGAAGCGGACAGAAGGCCGACCATGCGAGCAAGAGTCCTCAGAGAAATGAGTCGTTTCCGGAGAATCGTATTGATTTCTTTCCGGATCAGGGCCAGCTTGGCACTGGGCAAACGCAGTACCGCGTGTGTGGTGTCCACCGAGAACCCTAAAAATTCCACCACCTGGGACGGTTGGAGAACCGATTTGTCGAGGTTGATGAGGAAACCCAATTTCTCCAAAAGTGACACTGTCCAGTGTTTGTGTAATTCGGCTTGCGTCTTTGAACGAGCCATGATAAGTATGTCGTCGAGATAGATGATAAGCCGTACGCCCCTGCGGCGGAGGGTGGCTATCACCGGTTTCATCACTTTGGTGAAGCACCAAGGGGCTGAAGACAGTCCGAAGGGCAGGCACGTAAACTGCCACATGTGGTCTCTCCATTGAAATCTCAGGAATTGTTGGGATGACCGGTGCATAGGTATCGTCAGATACGCATCCTTGAGGTCTATTTTCACTAGCCAGTCCCCTTGAATTAAAAGGTCCCTCAACATGTGAATCCCTTCCATTTTGAAGTGACGATACGACACAAATTGGTTCAAATCCCTGAGATTTATCACAGGTCTGTATCCCCCATCCTTTTTTCGTACCAGAAAGAGATTGCTCACGAACCCGGGAGACCAGGGGTCAACCTCTATCACCGCACGTTTTACGATGAGGTCCTGGAGTTCTCTGTCTATGAGATACACATTGTCTTCTGAAAAATGTATGGGATTTAGGGGCACCAACCTGTTTGGTTGTGATGTTAGTTCTATGCAATAACCGTTGACTACGGCCAGAACCCATGGGTCTGCCGTAATCATGGACCAGGCATGGGTAAAATGTCTCAACCTGCCCCCCACCGGTATGACAGAATGGCATTTTTTCAGTAAACTCACCGGATGGACGGGATCGTGAGAATCCTCTGCCACCGCGTCCTCTCCATGGACGTCCTCTGGGAGGGAAGAATGGAGCTGGTTGAACCATTGGGGCGGAGTACAGTTGCTGCGCGGGAGCGTAAAATTGAGCGGGTGCTCTGGGGGAGGCCCTGTAATAATTTCCTCGGCCGGCAGATCGGCCTCTACCTCTGCCAGCCCTATTAAAAACTCTAGCCCCCGAGTTTGACTTTTTGAGGGAAAATTGAGCCTTGTCTAGGCTGTTGAAAAGTCCAACGAACCGGTTTATATTTTTGACCAAATCGTCTCCGAATAGCAGACCCTCGGCTGAGGGACCCGGTTCTGATTCGGATAAGTGCGACAACAGGGGGTCAAGCCTCATCAATATAGACCTGCGCCGTTCAATGGCGCAGGTTGTGTTAGCTGATCCTAGCAGGCATATGGCCCGTTGGGCCCAGCCACGTAATTGGACTAAGTCAATTGGTTCCTCTGAGGTGGCTGCCTGTTCGGACAGATTGAGAATTTTTGTTAGTGGGCCCAAGAGGTCCAGGACGCGGTCCTGGATCGTTTTGAACCAACGTTCAATCCCCTTTTTTGAAAATGTTCCTGCCTTGGTCAGGTACTTTAATAAGACCGGATCGATCTCGGGTGTGGCCGCCACCTTGTTGGGGATGGACGGCCTGGGGCATTCTGCACGCAATTTGTTTCTATTGGGTTTATCCAGAATCCGCCTTACCCAGTGCTCCACGTATTGGGATACTTGGGGAAGAGGGGCCCAATCCCCAGAGCGGGGGTGAATAATCAACTCCGGATTAAAGAAGGGCTCTCCTAGAGAGTCTAATATCGCCTCTGATGGGGCATCCGGATTGGCTTCCATGTCTGTAGCCATTTGCCCAGCCTCCTCTGTGTCTGAATCAGAATCACTTGCTGAAGCGTCTAAGGACTCGCCCGAGTCGTCATCCGAATCCTCATTAAATGAGTCGGGTTTTTCCCGGAGGGATGACATTAGCTTCTTAGATGGGTACTCCTTGGTTGTCAAGGGTCGCATAACTGTAGGATGGCTGGGTCGGCAGGCCGAGGAAGGTCCTGCCTCACGCATCAATATTACTTCCCCTGCCGGGGAGTCGATATAAGTCGCAGTATGTTTGCGCTTACAAGAGGCCTTGCCCGATTTTTCCCCTTCAGGTAACATGGGCTGGGCAGAGGTTCGAGGGGCAGCAGGAGCTAGAGCAGCCTGTATGGATTGTGTTATTAACACTTGAATTTGTGCTGCGGTGAGCATTTGTGGGGTTTCCACATTGGTTTCAGGTTCCATGTCATCCTGCACCTTATTATGTGACATGATGTCTAGATAGATTGGTAGTCAACCCTAGTGAGTGTAATTCTATAGTACTTATAGGGATCTGGGGATGCACCCAGTAACGGCAGAGGTTATTGGGATAACTGTAACTGGGTAGAGTACCCAGTAAGACAAGTATTAGGGGAAAAAACAGTACAGCACCCGAAAGTGAGGTTCCGCCCTACCGCTCCGCTCCGCTGCAGCCGCCGAATGATTCCCAGCGCGGGCTTGCAGGGAGAAGCGGCGCTGCCGTGTGACGTCACGGCGATCCGATTGGCTGCGGTAGCAAGAGGGAGAGCGAGAGAAGAGGGGAAGGCGGGGACGCGCCGTGCATAGGCGCGCCCCCTCCTATGAACAGCGCGCTAAACCTGTGAGGAGATGGCGCTCACAGAAGACGGCGCAGTACAAGAATAAAATAACATGCGGTGTGGCGCTAAACAGGGACACACACCGGAAAAAACGCTAGGGAATGAAATAATAATAATAATAATAACAGTGAAATCCAGTACAAAAACGAGAATTAAATTAGTTACTTATCTGACTATGAGCAGAAAGAAAGAGGAAGTGCAAGGAAGTACTCAGCCTTCTTATAGGGTCCGTAGGGAGGAGGGGCCGTTACACTGAGGGCTGCTGGGAATTGTAGTCCCACACAGTTGCTCTTATGTTTATTCTTTTTAAAAAAGTTGTTTAAGATTCTGCTATGGGCATTAATAAAGAAAGATTAATGCAAGATATGAGCCTCCTGTCTGAAATATAATTGTAATTACAATAAATTCAATGCTTAGAGATTATTAAATTGACAGTCTAAGCTAAGTTTTGTGATGCAAGTTTGGTAAGTGTAGTTGAGAGAGGGTGTCATATGATGGAGTATGGTGATTATGCTTAACCAGTGTTTAACTTGTACACACAATCGGAATTTCCAATGGAAAATGTCAGACAGAATTTTTTCATTGGATATTCCAGACGTGTGTGTGTGCTCCATCTGAGTTTTTCCATCAGAAATGGGATTTTCAGGCCTAACCCGTCACCCAATAACCTCCCTTGGTACAAATAACTGGCACAAACACACTATTTTATTTGGCAAAAAATTGGCCGCAAAAACTTTTATTGGTTTTCATTCATCAACATATGATAAACTTTATTAATCACCAATAATTATGATAAACATTCCAAAAACATATTCTACCTGCTCAGTTGTCAGAACTCGAGCAGTAGCTCAAATTTAAACAATAAAATACAGTCCCCCTTGAGCTCCAAGGTGACTTTCCACATACAGTAAAAGTGCCACGACTGGGGTGGGAGGGAGGGAGCTTGAAATTCCTCTACTGACGCTGGAAAAAGAGGAAGCACACCTGTCTTGCAGTCCCCTATATAGCCTTTCCCATCGCTTCCTGGCTTTTCCAAGCAAACCGGATTGACTAATTACCTACACAGCCCCACCCTTAAAGGGCCATGCCTCTCCCCCTTAAAATACCTAGCATCAAACTATTAACACACCTGAGCCTGCAATTAAAATTGAAACTGTAGGGGGCCGGAATGTGACCCCTTTCTCATTCCGATGGACTTAGAAAGAGAAAAATTTTTCCGATGCAATTCCGTTCGTCCCATATTGTGACCCCTTTCTCATTCCGATGGACTTAGAAAGAGAACATTTTTTCGATGAAATTCCGTTCGTCTGTATGGAACTCCGGCGGAGAAAAAAAACATGACTGCTCATATTTTAGTCCAGTGTTTCTCAACTCCAGTCCTCAAGGCACACCAACAGGTCATGTTTTCAGGCTTTCCATTATTTTGCACAGGTGATTTGATCAGTTTCACTGCCTTGGTAATCACCACAGCCATTTCATCTGAGGGAAATCCTGAAAACTTGACCTGTTGGTGTGCCATAAGGACTGGGGTTGAAAAACACTGTTCTAGTCGATGCATGCTCAGAAGCATTGAACTTAATTTTTCTCGGCTCGTCGCAGTGTTGCACGTCACCACGTTTTGGACGGTTGGAATTTGGTGTGACAGCGTGTATGCAAGACAGCTTGAATGGAATTCCATCAGAAAAATCAATCCGAGTTTATCCCAACAGAAATTTCGATCGTGTGTACAGGGCATAAGGAATCTAAAGTTATAGGTTTGGTTTAGTGTCTGTATGTTTGCTATTTCATCCATAGCTAGAGAACATGAAATATACGGTACACCTGTAAGGGATTACATAAGGCAGTGCGAAGAACAATGAGGCTGTGCAAAGTGTAGTAACCCATTGTAACCAAGCATATTATAGTTAAGCCTAGATCAAGCTGTCCCTATGCATTTTCAAACCAAAAACAAAAGTAAAAAAATACATGTTTGAATGGCAGTCTTAAGAAATACATTTTAAAATGTGCACAACATTACATTACTTTTTACATTACTTTTTAAAACCAAAGCCCATGCTAAAATTAAGGACACATAATGAAATACATGGCTCACTTGAAAAAATGCTGTATTTGTATGTAAGAAATCCTAAAACAAAGAGCTAGAATCACTCAGTTTTTTTTCCTTGTAAGCTGGTTGACTGGATTATGTCTAGCTTCCTTTAAGCCCCCCATGTCTATCTTAATACCTTGCTTTGCCACATACTCTTTATTTGTACTTTGGCTGTTCCCCTGTTAATTGATTGATACAATGAATCTAGATAGTTACATGGGCAGTATTTTTATTTATGGTTCTGCCCAAACTCTGCCCACAAAAAGATCATCCATAAACAGCCATATATGGAGAAATGTACATGGAAACCCCACCAAAGTATTGAGTTTGAGTGCATTAAGCAAAGTCCATAAAGACATGGTTTGATGAGTTTGGTTTCCAGTCAGTGTCTCAATAGACATGTGCATTCGTTTTCATCCGAATGCATTTTCATCCAAATTTCAGGTATTTTCGTTATCGTTTTAACAAACGATAACGAAAGCACAGAAAACAAAAATAGAAAGATCTGACATTAACAAATGCTTTATTTTAATTTTCGTTGCGGTCGGATGTGCCTAACCTTAACTCTATTAGCCCAATATTATTATACATAAAGAGGAAAGATTCGACATAGAGAAAAAAGATTCGACATTATAGAGACATGAAGAAGAGTCGACATAGAGAGAAAAGATTCGACATAGAGAGAAAAGATTTGACATAGAGAGACATGAAGATCCGACATAGAGAGACATGAATATTTGACATAAAGAGACATGAAGAGTCAAATTTTTTTTTTTTTTTAAGATTCTGTCGAATCTTCTTCTTTTTCCTTTCTTGGAACATTCGACAGACACCATAAGCCTTCAATGACAGATTCAACCTTAATTTGGATTTTCGGACGAATGCATTTTTTTAACGGAAAACAAAATAAATAAAAACAAATTTCGGGGGTAACTAAATACATATATTTTTCGGACGAAAACGAAATTACGAATCAAAATATTTCAGTGTGCACATGTCTATGTCTCACATGGCCTGCACACAACTCTGACCTCAACCTCACTGAACAGCCTTAAAGGGGATGTAAAGGTTTGTTTTTTATTTTCTAAATAGGTTCCTTTAAGCTAGCTAGTGCATTGTTGGTTTACTTACCTTTTTACTTCGATTTCCCTTCTAATTTTTTTTTTTTCTTTGTCTGAATTTCTCCATGAAGTTTGTACAGTATGTCTTTTGTATGTTTTTGTGTGGGTTTTCAGGTGATGTAATTTCTCCCATTGTCCATATACATAGTAATACGTTTATCAGTTTTACAAGGTTTAGGTTTTATGGTTTCTGAGCAGATTGTTTGTGTAGTGTATGACTTTAGTAGGGTCTATATATTGTAACTTTTTTCGGGACAGGAACTGGTGTAAATGGTGTGACCCTACTTAGTTTCAAGGTTTTTTATTTTTTCCAAATTCCAGCTCCCCTATGTACCAATATACCATTATTGTACCTCTGTTGAAGAAAAATAAAAGCTTTGTATGATTTTCAGAACAAGGCATTACCTCAGCCCTTGTTTGTTCCATATAAAAGTTTATTAATTCCTGGTAGATTTGGCACATAAAAAAAATCAGAATTTCTCACTTCCTGTTCCTCCTAAGTAAGCTTGCCCCCATCATCCGAGCCGTTCTGGCTGGGCCCCCTCCCTTTGGATCCAGTCCTCAACAGGTCAGGTCAGGATTTCCATTATTTTGCACAGGTGATTTGATCAGTTTCACTGCCTTAGTAATCACCACAGCCTTTTCATCTGAGGGAAATCCTGAAAACCTGACCTGTTGGGGGGGCCTGAGGACTGGAATTGAGAAACACTGCTGTAGGGAGACGACGGCTCGGATGATGTACTGAGGAGGAACAGGAAGTGAGAAATTCAGACAAAGAAAAAAACATTTAGAAGGGAAATCTAAGTAAAAAGGTAAGTGAACCAACAATGCACTAACTTAAAGGAACTTAAAATTTAGAAAATAAAAAATGAACCTTTACAACCCCTTTAAAGGGGTTGTAAACCCACTGTTAAAACTTGCACCTGCAGGTAAGCCTAGATTAAGGCTTACCTGTAGGTGCAAGAAATATCTCCTTAACCACGTAAGAACTGCCTCCTGCACATATACTTTGGCAGAATGGCACGGCTGGGCACAAGCACGTACAGGTACGTCTTCTTTAAATGCCCAGCTGTCCGAAGCTCTGTGACCGCGGCCAGGGGACCCGATCGCCACTGGAGTTCTGCGATCGGTCCCCGGAGCTGAAGAACGGGGAGAGCTGAATGAATGAATGACTTGTATAGCGCTACACATGCAAACTGAATCGCCTCTGGGCGCTTTTTCCAGCCAGTGTCTGCTTGGCTGGTGCGGTCATTTTTACCCTGTGTAAACACAGCTTCCCTGTTCTTCACTGTGGCGCTGTAATTAATCGTGTGTTCCGTAGGGAACCACAATCAATGACATAACACCTACAGCCACACCCCCCTACAGTTAGAAACAGAGATGAGGTCACACTTAACCCCTTCAGCGCCCCCTTGTGGTTAACTCCCAAACTGCAATTGTCATTTTCACAGTAAACAATACATTTTTAATGCATTTTTTGCTCTGAAAATGACAATGGTCCCAAAAATGTGTCAAAATTGTCCGAAGTATCCGCCATAATGTCACAGTCACACTGCCATTAGTGGTAAAAAAAAAAAAATGCAATAAAACTATCCCCTATTTTGTAAACGCTATAAATTTTGCATAAACCAACCGATAAACGCTTATTGCGATTTTTTTTACCAAAAAAAGGTAGAAGAATACTAATGGCCCAAACTGAGGAAATGTTTTTTTCATATATATATTTTTGGGGGATATTTATTATAGCAAAAAGTAAAAAACATTGCATTTTTTTCAAAATTGTCGCTCTATTTTTGTTTATAGCGCAAAAAGTAAAAACCGCAGATGTGATCAAATACCACCAAAAAAAAGCTCTATTTGTGGGAAAAAAGGATGGCAAATTTTGTTTGGGAGCCACGTCGCACGACTGCGCAATTGTCAGTTAAATTGACACAGTGCCGAATCGCAAAAAGGGGCCTGGTCCTTTACCTGCATATTGGTCCGGGTCTTAATTGGTTAAAGGAACCTATTTAGAAAATAAAATATGAACTTTTACAACCCATTTAAAGGTTATTTAAGGTGATTAAGGCTTACCTGTAGGTGCAAGAAATATCTTCTTAACCTACACGGTTAAGGAGATATTTTCACAAAAACAGGCACCGCTGTCTACGGCGCATGCACGCAGTAGACAATGGCGCAGGCACACTGAGCAGTGTTGTTTTTGTGAATGCTATTAACAGGGTTAAGCGCGCATGTGTGGGAGTGACATCATCGCCGCTCCGGCCAATCACAGCGCCGAAGTGGCGAAAACAGGAAGAAGATCCAGGGGACATGGCGGCTGCAGTGGACGGGACCGAGGCGAGCTTCAGGGGCTTCGATCTCAGGTAAGTGACACATCAGCTAGTATGATGTGCATACTAGCTCATTGTGACTTTCTCTTGCAGGTGTATTTAAAAAAAAAACGAGGGTTTACTTCCTCCTACCTCACAAAGGTTGAATTTTACTCCTCCTTTCTCTTTACAGGATCGGATTTGACCATTTCCATATATGTCCGATAATTGTACACACCATCGGATCAAATGCTGACAACGTTGTTTAAAACAACACACATTCCCACCACACATGTCCACAATATTTTGTGTAAAGAAATCTGTCTTAGAGAGAGTCCATCGGAGAGCGGACTCTTATAGCCACAAGGAGGGGGAAGGGGGCAGCCCCATAGTAATGCCCAAACTTTTGCAACGGGATGTCCATAACGCTCATATAGATTTAATGGTCAGGTGTCCACAAACATTTGGCTTTACAATGTGTTTTGTTAGGTGCAATGGCTGCTGGGAATAGTATTCAAGGAAGCTGCAGTGACAACACAAGCAAGAACCATTTGCTAGAATGCACTCCTATAGATCTGCAGTTTGTTAGTTTTGATGCTGCTGTATTGCATCGTGTGACTGAGGTTTGAGAAGGTAAATAAACCACAAATCAAGTTTATAAAAATTTCTATTACTGTCCAATTCCTGTAAGATGACCTGTTTTAAGGGAGCCTGGACATCAGGATTAAACCTGTAGGGACAGCAAATATAGAGTGTCAAATAGTATTCCTTGTCTGGCCTATTTTCGACTTTTGATGAGACTACCTGTCTTCTCTCATTTGTATATAGAAAAAAAGCACAGGTTTGTTAAAATGTGTGACATATTTGGTTTCAAAGCCATAGTCTGCAATGCTAACAAGAAATAGTTTGAAAATGAATTGTAATGGTATCTCAAGGAGATGCCGGAATTTAGCTGTGCATTAAGTGGAAAATAAATCCCGCCATCCACCACCTGATTTCTCATCCAACAAATTTGATCATGCATGGCCAAATTGACAAGGGGATACTTTTCAGGGAATAGAATTAGCAACAATATATGTAGAGCTTTTGCAATTCAGCTTTGGCTCACAGAAAAAAAAAAAAAAAGTTGCCCAGTTACATTTGCATACTTTTTAACAAATATTGTTTCATAAATTGTTTATGTCTTAAAACCTTGCAGCACAGAACTTACTAGATTTTTTATATTAAAATTTAATTTTTCAAACCTTCGCAACAAAGAAGGCTCCTGTCCAAACATACATACAAATGGCAGTTGCAATATAATATAATTACGGGTGCCTTTTCATCAAAAAGAGACAACTGCGCCATTCCCAATAAGATTGAATACTTAGGATTATGCTTATTGAATCACTTTTAGAAAAACAGATGATGCAGTAAAATGGTTTTCAATAAAAGATTTTAAAATAAAACTTTTGGAATATAAAATTAAAAGATAAATGCAGTAATATTAAATCAATTATTTTCTTTATTCACACATGTCATTTTTGGCCATTTTTTGTTTCTATTTTACTTTTTAAAACATATGTAAAATAGAGGTTCATTTAGATTTTTTTTTTTTAGTCCTTTCCTATGCATTTTAAAGTTTTCATCCTTAAAATATTTTAGAAAGACTTGCAGAGCATTTTCCTTCTTACTGTGGTGGAAAACATTTGTGAAGCCTTCCAATACAGGGATCCTGGATTTAAATCCAAAACAATCTCCATGAAGTTTGTACAGTATGTCTTTGTATGTTTTTGTGTGGGTTTTCAGGTGATGTAATTTTCTCCCATTGTCCATATACATAGTAATAAGTTTATCAGTTTTACAACAGGTTTATTGGTTTCTGAGCAGATTGTTTTATTTAGACTTTAGTAGGGTCTATATATTGTAGGTTTCTTTGGGACAGGAACTGGTGTAGATGTTGTGACTCTACTTATTTTAAGGGGTTGGTACACCTTTTAATTATTTTTTCAAATTCCAGCTCCCCTATGTACTAATATATCATTATTGTACTTCTGTTGAAGAAAAATAAAAGCTTTGTATGATTTTTAGAACAATTACCTCAGCCCTGGTTTGTTCTATAAAAAAGTTTATTAATTCCTGGTATGTAGATTTGACACAAAAATAAATTTGTTAAGACACAGGAAGGAGTTCACAGGCTTAGCACACACACCCTACGCCCATCAACTATGTGTGTACGACATCCCCAGCATCCCTACAGGCATGAGTTCACCGGCTTAGCACACACACCCTACGCCAATCAATTATGTTTGCACAACATCCCCAGCATCCCTACAGGCATTCATTTGCCTGGCTTATCAGTATAGTCTGCCATGGCTGCTATGTTTGCATGGCATCCAGTTGTCTCTCGAGACGGGGCCGGGCCACATGCTAAACTCTTTGGGGCTGCATGATGTCCGTGGACTGGGTTGGACACCCCTGATGCAAGGGCCTGCCTAATAGGACACAGAGTAAATGGATAGATAGGTGGCTCTTTCTATTCCATAGTTTTGGTAAAGCTAAAGGAAATTGTACAGAGATTTTACTATCAGTCCTGCTTTTCATTTTATTATGAATAAAGGCCACAGTTGTAACCTCCATTTATAAATGAGTGTTATGACTAGTTTATAAAAATAAAATAAAATTAAAATCTTTTTTTTTTCCCTAAACAAAATTTTACCCTTCCACCATTAGCATTTATATTAACTCATTATTCCTATTCTTCCTTTTTTTTCAATTGCCCCCCCCCCCCCCCGTATGTAAACCTTTTTTATTTTATGTTTGTCCAGTTTTGTAATTCAGAAAATAATTCTAGTGCCCTTAAAAGGGTACAAATAGCAGAACTAAATGTGCACTTTTGAGGATTTATAAACTACTTCCCGTTTGTTTTTCAAGCTGATTATGACTAAATCACATTGGTTTAAATAGTCATAATCAGTGGCGGCTGGTGGTATATTTTTTTTTGGGGGGGCAGCAAACAATCCACCCAACCCCTCCCCCCAGTCGTTCGGATCATAGGCACCCCCTGGTTGGTTGGTTAGTCGGTCACCAGCCCCGCACTTACCCCATCTAGGTTGCGGACAGCATTTCCTCTTGGTGGCTTCACCCTGCGTCTCCTAATCCTGGTGCTTCATGGCAGCTTCCCCCTTTGTCTCCTCCCTCCTCCTCCTTGGTGGCCATAAGGATTGCTTCTCAGCCAATCGGGTGACAATTGACAAAACTTCCTGATTGGCAGGGAGGAGAATCAGGAAGACAATAGTGAATATTCATTCACTATTGTCACACAACTGGGTGAGCTCGTGGGGGGAAGAGCTCTGCCCAACGTGCACCACTTTTTTTGAAGCCTATTAGAGCCTCTGGCTCTAATCATGTGCTTCTAACAAAAAAGAATTCATGCGTCCAGCGCCCCGCATGTAGATTAGGGCGCTCGGTGCATAGATTAGGAGGAGGCGCCCCTGTGCCCTGTATGGATGGGCCACCACTGGTCATAATACTTCCCTCCATCTCCTTCAGTCCTTGAGCCTAAAGTTGGCTACCTTAGGGCTGGCAGACAATGACTGTAATTTCTGCACATTGCACCAGAACTCTGATATCTCTTTTTTGGTTTTGAGTTTAATGCTGTTAGAACATTTTTCCATCTCTTTGCTTTTATCACCTATACAGACAGCCTTAATGTGCCTAATGGTAAACCAACTCTACCTACAATACATTTGCAATCTGAGTGTCACTGTGTTGCTATACTACAGTTGCTTCTGAAACCCGTAGAAGAGTTAGGTTCTCCAATACAAGTAAAATGTTGGGTGACATATCATCTACATCAGGGATCTCCAAACTACGGCCCTCCAGCTGCTGTGGAAATACACTTCCCATGAGGCATTGTAAAACTCTGACATTCATAGACATGACTAGGCATGATGGGAATTTTAGTTCCTGAACACTTGGAGGGCCATAGTTTGGAGACTTCTGATCTACATGATGGAGATGTGTTGATGTGAAGTCCTATCTATTTTCACTAGGATCTGACACCTTTCTGCTGAACTCAACATATGGATCTGCAAGGGTTAAGGTAGTTTAATAGATTAGATTATGGTTAGAGTTTCGAATTTGGGATTCAGGTTAGGGGTTAAGAGTAGTTTTAGGGGTTAGATTAAGTTTAGGTTTATGTTAGGTCAGGCTAAGTATTACGGGTTAATATGAGAACTTAAGGGATGTAAGGGTTAGGAGGTTAAGTATTAGGGTTTAAGAGAAGGGAAGGTTAACTATCAAGGCTATCCTAAGGGTCAAGTTGAGGTCAGGGATCAAATCATTTGGGAATTCAGTGTTTTTTTTTTTTCTTACAAAGGACATAAAATAATGATTCTGAGCTAAAGTTTAAGACTATTTATGGCTGAGTTCTAGGCAAGAGCTAAATACAGAGATGAGATTCTTATAAGGAAGATGTTTTACCTGTCAAAGTCCTGAGCTTTACACAACTATGTCCCACATCACAACAACCAGAAGGCACCATTAAGATCTCACATAGCGGGAACAAGCGTTCGTGCTTGTGGTATTTAAAGTGCAATTAACATGTGTTTGCACATCACACATGGGTAGCACATTTACTTCAAAGGGCTGCCTGGGCGACAAGCTTTGCAGCAATTTTGAAACACGCATTTTCCTGTGATTGTTCTTAATGGCACCCTAAATGCAGTGTAATTTTGTTCGGGTCTGGGTGACAATCGTGACAAAATCGCACCGCATTTGGGGTGCCATTAAGAATAATGGCATCCCAAATGTGCATCATGTGTTTTGCTGTGTTTTGGAATAATAGGCAGGATTGTGGCGATTCTGTTTGCGATTTCAAATCTCCAAGTGTGAGCAGGGCTGAAGGGCAGTGGATCAAATTTTTCTACTGTAATTCAGTAACAACTACAGGTCTCCTTCCTACCACAGCCTGTTACTTTACAGTGAAGGGAGAAGCAGAACACTAATAGGCTTATCTTTTTGTCACTCTCCTACTATCAGCGCATCCTTTGCACCGCAACACAATTGACTGGCTACTTTAGCAGCTTTTTCTTCCACATTTCTGAGCTCTTCTGAGCTGCATTAATTTGTGTCTTTTATATCTGAAGTTCGGATTTTGAATTTGAACTCTATTAAAGTCAATGGAGTCTGAATCTCAGAAATCAGTCATAATCATTTTTTAGACTTATAGGCAAGTGATTTCTAAAAAAAGGGTGTGGGGAGCTGGCATGTACCAGTAGAAAAAAAATGATCATTTAATAAGGAGAGCGTCTTTACAAGGGGTATCACATATCTTGTTCAACACCCCTGGTAGTGGTGATAGTGGTGACAGAAGGTGTGAGGAAACAGATTTGCATGAGGGCCGATGTATCAGGCAGCACCAGTTGTTGGTTGCAGGATACAGGTTACTTTAGATCACCATACAGAGAGCAGATACTGAAACATGGTGAGACTTGATTGGCAGACAGGAACAAAGCAAGGACACAAGCCAAACGATCATCAATAGCTGGGCAGCAAGGTACAGGAGCACCAGGCAGAGGCAGAGTCAGGATACAAAGCAGGGTCAGTTAGGCTGGGAAGCAAGGTACAGAAATGTAAGGCAGAAGCATAGTTAGGGTACAAGTCAAGATCACAACAGATAAGTAGGAATCCAAAGACAGGTCAGCGGCAAGCATAGAGGATGGGAAAGCAAAGGTCAGAGAACAGGTAAAACAGGAACTAGCTGAAGACCACTCAGCAATCTGTTCATGGCAGAATCCAGCTTAACCCCTTCCCTCCTGCTCTATAGCCGAAAGGCTCTGTAGTTCTGGGAGGATGTGCTCCCCTCCCATGCACTCCTAGGGGTGCAATGGTCATACTCTGTGACCAATATGTCCTTTGGACACAGCTGATAACAAATCACAGTTAAGGGACAATCACAGCAACCCTTTATCATGTCATCAGCTGTGTCTAATCAAAGCCGGTCACATGTAAACAGACTTGCTGGTTATAGGCATCCCTTTCCTCGTACACTGTCTCTGTGTGAGGAAAGGACAGCTGATAACTGGCAAGGCTGACAGGGCACAGTGAGTACATTGTTTACACCGATGATCAGGGCACTGATCATCAACGTCCTGATTATCAGTGCAGCCCATCAGTGCCAATCAGTGCTCATCAGTAGGGATGAGCTTCGCGTTCGAAACAGACGTATGTTTGACTCGAACATCGTCCGTTCGATAAATTTCGAACAAAAACAATCGTTCGCGGCGAATTCGAGTGAAACGAAACGACCGTTTTTAAAACTTTTTTTTCCAATGATACTACTATCAATGGAAAAAAAAAGTTTCAAAAACGGTCGTTTTTTCAGGAGTCCTGCTCCTGAAAAAAATGACCGTTTTTAAGACTTTTTTCCATTGATACATGTTCCCTGGGGCAAGACCCGGGTTCTGAAAGATGTTTTCCAACAATAACTTGAATATTGGTCTTTGAAATTATCGTTTTTGAATTTGAACATTCGAGTCCCATAGACTTCAATGGGGTTCTAAATGTTCGTGCGAACGATCGGACTGTTCGACGGTTCTGGTGCGAACCGAACGCGGGGGTGTTCGGCTCATCCCTACTCCTCAGTACAGATTATCAGTTCAGCTTACCAGTGCCCATCAGTGCCGTCTATCAGTGCTGTCTCATCAGTGTCCATCAGTGAGATTTTACATTTCTTATTGCATACATTGTAGTGCTTGAATGCTGATGGGGACTCATTCCCTTTATATTTTTTAAAGGCCATTCTTTTTTTTTGGATAAGGCTACTCACATTACGGTTTAACCATCTAGGTTTAATTTTCGCTCTTTTATATTTATTGGTAGTGGATAAATAAGTAGCGCTATAGAACACTCTGGTTTGGACAACCACAATGGTAGGTGAACAAGTGTCAATAAGCAAGACAGGTTATCAAAAATAAATATAAATTAGTCCATCAATATGAAGTGTATGACCACATCCTCATCATGTAAGGGACACTCTGCGCAGTAACAAATAAATGGATGGAATACCCTTACCGGACGGTGTAGATCTGCTTGTCAGCGACAAAAGATCCTGTAAGCATGGATGTATTCCACTACGATCGGCTCAGCTGTGGAAAGGCCAGATGAAGGATTCCCCCCAAGGTGTCCGGCTGATAAGCTGTGTTGTGGACTGGAACCCTCCTTTGGATGGATCGACACAAGCTGACACTGATAGCGATAGCCAAGGGGTCTCCTGACCTCCAAGGAATGGTGGAAACACAAAATATCCTCTCAGGATAGGCACTCATGGAGTGTGGACAAAAAACTGGATTCCAAGCATGGTCATGCGGAAGGAAGAAAAAACATGCTCCAAATGGTGCAGATAAACGAGGGATAGCTTTTATTTGACAAAAACCAAGTACATAAAAGTGATCACGATAGTATAAAAATGATATTGATAAAAACAATATGGGGAGCGCTACCAAGAATGAATCAAACATGTTGATAGATTAGCACCACAGCTTTTAAACCTGTTTGGACAGGCTGCTCTATGTTGGTCATACAAGAACATTGCATCTTCCAAAAATAAAAAGGGGTTATTTCTTCCTATACAGAAGAGAAAAACAATATAAAGAATTGCTTACTTTAGCTTACTTTTTGAAATAAGTCTCAACTTAACTCCTCTTCTATTGGAACGTCTTCCAAGTCCTGTACTGAACGGTCGCCCTGTTGGCATACAGACAATGCTTTGGTTCTGTGCTGAGCCCAGTTTTGCTTGTTTTTGGTGTCCTTTTCTTTATCGCCATGTGCATTGAACACAATTTAGATATTGGCACCTACCAACAGTGGGAGTCACCGGATGAGCTTGTTTGGATCGGTCTTTCAAGAATTTTAGTTAAGGTCAAAATATTTGCCCACTCACACTAATAGGAAAAACATTTGCCAATATTCATGCCTTCTAGGGAAACCCTGACCTGATCTTTTTGCCTGGTCACTGAAAGTGATGCTCGAATCAGAATGCATTCCTTACAAGAAGTCAAATAGGCCTTTAGTCTTGTAGCTGAAAATTTCATTATTAAACATTCTCCAGGAACTAAAAAATACCAAATTGATATTTTTCCAATTCTGCATATGCTGATTTAAAAATGCAATTTAAAATAAAAAATGATTTCCCATTATAAATGACTGGCTGCAATTTTTCTCCATCTCATCATTGCAGTGTTGAAAACACAATGAAACTAATTTAAAAATATAAATGTATTTCACTGAATACAATGGGCTTTTCACATAAAATAAAAAAAAGTGTGGGCATTCCTTGCAGCAGCCAATGAGATGTTTTGTTAGTTTGCAAAGGCTAGAAGGTAAAAGACTAAATTCTGATTGGTTACTATGAGCAACACCACCTTTTTTTTTTGTTAAGTCCAATGTATATACTGTACACAGCTTAAAATTTGAAACATTTGGAATATAAAGCAGAACTCCAACCAAAAATAACAAGGTAAAAAGGAATGGCTCATTAAAAGTAAAACAAAAAAAATAACAAAATTTATGTCTAGTGCAATGTTTACCTTTAATCTACAGATTTTCTCCACAGTATTCAGTCTGATGGTCAGCGTCATTCTACCAACTTCCTTGGAGTCCAGACTGTCCTGGATCCATCCCTGCTTG
Source organism: Rana kukunoris (assembly GCA_029574335.1). Classification (NCBI taxonomy): domain Eukaryota; kingdom Metazoa; phylum Chordata; class Amphibia; order Anura; family Ranidae; genus Rana; species Rana kukunoris. The sequence goes on along the minus strand of CM056049.1, from coordinate 121,034,146 downwards.
TGAAAGGGGAAGCAGTGATGTTTTAATCTCTCAGTACTGATTCTTCCTCTCACACTCCAGCCCTGCTGTATAGGGACTGCAAGAGGCAAACAGGTCAAAACGCATAAAAAAAGGTCATGATGTATTATTGAGATCAATTGTTGTTGTTTTATATTTTATGCCGGAAGTTCATCTTTAACAAAAAACAGACATCACAAGGAGTAATTTATGTACAACAATGTTGCACCTGATAAATAATATTTTCCTTGATGTCATACATATGCCTTTGATATGGACCTATTTACACCTCTGCGCTTTAGGTATGGTTTAAACCCACACTTAAATACACACAGAAGTATAAACGTGCCCCTTTTCTATACACTAAGATTTGCGTTTCATATGCAAAATCATCTGCTTACAATTATTCACGAAGGACAGTACAAAGAAACAAAAATCAGGTTGCACTCCTATGATGAGTTGCATATGGCTATACCCGCTGCTTTTGTTTACACAAAGGTTTTGCATATTGTGAGAGTCTCTTTTTATCACTAGCAGAATAATCATGGAGGTGCCATTCTATACAATTTAATCATTTAAAAATAAACTACTGTACATTTTCATTTTTAAAACATGGAAAAATTCAGACATCTAAACTAAGTTTAAAACATTGTGCAAAGTTTATTCCAAAACCGAGAACTTAAATTATATTCCTATGAATGCGATTTATGGATCCCTATACGCATCCTGTAAGTAATTATATGAACACAATTGAAATATAGCACCACTGCAAAGAGAGCCAGATTTTGCATTATTCCCCCAAAAAGTCAAGGGAACAGTCCAAAGAGTAACCAACACATTTGGGGGTCCAAAAATGTGCCCTTTATCAGGACTCAATTGAACACAATGTGAATGAACTAGAAACATTATTTGGGTGTTTATAAGCACAGGTCCTGTCAGCAGCTGGTGTGGAGCTTCAATTCCATTTTTGTTATATTACACTACAAGCCAAGAAGATCTTCTATTGTATAGAAGCCACCTGCCTGGGAACCAGATTATTTACATCAATATCAATACTTTGACCATTGTCAAAGAGACAGAAAATGCAGGAAATCCAAAATTTGTCACCAGAGCAATGCAAAGTGTATGGTGCCTTGAAAAAAGTATTTGTACCCCCTGAAATTTTTCACATGTTATCATATTACAACCATAAAGTAAATGTATTTTATTGGGATCTTTCGCTGCAATTACAGCTGCAACTCTTTTTGGGTATATCTCTACCAGCTTTGCACATCAAGAAAGTGACATTTTTGCCCATTCTTCTTTGCAAAATAGCCCAAGCTCTGTCAGATTGGATGTAGAGCATCTGTGAACAGCACTTTTCAAGTCTTGCTACAGATTCTCAATTGGACTTTGGTCTGGACTTTGACTGGGACAATCTCACACATTAATATGCTTTGATCTAAACCATTCCATTGTAGATCTGGCTGTATGTTTAGGGTTGTTGTGCTGCTAGAAGATGAACCTCTGCTCCAGTCTCAAGTTTTTTTGCAGACAGGTTTTCTTCTAAGATGGTCCTTTATTTGCCTCCATCCATCTTCCCATCAACTCTGACAAGCTTTCCTGTCCCTGCTGAAGAAAAGTATCCCCACAACATGATGCTGCGACCACCATGTTTCACGGTGGGGATGGTGTGTTCAGGGTGATGTGCAGTGTTAATTTTCCACCACACATAGTATTTTGCTTTAAATGTTGGTCTCATCTGACCAGAGCATCTTCTTCCACATATTTTCTCTGTTTCCCCTCATGGCTTCTCACAAACTGCAAACTGGACTTTTTATGGCTTCCTTTAAACAATATAAAAAAGAAAAGGTTGGGACTTTATATGAGGCAATATCCTAGTCATGTGCCTCCATCCCTGTTAATATGAACAGAAAGGAAAAAAGGGGAAGTGGGACTTTATATGAAGTATGTGGTTGCAAAACAATGAGTTGTTAAATAAAAATAACATTTATTGATACATATGATATATGAGACTTGCTCATCTTCCTCTAATGTGGCAGCCTGTTGGTCAAGCATGGTCACATGGGGCAAGGAAATTTCAACCCTGTCTCAGCACTGACTAGGGGATCCAGAGCTTAAACATAGCTTTTTTCCAACCCCCAACTGTTACCTTTGCAACTGGCCATCATACTTTACTGGGGACTTCATTATTCTTATACGCTGAGGGCCGTTTAGTGACCCTCATTGTCGCCAGCTTTTACTTTTGGCTACGCTTTACTTCTTATTTTATTTTTTTCCTTATAAGTCTAATAACTGTTATTCCATCTCATCTGTATTTGTTTGTAAACCCAATAAAATGTTTTTGAAAAAAAAAACATAGCTTTTTAGTTTACCGCTGATGACCAAACAGGAAGAGGTGTGTAGAAAGCATTAGTATGTGATGCTGGATTAGGGGCATTAAATACAACCCCCCTACAGAAGAAAGCACGGTTTTGCTTTATGGGAAACCTACAATTCATAATTCATAAGGAGATGCCATCTTCAATGGAAACATCATATCAAAATAATAATATTTTCCTCTAAAACTTGACAGTGCTCCCATTCCTTCCTGCTTCTCCCTATTGTTCATCCTAGTGATGGAATCATCACTGAACATCAAGGAAGCTTTGAAGGTGGGATGGACCAGATGAAGCTCAAATTTTACTGCAATAAATTATTCTGAAATACCATTTGCTGAAGAAATTTCCTGCTTAGATATTTTTATTATGTACTAAGTCCAGGCTTGTGGCAGGTTAATTTTAACCCACAGACATTAGAGCGTGGTCAAATGTCCACCAACAAGATATTACTTGTGAAAGTTCTTTCCAATAACATGCACAGTCAGATAACCTGAGTCTGTGAGTCATGAAGAACAGTATGAGTCAGATCTCCGGAAATCGTGAGTCATAAGGAATAGTTTGAGGAATGTCCATTTCTTGTCCATTTCTTGGAGAAATACAAAGACAATCAGCCAAGAAATGCCAACTTTTTATTTATTTTTTGCAGACCCAACAATCTTTATTAGTGGTTTACATGGTAATGTGCTTCAAACTACTGAATTACTACTGAATGTCATTGAATTTGAAAAAATACTCAAACTGTGGGTAATCAATGGTCTTCAGAAGAGAAATGTGAACATGTAGTGCATTCAGTAGCATATCATAATTACAGCAGAGTAATCTAAAATGTATTGATTTAAAGAGCACATACAAAGACAAGCAACTTAAAGGGGTTGTAAAGGTACACGTTTTTTTACCTTCATGCATCCTATGCATGAAGGTAAAAAAACATTTAGCAGCACCGGCCCCCCCCGAGCCCCCGTTGTACTTACCTGACCGTTCGAATGTCCCGGGCGCGTCCACGTCGTCCTCTTCGGTTCCCAGCCTGGCCGTTGATTGGCTAGGCTGGGCGGATTGATAGCAGCGCAGCCATTGGCTAACGCTGCTGTCAATCAGGGCGGATGACGCGGCGCGCTGGCGGGCGGAGCCGAGTGATACAGTCGGCGGCTATGGCTGCCGCTGTATCACGGGAGCGCGCTCGCAAAAGCTTTCCTCCATGCGAGCGCCCTCGCATGAAGAAGGAAAGCTTTTGCGAGGAGGAGCCCAGACAGCCGCCGAGGGACCCCAGAAGACAGGTTTCCGGGCCACTCTGTGCAAAACGAACTGCACAGTGGAGGTAAGTATCACATGTTTGTTATTTTTTTTTAACAAAAAACCTGACTTAGTGACCCTTTAATCTAAAACCATCAATTAATCATTGTATTAAAGCAGAACTGCAGCCAAGCATATGGCTAAAAGATGTTTATTTTAGATTGGGATAGAACAGGGAAGGAATGGAACCACTATCAAGTTTTTTATTGTTGCCTATGTTGTGTCTCCACTGGGAAATTCATTAAGGATATAGAGCGCTTATGTGTAGGTGAAAAGGTTCGCCATCACCACAATATTGCATGCACAGATCCACCAATGGTAAAAGAACAGTCTCATAAATGTGCCTGGGTCAGACTAATAGACTATAGAGGTTTATAAATATTGAAACTGTGGATCATCTGCATTTTCTGGGTTATTCTGACAAAAATGTCCTCTTTTTCTTGTATTTATTATGTGGCTGGTGTTGCTATAAACTCCAACTTTTGGAACTTCTATCTTATTGGTCAAAGAAAGCACACTCCTGATTTGTGTTGTTTTTCAAGTGACTCTTACCTGTCATGAGATTGTTCTTTGAATGGATTAGCAACTCCATCTGGCTCATCTGTGATTTCATTATTCTAACCAGGAACCAATAAAAGTGGATCTATCGTGTATGGTCAATAGTATCACATTATTATGGATGATACACATGTTTATATTTATGTACTGCCAAAAATGTCTTACTGTATACCATACTGTATATCATTGCAAATATTTCAGATACACATACACACATATGGGCAGCATAACTTTATGATTGATGTGACTTACAATGTGAGACAATACCTTTTATTTGTATTTTCTTACAATTAAAGGGCTTTTTTCAAGTGTCTGTGTGTGTTTTTCAATTTAACTGCTTCTGGGAAAGAGTTAGGAGGTGTCCTTATGTACTTTCTACTACTTTATTTTCGGATGTTGTACAGATCTGTTGGTTCTCTTATTCCAAAGTATTATTTCACAATCTGTAAATTTCTCCTCCACAAACCTCCACATCCTTTTTGGTGAATGGGATGTGGTGATGAGTCAACATGAAGAAAAGGTGTGTAGCATCCCCCTGACTTCTGGAAGCATGATGGTACCACTAGGAACAGAGTCCATGGCTAAAATGGGGGACTGAAAGAACACTGGATGCCAACCACTTTTTTGTCTTTAGGTCTTAATGGTCATCACAGAGGAGAAGATTAGGGTTCTCAAATACCTGAGCTTGTCCAGCTTTGTAGTGTCAGAACCTTTAAGACAATCTGGCAACACAGTAGGTGCCATCGTAGCCAGTTTATAGAATTCTCTCTCTTGCTGATTCCAGTGCCCTCTGTACCATTTCTTAGGCTTCCATGAGTCCTGTTTAAGGGAATTCCTCCAACAAGGTCCTGCTACTGGTTCTCAATCTCTCCACAGTATCCACCACTGACAGGCAGGACAGTTTCCAGGACCACTTGAAGCCTAACTCAACATCCAGAGCACATGTTAGGCCCCACACAAGCTATGGGCCTAACAGAAAAGATCAGTATAGGATCAACTACCCTGGCCAAAGCCTGGGGGAAGAGAGAGATCACAAGGATTGCCCAAAATATTTATATCCACTCTTAGCAGGCACCAATAGCTAGGTACATCCTATTGGGTGGCTGGAGGAAATATAAATATTCATAATTCAATCTTGTTGTGGAATTTCATACTATTGCCAGTGGTACCAGTAAGAAATCACAGCTCCACTAAGTTTAGGGGAAAACCAAGTGATGAAACAAGCTACAAATTACTCTGGATTGTTTTGTTTTTTTTGATTGACAGCAGCAGTAGCCTATGAGGAGAGAGAGAGAGCAGCACTGCTTCCTTCAGGCACAGAGCGGGATTAAGATCAGGCTCAGCTAAGTACTTAGTTGCAGCTGGGAGGTGGTTAACTGCATATCAAAGTTTTTTTACCTTAATGCAGAGAATGCAATAATAAAAAAAAAAAACTTAAGCCTTTACAACCACTTTAAAAATATATAGGATTTTTAAGACACCAAATCAGAGATCATCCCCTAGTTTAAGGGTCAAGGTTTAATCATGCGTGATACTATAGTTCATCCCGCAGTTCAGAATTCTTTCTGGGTGGCCTGTGAGGAAGCAATCTACCATTGCAAGATTTAACTACCTGTAATCATTAGAATCTGCTTGACCTATTTCAGCATTATTATTTAATTACATGTGGGGGCATTTATGGTTTGAATTTGCATTGAAATAGAATTGAAAGGAAGCAACTTATCTTTTCCAGAACTTAAAATCAAAACAATCTGGCAATATTGGGGTATTCATTGATTGTGGGCTTTTTAGCACATCCTTACTGTCACTTCTCTTCAAGTGGAGTTTTAGAAAAATCTTGGCCCCAATGTCTAACCATCAGAGGGGACATTTAGGCTATATAAGAAGGCAGAAATTCATACAAAAAGCAATTGTTGTCAAATGGTCTTATTCATTTTACTGTCTATGTACTATTTGTTTTAACCCTATTATTATTAACAAAAGACGATCATGTGTGTATATTTAATGGGCTAAAATTCTCATATTAAACTCTATGAACTTATGCCGCGTACACACGATTTTTCGGCATTAAAAAAATACTTTGTTTTTCAGCATGTCCAAAAAACTAAGTTTTTCCAACTTTATCATTAAAAACGATATTGCCCACACACCATAGTTTAAAAAAAATGATGAACAAAGCACGGTGATGTACAACACATACGACAGCACTCTAAAGGGGAAGTTCTATTCGCCTTTGGGCTGCTTTAGCTGATTCCTTGTTAGTAAAAAATGATTCGCCCTTTTCTGTCTGTTACAGCGTGATGAATGTGCTTACTCCATTATGAACTGTAGTTTTACCAGAACAAGCGCTCCCATCTCATAACTTGCTTCTGAGCATGCGCGGGTTTAAAACGTTGTTTCAGCCCACACACGATAATTTTTTACAACCCGAAAAACGACATTGGGCCAGATTCAGGTAGATGGGCGAATCTTTATTTTAGAGTAACGCTTCTCATTTACGTTACTCCGCCGAAACTTTAGGTGAAAGTACTGTATTCACATTGCACTTGCTCCTAAAGTTGTGGCGGCGTAGCGAAAATGAGCCGGCGGAATTCAAATTGGGCGGGTAGGGGGCGTGTATTATTATAACTAGGCGCGATCCCGCGGTGAACGTACTGCGCATGCGTCGACTGTCAGTGCGCATGCTCCAAATTCTGTCAGGAAACGTCAATGACGTCCATCCCCATTCACGGACGTTTTACGCAAACGACGCAAACATTTTTAAATTTGACGCGATGACGACGGCCATACTTAACATAGGATACTCCACTAGGGGGCTGTTTTTTCTTTACGTTGCGTATCTCTTACGGAAACGTCGGAAAGTCACTGCGTCGGGCCCGAATACGATCGTGAATTGCCGATTCTCGCTGATTAGCATATTCTCTGCGTTAATCAGCGGGAATGCCCCGAGCGCCATTTTTAAAATTGCAGTTCCGATACGACGGTAAAATACAATTACGCCGCTCGTATAGGAACTCCAACCCGGCGTTTCTTGTTTTCTGACTACAGAAAACAGAAACGCCAGCTCAAAGTGAGAGTTAGGCTGGAGTATCACTGATACTCCAGAGTAACTCTACTTGAATCTGGCCCATTGTTTAAAACGACATCAAGTGTTTTTTTTTTTTTTATGTACTTTTATTTTTATGGTATTTTACCATGTACACGGCTGTATATGTATCGATCTTACATTACTTTATTCCATTGTACTGTACAAATTCCAATAAAATAAAATTAGAAAAAAATACGACGTTAAAAAATGCAGCATGTTTGAAAAAAAAATGTTGTCGTTTTTCAGAACCTGAAAAATGATGTGTAGCCCAGACACGATCATTTTAAATGACGTTTTTCAAAAACAAGTTTTTTTTTCATGCGGAAAAATGATCGTGTGTACGTGGCATAAGACTGGCATGACAGCAAAGTTCATGTGCGTGTAAAGGCAGACGTCCCAATTCTTTTGGCAATATAGTGTATGTTAGTTAAACCAAGAGAGTATCCAACAGCCAAAGGAACACTTCTCATTCAATGTAAGTACCATACCTTTTGCTAAATTAAAAACAAACAAACAAACAAACAAACAACTAAACTAGTTACATGGTACCTAGTAAATCAAACTGAAAAAAAATAGTAAGTCAAGTAAATGACTATCAATTTCATGTACTAGTTTTAGGGTCCTTTCACACGTGCGGACCGTTCGTCCGTTTTTAGACGTCCGTTTTTTGACCGCGTATTTTTGACCGTCTCCAATGCTTTCCTACGTTGGACGTCCTTAACATCATCCGCTAACGCATCCGCTAACGTCCGTCTCCGTTAAGCTCTGTTTTTTTGAACGGAAGAAAACCCTATTTCCCCCTGTGTACCACAAGGCAATGCAGCTGTTTTAAATTGCATGTGTTGTGGTGAGCTGATGGCCCAGCTGTGTTTGTTTTATTCATATGTTTTTGTTGAGGTGCCTTTGAAAATGGACCAGAAATAGATACAGTATGTGCTTTTCTTCTGCATGTTAATGAGCATGAAAACACATTAAAAGAAGTGTTACAATGCACGTGTACAAATGTGAGGCGGCGTACACACGACCGAGGTTCTCGCTGGAAACCAGCGAGAACCTCGCTGGAAGCTGCATTCCAGCGAGGACCTCGGCCGTGTGTACGCTCTCGGCGAGCTTCCCGTCGGGAAGCCCGTTGAGCAGAAATAGAGAGCACGCTCTCCATTTGCTCGACGGCCCGCCTGGATGAATGGCTGGTTGCCATTCCCGACGGGCGGGTCGCCGATTTCGACGGCCGGCAGAGAACCTCGATGGGCGGAACGATGTGTTCTGCCCGTCGAGGTTCTCTGCCGTGTGTACACGGCCTGAATGTGGCCTTAGTCTAAAGAAAAAGACAAAGCCTGAACAATTTTTCCTCGCAAAGGAAGAAAATCCTTCTTGGTTCTACAAATGGCAGTTGGATCAATTACCTGTACCAAAACTGTGAATAGTTCTAAGGAAATCATACAGTCCATTTTTTAATTATATTATTGATTTTGCTATTGCTACAAGTACAATGTGTACTTTATGCAGTAAAACATTCTACAGCTTAAACACTCTAGCCATAAAAAAAAATTGTACTCTACTGATGGTAAAGCAATCTTACCTTAATATACAACTCATGTTCCCCTTTTCTCTTTCTACATGCTAAATCTTTATATTGACCTTGGTTATATTTGTAGTTCAATAAAGTCACCTCTAAAATATTTGTTAAGCTAATTTTTTTTTAACTATTTATTGTAACGGAGAACTCCTATCTCTTTTAATAATTTAGTCCAAATCTATTTACATTTTTACATTGTCTCATATACAATATCTCACAAAAGTGAGTATGCCCCTCTCATTTTTGTAAATATTTTATTATATCTTTTCATGTGACAACAGTGCCCAGCTGTGGATTGCGCGCCGGAGACACGGTCCGAAGCTCCGTGACCACGGCCGCGGGACCCGCAGGCCCGATCGCCGCCGGAGTCCCACGATCAGTCCCTGGAGCTGAAGAACGGGGAGAGCTGTGTGTAAACACAGCTTCCCCGTTCCTCACAGTGGCAGCTTCATTGATCGTGTGTTCCCTAATATAGGGAAGCACGATCAATGACGTCACACATCCAGCCCCGCCCTCTACAGTTAGAAAAACATATGAGGTCACACATAACCCCTATATCGCCCCTAGTGGTTAATTACAGTAAACAACGCATTTTTATAGCATTTTTTGCTGTGAAAATGACAATGGTCCCAAAAATTTGTCAAAATTGTCCGAACTGTCCGCCATAATGTCGCAGTCATGAAAAAAATCACTGATCGCCGCCATTAGTAGTAAAAAAAAAAAAATGAATAAAAATGCAATAAAACTATTTCCTATTTTGTAAAATGCTATACATTTTGCGCAAACCAATCGATAAACGCTTATTGCATTTTTTTTACCAAGAATAGGTAGAAGAATACTTATCGGCCTAAACTGAGGAAAAAAAATGTTTTTTTTATATCTTTTTGGGGATATTTATTATAGCAAAAAGTAAAAAATATTGATTTTTTTTCAAAATTGTCAATCTATTTTTGTTTATAGTGCAAAAAATAAAAAACGCAGAGGTGATCAAATACCACCAAAAGAAAGCTCTATTTGTGGGAAAAAAAGGATGCCAATTTTGTTTGGAAGCCACATTGCACGACCGCGCACTTGTCAGTTAAAGCGACGCAGTGCCGAATCGCAAAAAAATGGCCAGGTTCTTTACCTGCATAAAGGTCCGGGTCTTAAGTGGTTAAAATACTTACAAAAATGTGAGTGGTGCACTCACTTTTTTGAGATACTGTATGTGATATTTCCTTTTTACATTATCACATACAGTATATGTGATTTCTATACTTGCAATGCTATACTTGCAACACCTGTTTTTTCTCTTTTTATATATATTCCGTAATATGATTTGCATCTATAAGGCCTCGTACACACGAGGGGATATGTCCGCTGAAAACGGTCCGATGGACCGTTTCAGCAGACATCTCCGCTCGTGTGTATGGGCTAGCGGACAGATTTCTCCACCCGACAGATTTCAAAGCATGCTTTGAAATCTATCCGGTGGAATCTGTCCGCCCGACATGTCTGCTGGTTAGTACACTTACCAGCAGACATGTCGTCCCCCACCGCCGCCGCGCCGCCGCCGAATGGATTCGGAGCATGCGCGGAAGTGGTTAACTTCCTGGTACAGTGACGTGGCGGCGTCAACGTCACCGCCACGTCACCGCCACGTCACCGCGCCGTCCGGCGGCGGGGAATTTGATCCGATGGTGTGTACACGCCATCGGATCAAACTCCCGATCGGACATATCCGATGGAAATGGTCCGCGGACCGTTTTCATCGGATATGTCCGATCGTGTGTACGAGGCCTAAGTCCAGCTTGGCATTGAATGTTGCTGGTCAGCTTGCTATTAACTGGTCTAACTTCCATTAGTGATATTCCCACAACCAGGATGTGTAATCCTACATTTAAAAGCATTGTACATGTATCTTTATCTTTTACTCTTGATTAGCGCAGGGAAGGATTAGAATTCCTATCAAGTTTTAGTTGGATCCGGAGATCCTTTTGAAACATTCCTTAATTTCCTGTCTGGTCAAAAGGGCATTCCCAGGAGAGGAAGTGAGGGGAAAACTCTCTAACAACAAAAGTAAAAATGCTTTTGTTTAAAGCGGTAGTAAAGTCTCTTTTTCAATATAAAATAATGTGCCAACCTGCAGGTTTAAGCCATAATGTACTAGTATGCACGGCACGTACATTATGACAGGCTTACCTACAAATGGAGCCCTCCAGCGAACCGATTTCAGGGCTCCCCCTGGTGCTTCATTCTGGGATTAACATCTATGGCACTTGATTGGCCGGGCCAATGTAGTGTCACTTCTGCACATGTGCGCAGGAGTCACATCCCTTTGGCATGCAGAGCGGGCCAAAAAGGGTGGTCTGAGCTGTTCATGTGCAGCTCAATCTCATTACCTGCTGACAGACAGGGGGCATTTTTTGACAGAAGAGACCTCTAGGGTCTCTTCTGACAAAAAAAAGCCTGCCTGTCAGCAGATTTTAACAATTATGAGTTTACTAGATCTTTAAGTTCAAAGTAGTAATGCTAGTATCTGTCAGGTTTATTGTCATCTGTTTTTCCAGTGCAGATTTTCTTTCACTTCCTGTCTGGTAAAAGATTGTCTCTGGGACAGAAAGTGAGGGGAAAGCTCTCTAATACCTCGTACAGCCCGTCAGACTTTTTTTCTCGGAAAGTCCGGCCGTGTGATAGTCTCCATTTGATTTTTTTTGTAGGAAGTCCGACGGACCTTAGATAGAGAACCTGTTCTCTATCTTTCCATCGGACTTCTGACGGACTCATGGCAGACTTTTGCATGATCAAAAGTCTGACCGTGTGTACAAGGCATAACAGAACCTCAGATAGCATTAAAACCTGACAAAGGGTTCTACTTTTTCCCTAATCTATCCAATACCATAAAAAAAAATTGTCATAAAAAGTATCACCAAATCCCAGAACACTTTCTGTTAGTGTTGAGACCTGGCTGGCCTCCTCCTACCTCTTGCAGTTCCTACTGGCCTGCAGTGATGCTCATCATTATGGAATAGGAATATGCTGGGAAGTTACACTCCAACTCTAAATACTATGCTAAAGTATCAAGATTAAAATCTCAATGTGATTCCTCTCAAGTCGGGCCTTGCATACACACGATTGTGATAAAAAATGCTTGAGCAAAGCGTGGTGACGTACAACACGTACGACAGCACTTTAAAGGGGAAGTTCAATTCGAATGGCGCCACAAGTGGGGGTGATTATACTAATTTCCCGTCTCATAACTTGCTTCTGAGCGTGCACGTTTTTCCCCCGTCGTTAAAGTGTACACACAACTGTTTTTCACGTCGAGAAAAACGACGATGTGAAAAATGAAGAGGAAAAATAGAACAAGCCCTAATCTTTTAATTGCAATTTTTCTCGTCGAGAAAAATGCTCTGTAGCCTACACACGACCGTTTTAACGACCAATTAAAAATGTTTAATTTTTCTTGCCATGAAAAACGGTCGTGTGTACGTGGCATTACCTTAGATCGGAGCTGTTGCAGTGGTCCCTGCACACCGCTGTGACTGGCGACATGTCTCCCGGAGTTATTTCCGGGTTCACGGGCTCCGGTGCTGTAATTGGTAGGAGCCGTGATAACGTCACTCCCGCACATGCGCACGGGAGCCGCCGGTCACGGCACAGCGACTAAACAAATGACACGAGCGAGCCGTTACTTCAGTGTGCATGTGCTGGTGACATCGACACATGCAGATACAGGGAATATCTCCTAAACTATGCAAGCCTTATTATAGGCTTTCAAGTAGGTAAAGGTGATGTAACAGGGTTTACAACCACTTTAAATGTATATGTTTAAATTTATGTGAGCTTGCACTCTATCCTTTGTAGTCCTGACATGTTTATTTAAATAAATAATGGCATAATATAGGCTTTAACACAATCTTGTGGAAATTACCATGATGAAAGGGAGTCTAGGTAAATAACATGCAGAGTTCTATCAGTTAATGAGCTTGCCTCCTTTATCATATGTGATGAATACCATCTACATCAGCCGCATAGGCAAAATGGCACTTCGTGCATTAGGCAAATAATAATAATGGGGAGCAATTTCTACATCACTCCACTATATTGTCACTCTTTGGAATCAGCTTTTTAACGACAGATAAAACAAACCTAGATATGTAGATATTTAGAAAAATGCAGAAATGTAGATGTTTCAAATGCCTGTAGAATCCAAAAGGAACAAAAGAAGATAATCAGTATACATACAGAGTTGATTAACTTCCTTGAGCTGCCTATATAAACAAGAAGCTGATGATTTGGACCTGAACAATCAGAATCCTAAACCATTTTCCATTCACGTGACATGAATATTCACTATTCAGTGTATGTTAGACAATTGCCCATTACTGCCTATCAGACTGAACTGCAGAGAGCTAGGTTATTGTTATGCATACAATATGAAATGGAAAATTCCAAACCTCCCATACATGCACTGTGGATGGTGGTCTCCTAACGTGTATTGTGCAACAACCTCTTTTTCTGCATGGTATATTTACAGTATCAAATTTGTTAAACATGCGGGAAGGTGGAAATATGGTAACATTTTTATTTTTTTATTTCTTTACTATGGTGTAATTTTCGTTTAATTCAGATATGTCTTACAGTAAAACACATACAATCATGTGCGTAATACTTCTGCATCGCATTCAAATTTGTATTAAACATTGTATGCTACCACAAAACTATGTTTACACATTTCCCTCCCTCTTAGCAGAAAGATACTCTTAGATGTTATAATTTATTTAATCTTAATTAAGGCTTGAAAAGCCATAAGAGATGAGAAATGTTTATCCCTCAATGCATTCAAAATGATTGAACATTAGAATGACATAAGAAATTATAATATTAAACAAGGTAGAATGCCATTCGTTAATGCTGTTAACACATTCATGGATGCCTTTCTGATATGTTTCAGCCCACTGGATTTTGAAGTGTGATTATGCAAATTTTTGACTGATAAATAATTACTATAATTGTGGATGAAAACAACTCATTTTAAAACCACTGAATCTAAATAATATATCATACATTATTAAATTATTTAGCAGGCATTAAAGAATATAACTGTAAGGCAAAGCAGATATTTATATAAAAAAAAACAAAAAAAAACACTTTCTGTATTAAAATGTAAGTAAAATGCTAGCTGGGCATACAACTCTATTTTTTGTCATCAATGTTAACGATCATGCCCGAATAAATAAAAGTGTGATCATTTTTGAACGGTTTAATTTTATAAATACTTAATATAATAAAAAATAAATACATACAATAGTGTATTAATAATAAAAAAAATAAAAAATAGACATGTATATTTAAATTGATCGACCCCCATATAGTTAATATAGCATATAGCTATATAATTCTTTAATTGACCACTGACTTTGCACTTTGAATATAATAATCTATACGTTTATTTTCCTTAAACCTAAATGTATGTCTAAGGGAAGGTTTTCATTTATTCAGGTCATGGTATAGGTAAAGTCTAGACATTAAAAGTAATGAAAAATATATAAATTTGATCTTCTGTAATAAATCTTATTTTTATATAAACATTCATCCTTTTAATTGTATTATGTTTCCATTGTTTACCCCCTCACTGCCTTAGCATTCAGCTATATTTTTGTAAATTTAGTCACAATACATTTTGTATGCATCATTGGGTATCCTTATAGAAGAAAGGAATTAATATTTTATATTAGAACCACTCTATTGTCATTACATGGTTAAAATAATATTACAACATATCTCTGTCAGCCAGTGTGCACACTGCACACCGCCACCTACAAAGTCAGCCTTAAGGCTGCATTCACACCTGTGCACACTTGCCGCGCTTCATTTTATTTTTTTTTTTTTTTACACATTCATGTCTATGCCAATGTCGCTTTACTTTTTTTACAAATGTGAACCATCTCTATATGAATGGGCCTTCATTGCCGCTCAGGTGTGAATGGGCTCTAAAATGTCCGCTTGAAACCATCTCTGAGATTGTCTGTCATTAAACGATAAATGAACACCACTATGAATACCAAGTATTTAATTAGCACCTCTTCCAGTCATGCATGGAGAATAGCACATTTACATACATCATGTCCAGTGATTATACATATAAAAAGGGAAAAATTCATTTTTAATGTAATGGACATGCTGTTCAGCAGTTCCAAAGAACAACAGTCAGATGGCAGTCAGTCTGTAAGCCTATACCCACTGAGCCTTTTATTAAAGAAAAATAAAATAAAAACATAATCAAATAATAAAAATAGTCATGTTTCTGGTTCAAGTGTATTTCAGATAAACTGATTATTAATTCAGTGAGAGACTGCGCTACAATGGGTGTTCTCTACCATTTGTAATTAAAATCTGGAATTGGAAATAAATGCAAAATTAAAAACAATTTGTAGCTAAGCAATGCTGTGATAGAAATACTCAGTTCCTGCAAAGCCAGTATTCGTTTTATATTAAGCCGAAATATTTTGTAGCAGGAAAAAAAAAAAAACAAGGTTATTTTTAGAAATACATGCATAAAACGCACACTTAATTTTAATTCACAGAAGGATTGCTCAGCTTTTCCTTTGCTTTTGACCTTTTGTAATTTAGAGAAATATCCATGTCATTATATAATTCTGAGAAAATATATTCAGTTTTTCAAGTGATATTATAGTAGAGCAATATGGGCTTACGAAATATGTACATGCCATTATTATGGTTGAAGTTCGGGTTATCCACTACAATGGGTTTTGTGGTAAATCCTGTGTGTTTGAAGTTAATAGACCTGCTAGATCTGATTCTTTATAACCATTTGGGATAAGCTGAGGTAAATTGTTAATATGGCCATTGTGACCCCATCCTGTTATAATTAGCAAGCTGACTTATCCTAAAGCCCCCTTAGTGGCCCTTTTAAGCCAGCTGACCTAAGTTCAAAGGTCAGGCAGTGGATTATGGTTACTATGGCCATATTAGGTCAATGATGTAACAGCTGCATGTAACAAAGGGGCGGAGATTCTGGTGACATTATTGACTATCTATGACCATAATACCCATAATCCACTGCCTGGCCTTTGAACCTAGGTCAGTGGGCTTGGAAGGCCAATAAGGACAGGGCTTTTGGATAAGCCATCCCCCCAACATAAAAGGGTGAAGTCACAACTGCCATATTGGCAATTTGCATACTGGATGCCCAGTAGGCAATTTGAACACTTGTGGGCTGGTGGAAGTGAAGTGAAATAAATACCTTCCCTTGGCTCTGGTTCTGTACCTTACTACTACCCACTGGAATAGCTGGGCACTTAAAATGTATTAGAACACATCCCTGCAATGGGCTGGAGAAAATTCTCCTGGGATATTGTGGGATGCTACTTTTTATTATTTATTTATTTATTTACTTATTTATCACAAGGATTTTTATAACGCCATCACGTTTATTAGTCCTTAAATGGATGGTTACTCTCTCATGTACATACAATATAGATGTGTACTAGGGTCAATCTAGAGAAGAGCCAAATAACCTAGCAGAATGTCTTTGGAGTGTGGGTGGAAATTGGGAAACCTAGAGTATCATGCTGAGGTAGAAAAGTAGAAAGAGATCACATTAGCAAAGCTCGCCACCTACCACCTTCACGTGGCAGCATCTTTTTTTGGATGGTCTTTATTTGGGGAATGGCAGGCAGCCTATGGACATAAGATTCATTGCCTGTATAAAAAAAGATCAGTGTATATTCTCTTTTAACCATTCCACTGTGCAGTAGTCACATGTTTCCCACAGCTCCTGCTCCCCTGTGTCTGAGAGCAGAGGCTTAAGGGGAAGAAGAAGAGTGCTGATAATGGGGGGATGGGAAAGGAAAAGAGGTTGGGGGGCAATTGTTCAGTGTTTGTAAGGGGAGGGTGTATGTGTTCCCCATTAACTTGTTGGGCGCCACGTGTGAGTCACACAGGAGGGCTACCCCAGGGTGGGTTCCCCTGGGCTACACTAGGCGACAAGAAGGGTCAGTTGTTATAACACCAGTGCATATTATACAAGCTCTGGTCAATGGTAAAGCCTGGAACCCAATTGTCCATGGATCCTCACTTCTGGGAGTTTCCAGCCTTGGATCAAAGAATTAGAGGCATTTTGGTCATTAAAGGGGATCCTGCCATCATCAGGAAATGTGTTAAAGAGGTGCTTATGCAGCACCTTCTCAAAGTACTTAATGTTGTACTCCCTTCGGAATGGTGGCTGTAGATTAGCATTTCCCAATTGTTTCAGGGCCCTAATAAGCTGGCCACCCAATAGCATTCTCTCTCTTTAATGACCCAAATCCTGGGGTCCTCAAAAATTGCCTGTAGCAGAGGTCTCTAGTGCCCCCAGCCAATCTCACATTCAACTCCCATGTCTGCCCCATCCCTCCTACTTGTGTATTATTCCTCTGCCCCATGCTGCTGCATTGCTTTCCACATGTTAATGGAGGTCAGGGATGGCTTTCTGGGAAAAATAATAGTGGCGTGGTGTGGCATAGGCATTAAGTCACATAAAGGGTCGATTCCACACTCTGGAATGAAAATAGGTGCAAAGCAAGCAGTTTTGCTATGCTGGCATTATAGTGCTGGTTATGGGGGTGATTTGGGGACATTTATTTTCTTCTCCAAGAGCAAAAAATTTAAAATAGGTCCACCCTGTACAGCAATGCGGACCAGCCCTGCAGTTAGCAGTGGCCTGTTATTCCTTTCACTCTTCATGGCTAGTTTGTGGGGGATTAGCAGGAGAGGAGGAGAAGGAAGAAAAGGAAGAAAAGTAAATTAGCATCGCTTGCATATAACTGGCTGTTTTGAACCTGGGAGGGGTAAGAAGAGAATGGATTTATTAGCCACTGTTGGAAAAAAGAACCCCACCTTCCTAGAGTCTCTCCTTGTACTAAGATTGTCTAGGAGGAAGTGAAGGAAGAAGAGGTGAAGGATAAATGGGAGGAAGAATAGAGGGAGGAGGAGCTGGAGGGGGAAAAGGACAGGAATGGAGAGGAAGAGGTGAAAAAGGAAGGAGAGTAAATGTAGAGGGAGAAGGGGAAGAAGGAGGAAGAGGCTCCCTCCTGTGGGTATAAACGTGAAAACACCATAGCATTGTAATTATTCCTGGGTTGTGTGAATCGTGTCAGCATTTAAGAATCCACAAAACTGGATCTGACCTGTGTGGATTTCATTTATGACCTAATAGCTATGGAATGGTTTGCAAGGAATTGGTCACATTGACCACAGTGTACAGGGTAACTCTCAATGACAACTCTGTACCTTCTGCCTATTCACAAAATCAATCACAGGCATTGTTTAGAGTTGTGATTTGTGTAATTGGCCACATTGATCACATGGCTTAGAGCCACATTCATTGGCATATCTTCTTTCTGTGATCTGCACTGTCAAATGAAAGTGTGACCACAGTTACCATTTGAGTACTTCAGGGGTGTGTGCAAGCACAGTAAAAGAGTTTAAATCGAGTCATTTAGGGCAGTGAGGGCACTGCCTAATTATTTCATTAAAATTGATGGTCTTGTAGTTTCATAGTTGGTAAGGTTGAATAAAGACACTAGTCCATTCAGTTCAGTAGGTGTATGTGTGTCAATGTCAATAATCATTTCCCATATCCCTGTATCTTGTGTTCACTAAGATGCAAGTCCAAGAGTCTTTTAAAACTATCAATACTCCCTGCTAGATAGTTCCACATCCTTATTGCCCTGACAGTAAAAAAAAAAAAACCCTACACAAGGTAAACTGCTTCTATTCCAGTCTCATTGTGTGGTCCCGTGACTTCTTGCACTCCCTGGGACTGAATAATTTTCCTCCCACGCTGGGATCATTATCAAGTTTCTATATCCAGATTTGAAAGTATTGACTTTACTAACTACACTCACTCACTGCCCATTCAAAAAAATGAAAATGACATCTATAACAAAAGATTTGCATTCTGTATCTTGAAACCCTTTTCTTTTGCTATTTTCAGTTGTATGTTCATATGACATCTATAACAAAAGATTTGCATTCTGTATTTTGAATACAAAATACGAACAGAAAATAGGAATTCAAAATACAGCATGCAAATCTTTTGTTATAGATGTCATATGAACATACGACTGAAAATAGCAAAAGAAAAGGGTTTCAAGATACAGAATGCAAATCATTGACGAAAATTCATGAAAATTATTGTCTAACAAGTAACGAACATGAATTAAACAGAATAACGAACCATCCCGCATGTACGAAAATAAAACTGTAACGAAAATACGAAACGATCGCAATCCGAAAAAATCGCGTCGTACGAAAAACGAACGGGAACGAACAGGAAGACGGGCGTCTTACGAAAAATGAACAGAAATGAAAAAACGGAAGGAAACGGAACAAAAAAAATATTTTTTTTTCTGTGCACATGTCTAATGGACATGCACAGGACTTGCATCATCCTGGCCTGGCCAATCAAAAATGGTAAAGATGCCAAATCCAAAGAGGTCCAGGAGGATATGTTGGTCCCTGCCAAGGGGGTTTGCTGACGTTGATTTGCAGGATGTGGTGAATATTTGTGACGTTAGATCTCCTTTAAACTGGAAAAAATAAAACAAATTCTGAATTGCTGCCACTTACAAACCAGCACTACTACTGAAATAAATTAAAAAATAATTGCCTCCAGTTTGCTTAAGGTAAATAAAACTAGCTGCAAGATGGAGTGCAAAAATCGGCAAAATGAAAATTTAGGGGGAAGCTTTGATGAAGGACATATGTTATTATACAAACCAAATATGGTGTTCCTTGATATGCTATACAAATAAGCATTTTATTCTGTTATTTTCAAGAGTATATGTAATAAATTGTTATTTTACTGAAGTTATGACTTGTGTATTCATTGCCCTTAAAATCAATTTTTTCCTTTTTTCTGAATAACTGCCTGTCTCTGTATTCTGCTGTAGCAGGTGGCATACCACACATGGCTACCCCCTCCCCTGCTTGTCATTGTTTGGTAATGACCCTGTTAGCTTTACAGCCAACAGCCTCCTAGAGGAACCAGTGATGCTGATAATGGGTGGGGCCTGATGGGAAAGCTGAGACACTAGCTCCCAATCACGCCTACTGTCACTTTGTGATTGACAGCAGGCAGTGGGCAGTTTCTCAAGCCAATAGCAGGCTGTGTACTGGATATTTATCCACCTACTGCCTGCCATCAATCACAAGGGGCGAGGACCTAACAGGGAACTACTATAGCACCGTACACACGATCGGAATTTCCGATGTAAAAAGTCCTGACTTTTTCCATTGGAAATTCTGACCGTGTGTATGCCCCATCTGACTTTTTCCAAGGA
Source organism: Rana kukunoris (assembly GCA_029574335.1). Lineage (NCBI taxonomy): Eukaryota > Metazoa > Chordata > Amphibia > Anura > Ranidae > Rana > Rana kukunoris. The sequence goes on along the minus strand of CM056049.1, from coordinate 121,013,926 downwards.
ATTCCATTGGAGTTTAGATAGAGAACATGTTCTCTTTTACTCCAATGAAATTTCGGCGGAATTCAGATGTGAGTTTGGCCGGGCAAAAACCCGATCGTGTGTACGGGGCATTACTGTAAATCTCCATCAGTCTTTACCATTTGTATGACAGCTGCAGCGACAGGAGGAAGGTCAGCTGCACTGGGGATGGTGTACCATATGGATACTTCGGTCTCAGTGCACATCGACACAAGATATGTGCCCCAGATTCATGTACCTTTTAACAACAGATACATATATATTTGTAGCCTGCATGGACATTTGTCCTGTGGAGGCACATCATAATTCCAAAGAGTGTTTTAGACACTCTTAACGAATTCCCCTGATTATACTTTCCAGAAATATGCAAAATTACAAAAGGAATATTGAAATATGGACATATAAATTTTAATGAACAAAATATGCTTTAATGCCCTACCAATATAGCAATGGTCTCTGCCTTTGGCAGTAATTTTTAAAGGCAGCCCGCAGAGATAACAGTCATTGTGAAAAATAGAGTTTCAACAAAAATGTACATATATCCTTTCTATATTTCAAAGGCTGTCCCCTGATCCTACTAGTGATCACCAAGTCAAATAAATGTAATTGGTCTAATTTGTCTTCTCTCTTTAATAACTGATATGCTAAAATCATTTATTCTCATTAATCTCCTTTTACTCTTCTATAATATATTTAGGATGGATAATCTATCCTTGTAACTTTAATTTGACAATCCATCTTTAGGTACCATATTTGGTCACTCTAATGTTCCAGTGCATTCATTTTAATAAGCAGTAATACCTTTAAATGATAAAAAGCAAAGACTTTACTGTACCAACACACCCCTTTTCAGTATCATTTAACATAAAAGACATACTTGTCAGAAGTATTTATGGATTTGTTTAAGTTTAAATGCTTTAACTCTAATGCCACGTACATACGATCGGAAACTCCAACAAGAAAAGTCCGATGTAAGCTTTTGGTCCAAAATTCTGACCGTGTGTATGCTCGATCGAACTTTTGCTGTCAGAATTTCCGCCAATAAAAGATTGAGAGCTGGTTCTCAAATGCGTTCATCTGTAGCAATTCCGACGAGCAAAATTCCAAGGCATGCTCGGAAACAATTTGACGCATGCTTGGAAGCATTAAACATTTTCTTGGCTCGTCGTAGTGTTGTATGTCACTGCGTTCTTGACAATCAAAAGTTCAGAGAACTTTTGTGTGACCGTATGTATGCAAGCCAAGCTTGAGCGGAATTTCATCGGAAAAACCATCCAAGGTTTTTCCAACGCAAAATCCGATCATGTGTACGCGGCATTAGTTTGAAAAACATGATTTGTTCTGAAAAAATGTGTGTATACAATGGGCAAATTACCCATTTGTGCAGTTCTTTTTTCTTAGCTTGTGTAGGATAATATACTCACTCCGGCGCTTACCGTTGCCGTCGGTAGTGGCGGAGGCGATCGGGTCCGTTCGGCAGCTGTGTGGGGATGCGAGTAAGGGAAAAATCGCCCCCACCCGTCCCCATAGCTCTGCTGGGCGGAAGTGACGTAAAAACAACAGTCCCGCCCAGCGTCTTAAAGAAACCTTTTTTGTCATTTAACCACTTAAGACCCGGACCAAAATGCAGGTAAAGGACCTTGCCCCTTTTTGCGATTCGGCACTGCGTCGTTTTAACTGACAATTGCGCGGTCGTGCGACTTGGCTTCCAAACAAAATTGGCGTCCTTTTTTCCCCACAAATAGAGCTTTCTTTTGGTGGTATTTGATCACCTCTGCAGTTTTTATTTTTTGCGCTATAAACAAAAATAGAGCGACAATTTAAAAAAAAATGCAATATTTTTTACTATTTGCTATAATAAATATCCCCAAAAATATATAAAAAAACATTTTTTTTCCTCAGTTTAGGCCGATACGTATTCTTCTACATATTTTTGGTAAAAAAAAATCGCAATAAGCGTTTATCGGTTGGTTTTCGCAAAATTTATAGCGTTTACAAAATAAGGGATAGTTTTATTGCATTTTTATTAATATTTTTTTTTTTACTACTAATAGCGGCGATCAGCGATTTTTTTCATAACTGCCACATTATGGCGGACACTTCGGACAATTTTGACACATTTTTGGGACAATTGTCATTTTCACAGCAAAAAATGCATTTAAATTGCATTGTTTACTGTGGAAATGACAGTTGCAGTTTGGGAGTTAACCACAGGGGGCGCTGTGACTTTGAGTGTTCTCTGTGTGTGTGTTTACAACTGTAGGGGGGTGTGGCTGTAGGTGTGACTTCATCGATCGTGTCCCCCTATAACAGGGATGACGCGATCGATGCTGCGGCCACAGAGAAGCACGGGGAAGCCGTGTTTACACACTGCTCTCCCCGTTCTTCAGCTCCAGGGACGGATCGCCGCACTGCAGCGGCGATCAGGTCCGCGAGTCCCGCGGTCCCGTTCCTGGAGCTTCGGAACGGATCACGGGAGCACGCCGTGGGCGCGCGCCCGTGACCCACGGCTGGGTACTAAAACCAACGTTTATATACGTTGATGTGCCCAGCCGTGCCATTCTGCCGACGTATATGTGCAGTAGGCGGTCATTAAGTGGTTAAAAAAAAAAATCAATTTTTTTTTTCTTTTTTTGCATCTAAGTCTAAATATGAGATCTGAGGTCTTTTTGACCCCAGATCTCATATTTAAGAGGACCTGTCATGCTTTTTTCTATTACAAGGGATGTTTACATTCCTTGTAATAGGAATAAAAGTGATCATTTTTTTTTATTTCAGTGTAAAAAATTATAAACTAAATAAAAATAAATAAGAAAAAAAACGCCCCGTCCCGACGAGCTCGCGCACAGAAGCGAACGCATACGCGAGTAGCGCCCGCATATGAAAACTGTGTTCAAACCACACAAGTGAGGTATCGCCGCGATCGTTAGAGTGAGAGCAATAATTATAGCCCTAGACCTCCTCCATAACTGAAAAAAATGCAACCTGTAGAATTTTTTAAACGTTGCCTATCTAGATTTTTAAGGGTAAAAATTTGACGCCATGCCACGAGCGGGCGCAATTTTTAAGCGTGACATGTTGGGTATCATTTTACTCGGCGTAACATTATCTTTCACAATATGTAAAAAATTTGGGCAAAATTTATTGTTGTCTTATTTTTTAATTCAAAAAAGTGATTTTTTTCCAAAAAAAATGTGCACTTGTAAGACCGCTGCGCAAATACGGTGTGACAAAAAGTATTGAAATGACTGCAATTTTATTCTCTAGGGTGTTAGAAAAAAAATATATGTATAATGTTTGGGGGTTTTAAGTAATTTTCTAGCAAAAAAAAATGTTTTAGTCTTGTAAACACGAATCTGAAAAAAAGGCTCGGTGATTAAGTGGTTAAAGGAGTTGTAAAGGAATTTTTTTTTTGCCTAAAATTAATGTCTGTAAGGTAGACAGACAGAATAGTGTAATGAATCTGTTAACAAACGAGTAAATACCTATTAAATTCCTTCATTTACAGTATATCACCTCAGGCCTTCTAGTTTCTGTTTCTCGCATTCACTTCCTGGTTTGCATCACTTGTTCATGTAAGAACTACATTTCCCAGTATGAGTTGCAGCATGCCCAGTAATTCACACCTCCTTGAAGTCTCCAACGCGTAGAGAGCATCCTGCCGCACAGATGTAGTTCCCAGGAGGGGGCGAGCACGTTACTGACCACCGCAGTAAAGCCTCCCTTCACGGTGGTCAGTAAAATCAGACAAGCAGGAAGTGAACAGAACAGAGAAGAAATAGAGCAACTTCTGAGCAAAAAATGAACAATGAGGAAGTGAAAAGAGGAATGTCTGCAGGAAAAGGATGCTTATTATGAAAAAATAAAAATAAAATCCTTTAAAACCCCTTTAATTTATAGTACTGTAAATAAGTCAGGAGAGAATTATAGAAACTGCCATTGCTGACCCCTTCTAATGAGAATCAAAGTTCCCTGTCTGGCATGCTGGTGTTGGCTTCAATGCTTTCCAAGCCATTGTCTCCAATAAAAGAGCAGAGAAAAGGACGTTTTTGTGACAGTATGCTTGTGACTTAAACGTATAAATATAGTCACAGCCTGGAAACGAGCATTTTCAGAAGTAAGCAAACAGTGACAACTCCATATTTCTGTCATGATAAGTGTATGTTAATGAATTTCTTCAAAAAATTTTGATCTTAACACACTATATGATTAAAATATTAAGTGTACACAAACATAATCCTTATATAGACCTTATATAAGCTTTAACATGTTCACGTAAATTTTTCAAAGTACATTTAAATACTTTTAAATTAAATGGATTAAAATAATCTGTGGGGATCCTGCCTAGAAGGTTCTTGTTCAGGCACTTCTTGTTAAAGGCTGACAACATGCACCTGAATTTATGCACATATAAAGGACATTTGACATTGTACAGCATGGTCCACTGTTGTCATATTCTGTAGACATGTGCACAGAATTTTCTGCAACAAATTTTTTTTTTTGTTACGTTCCGTATTATTCCGTAGGTTCGTTTCTGTTCGTTTTTCATAAGACGCCCGTTTTCCTGTTCGTTCCCGTTCGTTTTTCGTACGACGTGATTTTTTCGTATTCCGATTGTTTCGTATTTTCGTTACCGTTTTGTTTTCGTACATGCGGGATGGTTCGTTATTCTGTTTATTTCATGTTCGTTACTTGTTAGACAATAATTTTCGTGAATTTTCGTCAATGATTTGCATTCTGTATTTTAAATTCCTTTTTCTGTTCGTATTTTCAGTCGTATGTTCATATGACATCTATAACAAAAGATTTTCATTCTGTATTTTGAATTCCTTTTTTTCTGTTCGTATTTTGGATTCAAAATACAGAATGCTAATCTTTTGTTATAGATGTCATATGAACATACGACTGAAAATACCAAAAGAAACAGAATTCAAGATACAGAATGCAAATCTTTTGTTATAGATGTCATTTTCGTTTTTTTGAATGGGCAGTGAGTGAGTGTAGTTAGTGAAGCAGCTTCTCTTTTGTGCTGAGTACACTAGTACAGTGAGTAGTACAGTAGAGCCAAATAAACTTTTCTGTGGATTTTCATCTGAAGGGAGATCAGTTGGCCAGACTTTTGAACCCAAAAATGGTTTTCTGATGGAGTTTAAAAATGATGTTATAGATGTCATAGATGTCATATGAACATGCAACTGAAAATACGAACAGAAAAAGGATTTTCATCATTTTGTACTTTCGTAAATATATCACGGGATTCGCAGCACTTTCAACACGCGGCTCATCCATATTAACTATTGTTAAGCCCCATACACTTGGTCAAATTTTTTTAACAACAAACATAAAAACGATCGTTTTCCGTTCGTTCTCAGAAAATTCGTTTGTTTTTAAACTCCATCAGAAAACCATTTTTGGGTTCAAAAGTCTGGCCAACCGATCTCCCTTCAGATGAAAATCCACAGAAAAGTTTATTTGGCTTTACTGTACTACTTAGTGTACTCAGCACAAAAGAGAAGCTGCTTCACTAACTACACTCACTCACTGCCCATTCAAAAAAACGAAAATGACATCTATAACAAAAGATTTGCATTCTGTATCATGAAACCTTTTTCTTTTGGTATTTTCAGTCGTAGGTCCATATGACATCTATAACAAAAGATTTGCATTCTGTATTTTGAATCCAAAATACGAACAGAAAAAAAGGAATTTAAAATACAGAATGCAAATATTTTGTTATAGATGTCATATGAACAATGAATATACGACTGAAAATACGAACAGAAAAAGGATTCAAACAAAATACAGAATGCAAATCTTGTGTTATAGATGTCATTTTCGTTCTTTTGCCGTTTTTGTTTTGTCGTATTTTCGTTGGATCGTTCGTTCGTATTTGCGGTTGTTCGTTATGCGGCTCATTCGTAATCCTGACGTTTTCGTATTTTGGTGCTTTCATTTTTTCGTATGTACACATTATCCCGTGGGTACGAAAATGAACATTTTCGTACGAAAATAACATTCGTACGAACGGGAATGCACATATCTAATATTCTGAAAATTTGCCCTAAAACATACCATGTAGATATCATTAGCGTACTACTCACTCACCAGAGGCACTCACCCCTGCAGGGGTAGAATGCGTATCAGACGATCAGCTGCTCCTTAGTGCCACTGCCTCTTTTCCTGGATTCCTGATGAATATCCTTGATGCGAGTGATTAAGTGCAGTTGGCTCTCAGGATTCCTCCAAAGCAAAGAAAACAAGCTCCCATAGCGTAATATGTTTAAAATTAAAAAAGTTTTATTGGCACTGCCAAAAGGGGCGTGCATAAAACAAATACAGAGAATACAAAAATATTATTGACAGGAGATCAGCAGCAGTGAGATGCAACAAGCCTTTTTTGAAAAAAAAAAAAATGACATTATTTATGAGAAGCAATGCTTTAGCAAACTAAAGGTTATTATCTTAGGGTTTGCATCTACTTTAACCGGTTCCTGACCAGCCACCGCAGTTTTACTGCGGCAGAATGGCACGGGTGGGCGAAATTACATTACCTTACGTCGGATCACATTTGACCACTTGGAGGCATGTGCACCGGAGGCACATGCGTGTGCCTGCGGCTCGCAGCCGGAGCCAATGCGAGTGCCTGACAGGAGCGATGACTGCCGGGCACCCGCCATCGCTTGTGACAGAGCGAGAACCAGGATCTGTCAGTGGAGAGGAGACTGATCGTGTGTTCATACTAAGTATGAACACCGATCTCTCTCTCCTCCTAGTCAGTCTAATCCCCCCACAGTTAGAACACACCTAGGGAACACAGTGAACCCATTTATTGTCCCTTAGTGTTAACACCTTATCTGCCAGTGACATTTATACATGCATTTTTATAGCACTGAACGCTGTATAATTGTCACTGGTCCCAAAAATGTGTCAAAAGTGTCCGATCTGTACGCTGCAATATCGCAGTCCCGATAAAAATTTGCTGATCACCGCCATTAGTAGTAAAAAACTAATAATAATAATAAAAATACCATAAAAATGCCATAAATCTTTCCCATAGTTTGTAGACGCTATGGCCTGAATTCACGTAGCACTTACGCCAACGTATTTCGAGATACGCCGTCGTAACTACAAATGTGCGCCATTGTGTCTATGCGCCGTTTCCTTAAGCTAGATACGTAGAAAAATAAGGCTTCAACCGCCTGACGTAACTTGCCTACGCCGGCGTATCATGGGCGCATAGTTCTGCTGGACGCATCTGGCGTTCCCATTTTAAATATGCAAATGAGTAAGATACGCCGTTTCACGAACGTACTTGCGCCCGGTGCATGTTTTAAGCGATGTGCGTAAGGGTTACGTCCGGCGTAAAGTTATTCCTCATATAGGAGGTGCAACCCATGCAAAGATATGGACCAGGGAACGGACGCCGTCAAATTTTTCGTCGTGTACGCCGTTTACGTAGTACGTGAATAGGGCTGGGTGTTGGTTACGTTCAAGTTGTAGGCAGTAATTTTGACGTGACTGTGAGCATGCGCACTGGGATGCGTCCAAGATACGACACATGCGCCGTTCGTTTTTAGTACTGAAGCTCATGGCATCATTTGCATGGGGTCACGATTAATTTAAATGTAACACGCCCACTTCCAGCCCACTTCAACCTACTTTGACTTACGTCGGCTTACGCCAACGACTATACGCTACGCCGGCGCAACGTTGGGAGCATTTGCTTTGTGAATTCCATGCTTGCCTCTCAACGTTGCGCCGGCGTAGCGTAAAGAAGATACGCTACACCCGCATAAAGATGCGCCGATGTATGTGAATCTACCCCTATAACTTTTGCGCAAACCAATCTATATACGCGTATTGCGTTTTTTTACCAAAAATGTGTAGGAGAATATAAATTTGCCTAAACTTATGAAGAAATTTGTTTTTTAAAAACATTTTTGGGGATATTTATCATAGCAAAAAGTAAAATATATATTTTTTTTTCAAAATTGTCTCTCTTTTTATGTTTTTAGCCCCCCCAAAAAAATGCAGAGGTGATAAAATATCATCAAAAGAAATCTCTATTTGTGGGAAAAAAAGAATGCACATTTTGTTTGGGTACAGCATTGCCTGACCATGCAATTGTCAGTTAAAGCGAGACAGAGCCAAATTGTAAAAAGTGCTCACGTCAGGAAGGGGGTAAAATCTTCCCGGGGCTGAAGTGGTTAACAGCCAAAACTCCTCTAACAGTGTGTTGTACCATGTTAACCATTGATCATCAGGGAAAGTTTGAAGTTTTAGGGATACACTTTATTGGCTAACATACGTTTTTAAAAATGCAAACTTTCAAAAAATACTTTAGACATAAGGTCTCGTGAAGAAACTTAAAAGGGGTTTTGCAAACTTGCATTTTTTAAACTGAGGTTAGCCATTCAAAATTATTACTTAAACTCTAACCTTTTGACACCAAACACTAATATTCAGAATTAAATGTATTTTTTACTTTCAATAAATTTTTATTAGTATAAAAGAAACAGAGAATATAACTGTATAAAGAAACATAGAGAAACATACACTTAGTGCAATGCATTGGAACATAGAAGTGTAAACATGCTTAACAAGCATAAAATATACATAAGTGTCTTGTGAAGTCACAAAGAGGAGACTTGTACATTCTTTAATCGATCCAAATCACATTATATCATTTCACATCACCCTGAGACTCCTCCGAGCCCAGGCAGATATCTAAACCTACAGCGGCGGCGAAAGGCCCCGCACCGGCGCGCCCCAACGGGAACACACTGCGCGCGACAGCACAGGGCCCCCACCCCCGCTCCATCTGTACCATCACACTTGTTCATTACTATTACTATCTATGACCTCACTGTCATTACTTAACTGCACTTGACTCTGAGAAATTGTTGAAAAACAAGAGGGGAATTAGGAGAAAAAAAAGGGGAACAAGAGGGAAAATAGAAAGAGCCAGAGAGGAGAGAGTGTGTAGAGAGGGTAAAGAAAGGGGAATAGGGGTAGGGGAATAGGAGTAAGCTGGATGTGCCTCAGTAAACAGAACCGAACCAGGACCGAGGTGTGTAGTCTAAACCTTATTTCTCCTGTGCCAGTCTACCCAGGGTTTCCAGGTCTGGGAGTTAGTCTTGGATAGATTTTGGGAAGCCTCAAACATAGTTTCATAAGTAATATGTAGATTTGTGGATCTAATCACCTCGATGAGCGAAGGGATCTCCTCGCTTCTCCATCTCCTCACCAATTCAAGTCTTGCGCTTAATAGAACGTGGGAAATTATACGTCTATGAGACTGTGGGAATATATCTATACCCAGAGATAGGATAGCTAGACCAAGCTGAGGAGAACACCGGGAGCCTGTGACCGAGCTGATAAGACCAAAAACGTCACTCCAATATCTCCTCAGCCTAGGACAGCCCCCCAGTATGTGCAATAGCGAACCCCTCTGGCCGCACGACCTCCAACACAAGGGAGAGGTCTGGGCCTGGAATCCGGCCAAACGTGTGGGAGTTAAGTACCACCTCAGCATGACCTTTTGATACAGTTCCCACAAGTTGGCGCACCTGGTCGCCTTGTACACTGAAGATATAGCAGCTTTCCACTGTGGTAAAGCGTATTGGGTGCCCAAGTCCCATTCCCAAGATCTCATAGATGGGGTTTTAATTAGTGTTGTTTTCTGATTGAGCAGGCCATAAAATAGGGATATGCCCCTAATGGAGGTGGCAGGGCCAGTAAGGTATAGGAATACTTTCCATGGGACGGAGACCGAGGTCTCACCAAAAGTCTTCAAAAGATGAGTAATTTGGGTGACCGTGAATTGGTCTCTCAGTTCTAAACCGTATTCTATCTGGAGAGATCTGAACGTTTTGATTGCCGGGCCAACTTGGATATCAGTAACATTGATAATACCTTTAGATTCCCAGTGTTTAACGTTCAAATCAGGGATAAGTAGTTGTAGGCCTACTATGGGAAGTGGGATAATTTTAGTGTTATCATCAGCTAAAGGTTCCTTTAAGAATTTTTTCCAAGCTACGATAGTGGCGTGCATAGTGGGGGATAGATTGGGAGTTAATTTTGGCAGATGGGTGTTGGCCAGTAGTAAGGTAGGGAGGTCAAGGCCATGACCCTGGAAGGTTTCTAACTTTTTCCATCCAGAAATAAGTGTGGTTGAAAACCAATATCTTAATTGGGCTAGAATTGCTGCTAGATAGTAATCCTTGAGGAGTACATGGCCCACCCCTCCCGCTGCTTTAGATTTGACCAATTTTTGAAAGGCACACCGAGCCCTTCCGCCCTTCCAAAGGAATTTATTAATTTGGGATTGGGCTATATTGAAGAACCTATCCGGAACAAGAACAGGTAGATTCCGGAATAAATAGATGAATTGCGGTAGCAATATCATCTTAAAGGCTGCCAGGCGGCCAGACCATGTTGATTCGGTCCAAGCTAGTTCTCTAAGTTTGGAGGGGAGGGAAACCAAGAAGGAGTTGTAATTAGCTTCAACTAAGCGGTCTGTATCACTTGTAAGCTGGATCCCTAGGTATTTAATGCATCCCGCACTCCACGTATATGGATATCGATTTTTAATCTCTGCGCATACAGGCTCTGGTAGCCCCAGACCCAGGACATAGGACTTGCTATCATTTACTTTGTAATAGGAGATACTATTGAACTGTTTTAGAACTTCTTGCGTTGCCTCTAGGGAGGATATCACATCTGTCATTACCATAATGATATCGTCAGCAAATAAGCTGATGGAATGCTCCTCCCCAGCGACCCTGAATCCCTTTATCCCTGGGTGGGACCTCACACAGATGGCCAATGGTTCTATCAGAAGGTTGAATATTAGCGGGGATAGGGGGCACCCCTGCCGTGTGCCATTGGTGATATCGAATGGTGCCGAAAGGGTGCCAGACATGTATACCCTAGCGAATGGACTAGAATACAAGGCCAAAATTGCAGATAAAATGTGCCCAGAAAAACCAAAATACTCCAATGTCTTAGTCAGGTACACCCAATGGATCCTATCAAAGGCCTTCTCCGCGTCCAAAGATAGGAGCAGAGAAGGCCTTTGCTGAACCTTCGCCAGGTGAATAACATTGATCAAACGCCGGGTGGCATCAGAGGTCTGCCTGTTTTTGGTGAAACCTGCTTGGTCCGGATGGATAAGTGTAGGCATAATGTCCACCAGGCGCAGAGCAATCAATTTGGCATAAATTTTGAGATCTATATTTAACAATGAAATCGGCCTGAAGTGGGAGGGAGTGGTGGGCTCCTTTCCCGGCTTAGGCAAAGCCACAATTAGGGCTTCTAACATCTCCGGGGGGAAGGAGGCAGAAGCAGCAGCGGACCCAAACAACTGTAGTAAATAGGGAGACAGTATGGATTTAAACTTCTTATAGTATTCGCTACTAAAACCGTCCGGTCCGGGGGATTTATTGATCGGGAGAGAATCAATAACTTTAGACACTTCACATTCAGTGAACGGAAGGTTCAACGAGTGTAGTTGGGCGTCTGACAGCTGAGGGATACGAAGCTGTTGAAGAAATTGGGTAATAAGCTCAGGAGTCGGTTGGGTAGTGGCGGGGTCGTCTTTAAGGTTGTACAAAGTGCTATAATAATAGCTGAATGCGTCGGCAATGTGCTGGGGGTGGAAAACCTTCTGTCCTGTTTTGGGGTGGAAGACAAAGGGGACCTTAAGTTTGTATCTATGGCCCTTAAGGGTCCGCGACAGTAATTTACCTGCTTTGTTTCCAGTAGCGTAGTAGTTCATCTTAAGTCTCTTAGATGCGCGTTCAAAGTTATCTAGTAAACTTAACCTAAGATCGTATCTTAGTTTAGTTAGTTGTTGGGATAATTTGCGGGAGGGGTTAAGCTTGTTTTTATTTTCTAAGTCAGATATTTGGCTTAGCAAGTCGTCAAGGAACCGCTGCCTCTGCCTCCTTTGCCTCGCACCCACTTGAATAAAAATGCCTCTAATAAACGCCTTGTGGGCGTTCCAGACTGTAAAAGGGCTCTCCACCGACCCAACATTATCATCAAAAAACCTAGTCAGTTGAATGTCAATCCTGTCCTTTACTTCTTGGTCCTGTAAAAGAAAAGTGTTAAGTCTCCAAACCGGGTTCGGCTTGTGAGATGTAGAGTTGGCAATAGATAATACAACTGAGGCATGGTCACTCCAAGTTATGTCATTAATAGTCACTGATTCTACTTGGAGTAAAACCCTGTGGTCTACTAGAAATAAGTCTATTCTTGTGTACACACCATGAGGTGGGGAGAAAAACGTGAAGTCTCTTTCTTCAGCATGAAAACAACGCCAAGCATCATATAAGCCAAATTTGTGGATTGATGGAGACAACGCTGGAAGATGGCGAGTGGATTTAGTGGTGGAGTCTATCTGTGGATCTGGGGTAATATTATAGTCACCGCACATAATGAGCATCCCCTTTTGTACTGATAGGACTTTCTTCGTTAGTTGGTTGAAAAAGTGCACCTGTCTCTTGTTAGGGGAGTAGGCATTAACTATAGTGTATGCGGTGGAGTCTAGGTCACACAATAGGATGAGAAATCTCCCTTTAGGGTCGCTGATGAGCTCGTGGAGAGTGAAAGCCACAGAGTCGCGAATAGCGATCAAAACCCCCTTAGTTTTGGTTTCGGCGTTGGCCGTGAATATGTGGGGGAATGCAGCATGTGAACATTTTGGTGGGTCTTTAGCGCAAAAATGCGTCTCCTGAGCACATATAACATCACATCTTCTTGTAAGCGCTTCCTTCCACAACGATTTCCTTTTAACGGGGTGGTTGAGCCCCTTAACATTCATAGATAGGACATTAAGTGGCATGGGTCATGTGAGAGTAGGATAGCTCGTCGGGACACAATGTGGAGATCAGGAAATGTAGTTAGGTAGATAGGCTGCCCAGAGAGAGTCACAGTATATTTGGAAAGGCTGTACTCACAAGTAGTAGCAGTAGCATCATCATGGCTCCTTGTTTTGTTGTAGTAGCAGTGGTCCGAGTCACGTGGGTTGAGGTGCAGTTGTTGTAGAGGACAACATCCAGCAGGTAGGGCAATGGGGTAACTGAAAGAAGTAGCAAGAAAAAGTACAAAAAACACAGCGGCAATTAAATAAAAGAAACGGGGAAAAGGAAGCGAACATCGCCACTTCAATGCAAGCGGCATCCAATTGAAAGGAATAGTTCCTTCAGAGGCAGCTATATGCTGCAACATATAATGGGGGGGAAAGTTCAGATGAACTGAGGCGGTTCAGGGAAGGGGAACCAAAGTAGCAAAGTCAAAACAGCCCACTTCGTGTTAGCTACTTGTGGGATTTGGCATTCTTAGCAGTGACGGATTTCCAATCCTGGTCAACCCTCTGTGGTGTGTTCACCGCAGCACCATCAACCGGGTCAGGTAGAATGCCCCATTCTTTAAGGAGATCTAGGCCTTTTTCCAGAGAGGTAATAGTATAATTGCGATTGTCTTTTGTGACAGTCAGCTTCGTCGGGTATCCCCAGCGATAGATGACCTTGTGGTTGCGCAAGAGTTTAGTCACAGTGTTTAGATTTTTCCTCTTCATTAGAGTATATTGGGACAGGTCAGCATAAAATTGTAATGATTGATACTGGTGAGGGATAGATTCTCTCTTCCTCATCACTGACATGAGATTTTCCTTGACATGAAAGAAATGTAATCTTAGCAGTACATCCCGGGGGACTTGGTCAGACAGATAAGACGGTTTGGGTAGGCGGTGTATTCTGTCGATCGTAACATCTAAATCCGTGAGACCGGGTACAAGGGCTTTAAACATGTCCGCAGCATACAGGCACAAGTCAGGCTGCAACACCGACTCAGGGATCCCCCTAACCTTCAGGTTGTTTCTTCTAGATCTGTCTTCTAAATCAGCCAGTTTTGCTTTAACCCATTCAGCCTCGGACATATTATCCTCGTTTGCATCAACTAGATCATTGATGGTTGCAGCATACTCCTCCATTTTAGTTTCAATGTGATCTACTCTCTTCCCTACCTCCTGTATATCCCTGCCAAGGCGGTGCATGCAGGTGGCCATGTCTGACTGTAAGGTGCTTCTAAGGGATATCAACATGTCCTTCAGGACTGTATCCAGCACAGGCTGGTTTTGTGTGGGGTAAGACACTATTGACTCCGGGAGATCCCTTGTGTCATCACCCGAATCTGAGGCCTGACTGCCATCTGTGCTCGCGGCCTGGTTAGGCCTGTCTCCCTCTAACCGGGGTCTCGTCTTGGCCGGGCTGCAGGATGACGGAGTAGGGGGCCCTGATGACATGCTGGCCGGGGATAGAAGCGCCGGGGGTCGATTACCTTTCGATGAGGATTTCCTCCGTGAGGGAACGTGTGGTGGCGAGCAGGCCCCGGCGCCATCTTGGGTGGCGGCTTTGCCGTGCGGCACGAAAAAGTCCGTCAGCCGCTGGGGTTTGCGATCCATGTTTCGCTTCCCAGGCATGTCGGTGAAGTCCCCGGGGTTGTGTCTTTCTCTCAGACAGGGAAGGGTGCCTTAGAAGGGCTGCTAGTAGCCGCTGTTGTTCCCGATTCCTCGGAGCTCCGCACTCACGCGTCCATCCGGCTCGCGCTCCAAGCCACCAATTAAATGTATTTTGATTGTTAAAGCACATACCACATTGTTACTTACCTAGGCAGTTTCTAATTAAAGTTTCACACCATACTGTGTCAGCTGCTGCCTCTCAGACCGTGTCCTATTTCAAGCACAAAACGAGGATTACAGCTGCCCACAACCTTGATTTCTCCATCCATTCTTAAGGCCCGTACACAAGATAGGAAAATCGGGTGGAAAGGAAAAATTTGTACGATGAGCTGACTGACGATTTTTGGATCCTTACTACGGTGCTTTCGACAGCCGATTTCACTTTTTCGTCAGACAAAAGCTGGATGCACAGACTATAACATTTTTGTCGGATGTGAACTCAACGTTTGATTTTTGTTTCATTAGTATGGTTTTCGTACGAAAAAAATCATAAGAGCAAGATTACACATGCTTAAAAACGAAAGAATACATACAAAACTATTCAACACATTACGTCACTTCTGATGTTGTATTTTGTCGTACAAAAGTTTTCATATGGTGAATAACCTCTTCACTTTCGACGTGAGACTATCATGCCTCAAAACGTGGACGTTCGGTCGTCCGAAAATCTAAGCATGTGTATGGGGTTTAATTTAAAATGTGTGACAAGATGACAACAACAACAGTTAGATCTGTACTCTGCAATGGTTTGCGTGCAAATCCCACCCACACCTTTCCCATATTGGATATAGTTTTTATACGTATATTGTGCTGACAAAAAATGAAGAAAGACTAGTCCACATGTTACTCACACCAGTAAATTTGCAGCACATTGGTGTATTTTTTTCCCAACATAGAGGCAAACAGCAACCTGTAGTTTCAATTTTACAAGTGCTTTAAATTATACTGTATATATAGTCCAACCTTTTTATTTTTATTTGGGAAAGAGTAAGGAAAAAAATATTGATGCCTCTGTCCCCACTAGGTAAATTTTCCTTTTTTTTCCTAGTGGTGTCTGTTGTCACTAGATGTGAAAGTAATGAGAAATCGAAAGACTCCCAGAACAAGATTTAAGGGGGAACTGTCCAATAAGGACTCCTGATCTGGTGACAACTGTCACCATAACAGTTGAATTCCACACATTTTGTTAAGATTTTCCTAGTCTCTAAAATAGAACCACGTTTTCCCATGTTTGTCTCTTTAATCACTTCAGCCCTGGAAGGTTTACCTCTCTTCATGACCAGGCAATTTTTTTGCTACAGCACTGCTTTACTTTAACTGACGAATGCATGGTTGTGCGACACTGTACCCAATTACAATGTCTTTGTTAAACTTGATAAAGATGATACTCATGCCGCAACTGCTTTATTTTATTCAAAACGCCCCCATGGTTATCCCCTTAAAAATGTTCAGAATAGTAAACATCATTTTAAGTGCCCTTATTTGGAAAGATAGACCCCCTAGGATCAAACTAGAGCACCTACAAAGGCCCAAAGACAATGGGGGCTTGGCTTTGGCAAGCCCCTGGTTATATTACCTGGCAGCACAGCTGCAACATCTCATTGGCCCATTTGGGTCTGCAGAAGAGGCACAGACTGGGTCTCAAAGTTTTTCATAGACACTGATGTTCTACACTGTACGTAGAGGACCAATTTCCATGGATTTGGAAGCTCAAGCCTTCGCTAAGCCACATAAAAAGTACCTATCTATAGTCTAGTTCAAAGTGTATGAAATAAATGCAAATATCTCCAGAAGGCTGATGGCTATACTGCTTTCAGTCTTTTTTGGCTGAACGACACTTATACTGATCTGGCCAAGCTGCAATCTGGAGCTAGATGGAAAGCATATTAAACAAATCTTCCATAATAGGGCGTTACACACCTTCACCGACCTGATGGAAACATACAACCTACCGTTCTTGGTGCATTTTGATTACTTACAACTCAGTCACGCAGTTGTGCCGGTCTTCGGAGTGACATCCCAATGTTATGCTATATTGTTACAATCCGTTTTGAAGCAACACCCCTTGAAAATGAGGGAGAAATGGGAAGCAGACGTTGGACAACTAGATGGGGAGCAATGGGAAGAGATATTTCAGGCGATAGATACTTGTTTACTGAATGTATCACAAAGACTTACCCAGTTATACATAATGTTGCAAATTTACTATACTCCCCACAGACTATACCTGATGAACTTACAATCCGAATCCACATGCATAAGATGTAAACGTGACCATGGGAACCTCATACACCTACTATGGCATTGTGCCAAACTTTACACATATTGGGCCAGAGTAGTGACTATGGTCAACTCAGTATTTAAAGTTTCTCTTCCACAGGAGCCAAGAGCATGTCTCCTGGGTTCACTGAAAGCATATGAATGGGCGGGGCACACTAGAGTGGCTATTCACAGCCTTATTCCAGGCTAGGAAACTAATAATGATACATTGGAAGTATGAGGATCACCCGACCATAAAGGAATAGATTGCTAACATTGGTGCGGTGCTCAGAATGGAGAAACTTAAATATCAGCACAGGGGTATTTGAGAAATTTAAGAAAATTTGGGCACCGTGGCTAGATTTACCATGACTTGCCCCGGTGGATTTGGTTGCGGACAGATTATTGGGAATCAATGTTGGTTAAGCACTGGGTTATAAGGTATAATGTAATCTGCTGATGAAGATATAATGTTGTTTATTGTTGTTGTTGAGATGCATGGTACTGACATGGACATTTCATAGATAGGCAACTCCGATCCTCATATTGATTAGTGGTTCCAAATGAATAATAACTACTGCACTTAAGGGGTACATCATTTCACAATCGACACATTCTGCTTATACTTCAAAAATAATAATAAATAAAACAAAAAGACCAACAATTTGTATGTGACAGAACAAAAAGCTCTCAGCCAGATCAAAAACTATAAAACAACTGGTTGCTGGTGGCATCTATCCTAACAGGGTGTGTGGACTTGATGTGATGGGTCTGTTATATTCAATTTTTTTTATTATTGCTCTCACAACATAGACCGGACATCAAGTTATTATGAGACCTTTAGAATTCAGTTTTGTGGAAAAACTTCTTATGTATCCCATTCATCTTGGTTTTGTGAAATATTATGGCAGCTGTATTTCAATTAACAAACTCATCTTAATATTTTTTTCTCTCAATATGGGTTTCTAAAGGTCTGATAATAACTTGAGTTCTGGTATACCCTGTGCTATGTCGATCAGGTGTCCACACTAAGTTCGGTATCAATATGGTGGCCCTAGGGGAGCCAGGGTCCAGCAGGTTGCACTAAGGAGAGGTGAACCGGCCCAGGTCGGATTCTAAGGCCGCGTACATACGATCGGTCCAAACCGATGAAAATGAACTTAAGTCCAGTTTTATCGGTCCAAACCAACCGTGTGTACGGCCCATCGGTCCGTCGTCTGTCGGACCAAAGTTTTAAAACGTGCTTTAAAATCGGACTGATGGACACCTAACCATCGGACCAAACCGATGGTTAGTACGCAAAAGCATCGGTCCAAAAACCCGCGCATTCTCAGAATCAAGTCGACGCAAGCTTGGAAGCATTGAACTTCATTTTTTTCAGCACGTCGTTGTATTTTACGTCACCGCGTACTGACACGTTCGGTTTTTGAACTGATGGTGTGTACGCACATCAGACCATCAGTCCATCAGTCTGTGAACCGATAAAAACGGTCCGTCGGACCATTCTCATCGGTTTGGACCGATCGTGTGTATGCGGCCTTATAGATAAGGAATAGTAGTACATATCTCCTATAAAAAGTAATTTAGAGACAAGAGAGTATAGGCACAAGTAGAGAAGACTGGTCAGTCATTATGGGCATTAAATTAAGTAAGGTAATGAAGGGTAAGGCACCCTAAAAAATGCCCAGTGCAAGAGGAGCTCTATAAAATATATGAAGGTGCGATTCCACCTATACTAAGCCTCTAGATTAATAGTTAAAGTGGACAGGTGTGAACAATGGGTAACTGGGTTACCAAAGTCCACAGGGACTAAGAATCATGCAGAGTAAACAGCTAGAGAAATAGCTATATATGTGGCCAGGATAGATCAAGGGTGACAATTAACACTGGACAGAAAGGGACATTTTGATGTTAAGTTGTGGGATGAATTTGGGGTCAGGCACTACAACTAGTAAATTCAACAGAGAAATGAGAGTTAAAATAGAGTATTTTATATATTGTCAGAGAGGGAAGATGGGATGAGCACTATGGCTGCCCGTCTGATCATATAAGCTAAACGTCAATTTTGTTTGGGAGCCACGTCGCACGACCGTGCAATTGTCAGTTAAAGCAATGCAGTGGCGAATCGCAAAAAGTGGCCTGGTCTTTGGCCAGCCAAATAGAAAATGGCTTAGGTGGTTAAAGAGAGTTAAAAGAAAGTTAGAGTATCATGTGTTGTTTACAAATGGGAAAAAATGTAAGCAATTTTAGAGAGATATTTGTGTTCGTCTGTGAATGCTGGAACCTTTAGTTCTATCTCTTGTGTGTGTCATGTGTGCAGATGTGACCCCCCTCCTTTGTGCTCTCATGAAAGAACTTAGCTGGGATGAGAGATCAGTGATAAACTGGAAGAACACCCTGCCAATTTCAGTTTTTTTAGACAAAACATTTATAACAAAAATATGCTGGGTTAATTAATCTAATGATAAACAATGTGATCACAATTATTTTTGAATCTGTATTTCAAACATGGTAAAATGAAGGTTACATTTAACCATGTATTACACAAATTGAGTATCCTTTGATAGTGGAAACAGTGCATTTAAAAAAGTGAAATTAAGTAAAAATGTCCATGTCAGTACTAAACTGTATTGCACTGATGACATTGACTATGCCAATTCTGCAGAATAAATACCTTTTTGTTGGAAAAAAAATAGAGTGATCAGTGCTAAAAAATATGCACTGTCACTGTACTAATGACACTGGCAGGAAACGGGTTAAACATCTAGGGTAATCAAGGGGTTAAATGTGTAGCCAACATGTGTTAGGTTGTAGGAAGAAAAAATATCACATCCCTGCTGTCAGAAGAGAGCCCTGTGTTTGTTTACCTACACAACGTTCTCTTCGGAAATGTCCAGCACCCATTGTCGGCAGCTGCTGATTGGTTTGTGATGCTTTAGAGAGGTAGAAATCTGTAATTATTATTATGCAGGATTTATATAGCACCAACCGTTTGCCCAACGCTTTACAATGTAGAGGCGGGACAGTACAATTACAATAAAGTTCAATACAGAAGGAATTGGGGGGCCCTGTTTACAATCTAAAGGGAGGGGGATGTGGTACAAGGGGTAATAGCTGCGGGGAATCATCTGATGGAGGTGACTCAGGTACAGTTCCGAGGTGGAGGTCGGGTAGTCTTCCCTGATTAAGTGAATTTTTAGGGATCGCCTAAAGACGTACAGGGTAGGGACTGATCAGACATACTGGGGCAATGTTGGGATGCTCCTTTAACCTATAACTTCTAGTCCTAACTTTCTTCCTTATTTATTGTCTAATTACATTACCTGATTGCCATCATTTCTCATTTGCAGCACCCACATCTGCACAGGGAACAGTGTATACAAAAGTGACTCAACACAGATTAATTCTACACACTGTTTGTTTATTTTTGGCTTGTTTATTTTTGGCTTGTACAGGATCTTAAATACACCGGATGAGATGGGCATTATTAATTATTCTCCACCAATAAGGGGTACATGTTCAAATGACATGTTTCCTTTACTTATTCAATTAGCCAAATATAATGATACATATATTTAGAATTCTTTACATATCTGTATCTAAGCAAAACTATTGTCACTTAAAATATATATAAAAAAACAATGGTTTCCTGTCAGCCCAGACACATTGGGCTAGATTCAGGTAGATGGGCGTAAAAGTATGCTGGCGTAGCGTATTCCATTTACGCTATGCCTCCGCAACTTTTACAGGCAAGTGCCGGGAAAAATTACGCCGGCACGCCGTCCATACTTAACATTGGCTGCGCCTCATACAGCAGGGGTAACATTACGCCGGACCTACACTAACGCAAATGACGTAAAACAAATGTGCAGGCTGGGCGTACGTTCGGGAATCGGCGTATTACGCTCATTTGCATATTTTACATGGGAAATATGCCAGCGTAAATATGCAAGTTAGATACGAAGGTGTAAGAGACTTATGCCAGTCGAATCTAATAGAAATCTATGCATATCTGATTGTATGAATCAGGCGCATAGATAGGAGGGCTCAGAGGCAGAGATACGACGGTGTATCTGGAGATACGCCATCGTATCTCCTACCTGAATCTAGCCCATTGTGTGGTTACATATGCAAGTTCCTCATATCGAGTTTCAATTTCAACACAAGCTTAGTTGTTAAGCAATAAGTTAGTGAAGGTGTTATATTATTTGTATTTTGCCTGTTATTTTAATCTGCGTTATTTATTCTATGTTGTATTTTAATTGCATGAATGTTTTATTTGTAGTGTAGTTCTAACCTTATTTGGTGTTAATGGGTGTTAATGGTAATTTGTTGTGTTGTGCATATTGTTCAGTCTAATGTTGTGATCTTGTGTTGTTTTGTTAAGTGTGTCTGTGTTCTAACAATTTCCCTTTGGGATTATTAAAGTATTCTGCATTCTGTACTATATTTAAACTATACGCTAAGAAAAATAATACATTTAAAAGAGCAATTCAGCCCTAGGTTTCAAAA
This sequence comes from Rana kukunoris, assembly GCA_029574335.1. Classification (NCBI taxonomy): domain Eukaryota; kingdom Metazoa; phylum Chordata; class Amphibia; order Anura; family Ranidae; genus Rana; species Rana kukunoris. Next base: position 120,992,613 of record CM056049.1, on the reverse strand, counting down.
ACATTGCACAAAGCAGTGTAGACATTAGGGGGGCTTTTACAAGACCCTTTCAACCACCTCCTTTGTCACAAAAGTGACAATCACAGGCACTGTTGTACGTAATGGGGTTGTAAAGGTAATTGTTTTCTCCCTAAATAGCTTCCTTTACCTTAGTGCAGTCCTCCTTCGATTTTGCTTTTAAATGTCCTTATTTCTTATGAGAAATCCTCACTTCCCGTTCTTCTGTCTGTAACTACACACAGTAATGCAAGGCTTTCTCCCTGGTGTGAAGAAAGCCTATTGAGGGGGGAGGGGGCGAGCAGGAGGGTCAGGACACCCACTAACACACAGCTCCTTTCTCTATCTGCAAAGAAGAGAGCGTCCTGACCCTCCTGCTCGCCCCCTCCCCCTCTAGAGGCTTTCTCCACCAGGACTGCACTAAGGTAAAGAAAGCTATTTAGGGATTTTTTTTTTTTGTTACCTTTACAACCCCTTTAATATGCCCTTAACATTCACCTGCATTACTTTCCTAAAATGTACCATCCCAAGCACGTAAAAATAGAGAACAATAAACGCATCAAAATAAGTAGATCTCAAGATCTCAGCTGTATAGCAATTGTGCTGTAGGTTAATGAAAAAGAGTCCTCAGCAGAAATATAAAACACAAAAAAGTCTCTTTTGTATGGCTCATGAATGTCCAAAAAATGTCACCCATTAATTTAATTTCCTTAACTCTTAAAATACCTCCAAGGTAGGGATGAGCTTCATATTTGAGTCAAACACATGTTCGACTCGAACATCGTATGCTCGATCGTTCGTCAAATTACGAACGTTTTGGGGCATTCGCGCCAAATTCAAGTTGCGTTTCACGGCCCATAATTCACTGCGGCATCGCAGTGCATTGCTGGCTGATGATTGGACAAGCATGCACTATGACCCTCGTGCTTGGTCAATCACAGCTTGCAATAAATGGAGAGCCATAATTGGCCAAAGCCAGGGTGGCTTTGGCCAATTATGGCTCAGGAGGTTTAGTACACGCCCCACACTATAAAAGGCCGCCTGCAGGTCGGCCTTGTGTAGTGTGTTGCAGTGGTTAAAAGAGAGAAGACAGAGAGATAGAGAGAGGGAGTGTTATTTTTAGTAGGTAGATAGAGCAGGCAGGCAGGCTAGTCAGTTAAAGTTAGAGTGTGTAGAGGATATATATGCATCCCAGGTGTTGTATATATATTTATAGACTGTATAGTTTAGCTAGATCTGCATTTCCTAATTTACTGGCAGGCAGGTGATTGTGCTAGCTGCAGTATTCTCACGTGGTGTACTGCCTGTGTCCTCTGCAGTGTGCACCTAAAGCTACATGGTGTGTACTGCCTGTGTCCTCTGCAGGGTGCACCTAAAGCTACGTGGTATGTACTGCCTGTGTCCTCTGCAGTGTGCACCTAAAGCTACGTGGTGTGTGTACTGCCCGTGTCCTCTGCAGTTTGCACCTAAAGCTATGTGGTGTGTACTGCCTGTGTCCTCTGCAATGTGCACCTAAAGCTACGTGATGTGTGTACTGGCTGTGTCTGTGCTATTTTTCTCAATGATTTTCATCCATATTGCAGGGACCAGACATTACATTAAAGCCGCAAGCAGTTTTAAATGACTTTGTTCTTATAGTAATCTCATTTTGTGCAGGGACAGTTCTAAACACGTGCCACTTCACAGGCATACTATAGACACCCAGCAGGTACGATATTTAAAGGATTTTTATTTATTTTTTATTTAACATCATTAACCACTCAAGACCCGGACCTTTAGGCAGGTAAAGGACCTGGCCAGTTTTTGATGTTCGGCACTGTGTCGCTTTAACTGACAATTGCGCGGTCGTGCGACGTGGCTCCCAAACAAAATTGGCGTCCTTTTTTTCCCACAAATAGAACTTTCTTTTGGTGGTATTTGATCACTTCTGCGGTTTTTATTTTTTGCGCTATAAACAAAAACAGAGTGACAATTTTGAAAAAAAAATGCAATATTTTTTACTTTTTGCTATAATAAATATCCCCTAAAAACAACATAAAACATTTTTTTCCCTCAGTTTAGGCCGATACGTATTCTTCTACCTATTTTTGGTAAAAAAAAAAACACAATAAGCGTTTATCGTTTACAAAATAGGGGATAGTTTTATTGCATTTTTATTCTTTTTTTTTACTACTAATGGTGGCAATCAGCGATTTTTTTCGTGACTCGACATTATGGCGGACACTTCGGACAATTTTGACACATTTTTGGGACCATTGTCATTTTCACAGCAAACAATGCATTAAAAATGCATTGTTTACTGTGAAAATTACAATTGCCGTTTTGGGAGTTAACCACAAGGGGCGCTGAAGGGGTTAAGTGTGACCTCATCTGTGTTTCTAACTGTAGGGGGGTGTGGCTGTAGGTGTGACATCACTGATTGTGGTTCCCTATATTAGGGAACACACGATCGATGACGGCACCACAGTGAAGAACGGGGAAGCTGTGTTCTTCAGCTCCGGGGACTGATCGCGGGACTCCAGCGGGACTCCAGTGGCCGCGGTCACAAAGCTTCAGACCGGGTCGCGGGCACACGCCCACGACCGGGCACTTAAGGAGGATGTACCTGTACGTGCTTGTGCCCAGCTGTGCCATTCTGCCGACGTATATGTGCAGGAGGCGGTCCTTAAGTTGTTAAAATCACTGCTCGTGGCGCACGCCCGCGACCCACAGCTAGGCACTTAAAGAGGACGTACCTGTAAGTGCTTTTGCCCAGCCGTGCCATTCTGCCAACGTATCTGTGCAGGAGGCAGTCCTTAAGTGGTTAAAATCACTGCTCCAGAAAAAATTACCGTTTTTAAAACTTTTTTTCCATTGATACATGTTCCCTGAGTGAAGGCCTGGGTTCTCAAAGACGTTTTCACAGGCATACTATAGACACCCAGCAGGTACGATATTTTTTTTTTAACATTCCAAAGTTTATAAAAGTGGAGGTTCACCTAAAAAAAAAATGTTATCATTGCATTTAAGCTAGTTACTAGAATGAGAACCGGCATTTCTTTAAAAAAATCCTCGCAGTACATACCGTTTTCTATATAGATGATCACCGCGGCTTCCGGGTATGGTCGTCTGGACTGGGCGTTCCTAATTGATTGACAGGCATGTCGACCGATGCATACAGCGCGTCACGAGTAGCCAAAAGAAGCCGAACGTCGGTGCAGCTCTATACGGTGCCTGCGCACCGACGTTCGGCTTCTTTCGGCTGCTCGTGATGCGCTGTATGCGTCGGTCGACATGCCTGTCAATCAATTAGGAACGCCCAGCCCCGACGATTATACCCGTAAGCCGCGGTGAACATACATATGGAAAACAGTATGTACCGCAAGTATTTTTTTAAAAAAACTGACGATTCTCATTGTAATAACTAGCCTAAATGCAAGGTTAAACATTTTTTTAGGTAAACATCCACTTTAAGCTTCAAAAACAGTACAGAAAGGTACAGAAAGGCTTACAGTCAAATCCAAACTTAACAAACGTGACTGTTTCAGTTTAAAACAAGCATCGTGTTCCACAACAAAATTGTTAAACAGTAAATCTACTTAACAGAGTAAGGAACCTGACCTCAGATTCACATTAATACAACATCTCTAGATTATCTAGGGGTTAAAGATGTCCATTTCATAATCATAAGATAAGAAAGAGGTAAAGGAGGGGTTTGCGTCACTAGTCTAAACTAGTCCTAAAGCAGTTTGAGTAGTCACGCGGCACTTATCTGAAAATACAGTAGTTCAGACAGGAGTTAGAAGGGCCTTGTAGGTATCAGAATAGCGACATTTAAACCAGGGTGACCAAGTCTCATGAAACCTGTCTACCCCATCGGATGATAAGGTGGAGATGTGTAGTAAGCAGTACGCGGCATCCAGTACCATACTGGTTTTCGTAATTCGTTTAATTACGGTCCCGGACCTGACGCCAAAACGCAGCCAGGTGGGGACAGTGCCACCAAATGTGTATTAGCGTGCCCGCTCCACTTCCACACCTCCAACAAACATTGGGGGTCTGAGCATACCAGGAGTGCAGCTTAGCCGGTGTGATATACCAGTCCGTGAGCAATTTATAGGATGTTTCCTGTGTTCTAGTGCTGATAGAGCACTTATGTGCCAGAATACAAGCAGATCTCCACTGCTTCTCAGAAAAGGTTAGCTACAAAGCTTTGGACCAGCGTTTTCGAAACCTATCCTCAACCTCGAGGAGAGGAATTTGAAGCCACTTATATGAGATGGAAGTCGCTTTTTGCAATTGATCACCCTTAGCACAGACCATTTCAAATTCAGTCAGTTGTCTGGAGAAGTGAGATTGATTTGTCTTAACACCGAGCAGGTACGATAGTTAAGGGAATTTTTCATTTTTTTTAATTTTTTTTTCTATTTATTATTATTATTATTAGGGGCTCAAATGCAGATCAGACTCTTAAGTATGACTGTGAAACCCAAATATATTTCACTAGTGCTCCTATTGTTCCTATAACCATATTCCTTTGTTTTCCTAAAGTATATATACATTGACATATTTTCAATCAGTCAAGGCTGCTCAGTGAAATCTTGTGGTTTCAAAATAGCTCAGCCAAACCAACATCCGCAATTTCACTTAACCAGTTTGAAAGAAAAAAATACTATCTTAAGGTGGAACTTTACACCTCTACTATAAACATCATTATTATTTTCATTTAGAATTCAACTTTCAAAATTCTTAATTGCAATATTTTCCCAAACATTAAATCTAAAATCCTTCCGAACACTTTACTGTACTGCCTTTATTAATAATCTCTCTTTTTTTAACAACTTACCTCAACAAGGATACAATATAGGGTGTTTTCATTTTCAAAAACACTTCCTCTCTACACATCCCCCTGCACACCCAAAAACACCTCAGTTTGCAACCTTAAAACCATTCTATGCCTTCACCCTTAGGTGTACGTTTATCAAACTGACAAGAGCTGAGATCCTGATGATCATTGCTGATTTCTCAGGTGTGCCAGTTTATGAAGCTGAGATGAGTGCAGAACATGTTTTTCACTTCTCATCACAAGACACACCCTTCTGTGAATGAATGAATGAATGAAAAACTTATATAGCGCGGCACATGCGAATTAAATCGCCTCTGGGCGCTTGTTGTTCCTGTCTCCTTTGGAATCAAAAGAGATGAGTCTTGATCTTTCTCCTGAATGCTAGGTGGTTCTCCTCCAACCGAATGCTGGTTGGTAAAGCGTTCCATAGTCTGGGACCTTGGACCGCGAATCTTCTATCTCCTTTGGACTTGTAGCTGGCTTTCGGTATCTGAAGTAGATTTTGGTTGGTGGATCGCAAGATGCGATTGGGATTATGAATTTTTATTTTTTCGCACAGATATTGGGGAGCATTCCCATGGATACATCTATGCGTTAGACAGAGTGCTTTAAAAGCAATTCTGTCTTTCACTGGCAACCAGTGAAGGGCTCTCAGTGAAGATGAGATGGATTCCCAGGGTTTTTTCCCAGTCACAAGTCTGGCGGCCGTATTTTGAACGACTTGCAGACGAGCGATTTGGTACTTCGGGAGTCCGAGGTAAAGGGCATTTGCATAGTCCAGTCTGGAGTTAACAATTGTTCCCACCACGACTGCTACGTCTTCTTTAGGAATGAAAGGAATAAGTCTGCGTAGTAGGCGCAGCAGATGGTGAGATCCGCTGACTACTGACCCTATTTGTGCGTCCATTGTCATGTGGGAGTCGAAGATGACACCAAGACTTTTGACTTTGGCGCTAGGGGTGATGATTTTGCCCAGAATGAGCGGGGGTGTCCACGTTGTTGCTGGTTGGTTCCTACGCTTGGCGTGAAACAGGAGAAGTTCTGTTTTCGCTCCATTGAGTTTAAGATAACTCTTGGTCATCCAGTCCTCTATCAAAGAGAGACATGTCTCTAGATTGAGGTGGTGATCCTTTTTATTGCAAATGCGGAAATACAGTTGCGTATCATCTGCATATGAGTGATAGAGCAGTTTTTGACTGCCGATGATTTCAAAGAGAGGACGAAGATAGATGTTGAATAACACAGGCGATAGAGGGGATCCTTGAGGGACTCCGCATGATACTGTGCGCTTTCCAGAGGTGAAAGGTCCTAACTTCACTATTTGCGAACGGTTTTCCAAGAAAGAGGAGAACCAAGATAGATCGCCTTCTGCGACTCTGGCTACTTCAGCTAGCCGAGTCAATAGAAGCTTGTGGTCTACAGTGTCGAAAGCTGCGCTTAGGTCCAACAGAACCAGGAGACAAGATTCTCCTTCGTCTGCGGCCTCGAGAGCGTCGTCCCATATCTTGAGCAATGCGGTTTCTGTCCCGTGTCCGGGCCGGAAACCCGATTGATATGGATCAAGTAGGTTATGGGTATCTAGATGCTGTTGCAGCTGTTGTACCACTACTTTCTCCATGACCTTAGAAAGAGAGTTTAGGCCTGTTATGGGACGGCGGTGGAGTGGATCCTTGGGGTCCAGGGTGGGTTTCTTCAAGATAGGCCGAATTATACCCTCCTTCAACTGGGAGGGCACTATGCCCTCCCTAAAGGATTGGTTAATAAGCTGCGTGATCGGAGGCGCCAGGAAGTCGGCACATTCCTTCAGCAGTTTAGTGGGGATGATATCATTCGGCGCAGTGCTGTTACGCAGAGCGCCGATGATATTTTTAATGTCATGAGTACAGACGGGTTCCAGCGTGAACTCACCTGATTGTGGTGAGTTTCTGCCGGTGTTGTGTGAATAATTACTGGGGGGGCTACGGGGGGAGTTGTTCTGCTGAATGCTTTGCCGGATTCCCTCAATTTTATTAATGAAGTAATCCGACAATTCATCGCAAAATTCTTGTGTGTCCGAATTGTGGGCTTCAAGACATCCTGGATTCATGGTCTGAGTGACCAGCTTGAAGAGCTCGCGGGGGCGGTTGAGGGCGCTGTTGATAGCCTCAGAAAAATAATTTTTCTTGGCATCGAAAATTTCCTTGTGGTATTTTCTAGTTATTGCCTTGTAGATGGAGAGGTTCTCAACTGATGGACTTCTCTTCCAGGCGGCTTCAGCCCTTCTGCGCTCTTGCTTCAGTGACGCCAGCTGGTTGTTGAACCAGCCTGCGTTATTTTTCCGGATGTGGGTTTTACGTTTCGGCGCTATTAAGTCGGCTGACTGTAATAGGGCTGTGTTAATGGAATCCAGTGTTTCTTCAGCCGATTGATGCGGCTGAATTCTTTTTATTTTTTTCCTTAACGTGGCTTTGAAGAGTTCCGAGTGGAGCTTCTTCTGACATCTAGTCCAGTGTGTTGTCACTGGGTTTGATGTTTTTATTAAGGGGGGGAAATTGGGAATAATGAATTTAATTGCATGGTGGTCTGTCCATGGCAATGGTTCATTTCCCAAGATTTTTATTTCCAGATCGTGTCTGAAAATAAGATCGAGCGTGTGACCTGAAGCATGTGTGGGCCCACTTACTAGTTGCTGAAGCCCTAATCCTTCCAGGTGGTCAATGCAGGCGTCGGCAACGGGGTCTTGCGGGGAGTTGGCCCAGAGGTTGAAATCCCCGAGCAGCAAAAGGTGTTTGCTGTTCAGGGTATAGGTGGAGATAAAGTCCGTCAATGAAGGGAGAAACTGCGTTTTTGGGCCGGGTGGCCTATAGCAGAGTAGAATCCGGACTGTCTCCTGGGAGTTTGCTTGCAGTTGTAGAGTAAGGGTTTCCATGAATGGAAGAGGGTTTTGAAGGACTGGTTTTGTGATCGCAAGGTGCGTCTTATGGATCACCGCCAATCCTCCTCCTCTTTGCCCTATTCTGTTTTCCGTTATAATACGGTAGTTATCTGGCACCAATTCTCCTAGAATGGTGTTACAGTCGGCTGTAAGCCAGCTCTCTGTAATAAAGAGGCAATCTAAGTCATGTTGCAATAAGAAATCATGGATTTCTAATCGGTGTTTTACTGCCGATCTAGTGTTGATCAAAGCACATGATATGTGCTTAGGTTGGGGCAAACGGCTGAGACCTTTGACAATTGATCTTCGATTGATCCTCAATAGGCGCTCCGTTTGAAGGGCTTTTTTGGTAATGGCTGGTAGTATTGCGGCAAATCGCCTCAGACTCCAAATGGCCTCTGCCGAGTATTGCAGATTAACCATGGTAGCCAAACACCAGGGGGAGGGGGGGGTTAAGGATTGTCAAGGATTAACTGAATCCTCAATCCTAGCTTGGTCCAGAGGAAGGCAAAAAAACCCTGACCGTGCTACGCCAATATGCAGCGGCAGGGAAAAAAATTCCTTCCTGACCCCTTGATAGGCGATCGGCGAACCCTGGATCAAGTTGTAATAGTTGAGATTTGGGGCTGGGTGTAGTAAGATGACCTGCCGATCGGCAGCAGGATCCAGGCTGAAAAAAACTCCCAGGTTAGGTGGATCGGTGCTGCCGTTGGGGCCAGGACTGGTAAACAGGGGTGTGAAGTACTTTCCAGGGGTAAGGGGTGGGTATCAGGTCCGTTTTGGGACTTTGGTGGCGGTTGGAGGGGATGAGAAGCGGCGCGCCGCTAGGCCGCGGGTGAAGCCGCGGCCTTTCCTAGTTGCGGCTGCCGCGATTGCCTCCAGGCCGGCGCGGAGGTACCGAGAAAGCGCCCGAGACGGCGGAAAATTGCAGGGATTGCAGGGATAGGTGGCGGATGGTTAGCTAGAGAGGGGCTAGTAGTGTGGGGGCATAGAAGGGTAGGTGTGGATAGGGTGGAGAGACGTGGCTTTAAGTTGCAGCGGTGGCTTGTCCTGAAAAGGACGGCTGCCTGCAACTTCAGTGGATGGCTTACCTGCTGGAGAGGGGTGAAGGAGGAAAGCCAGGGGGGCCAGGTAGAGCCGGGGGAAAGCCGGTGGTGAGTTGCTTGAGGGATAGAGGGGTAGAGCAAGCCTACCTAGCAGTCTGCCTAGCCACTATCTGCCTGTCTGGTCCCTGGCGAGAGCAGACTCGAGCGGAAGACCGGAGCGTCCTACTCTCCCACTGACACTGACTGGTACTCTGTCATTCACTTTTACACAGACGACCAGTTTATGAAGATGAGATCTGAGGATCTCACTGGCTATCTCAGTAAAATATCTCAGTCCCAGATTCTCCAGCTCAGAGGTGGAGAATATCGGTGAGAAGCTGCTGTGATGTGAAGAAGTCTTTACTCCTAATATCAGCAAAAGCAAGCTTAAAGATTGATATAAATAATAACTATATGGGCCAGATTCAGATAGCCTTTACGTCGGCGTATCTATAGATACTCCACGTAAAGTCTATTCTGAGCCGGCGTATCTTTTTTCTGTATTCAGAAAACAAGATACGCCGGAATTCTGCTAAGATACGAGCGGCGTAAGTCTGTTACACCGTCATATCTTAGTTGCATATTTACGCTGGCCGCTAGTTGTCGCTTCCGTCGATTTAGGCGTTGAATATGTAAATTAGGGAGATACAGCGATTCACGAACGTACTTGCGGCCGGGCGTCGTAGTTTACGTCGTTTGCATAAGTGTTAGTCTGACGTAAAGTTACCCCTGCTATATGAGGCTATATGAGGCGCAGCCAATGTTAAGTATGGACGTCGGGACAGCACCGAATTGTACGTCGTTTGCGTAAATCATTCGGGAATGGGGATGGACGTAATTTATGTTCATGTTGTTTACATTGTTTACATTGACAACTTGCGACATGATTTCACACATGCGCCGTCCAGAAAAAACGTAATTAACATGAATCACACCCCCACATTACTAATTTGAATTAGGCGCCCTTACGCCAGACACTTTACGCTACACCCCTGCAACTTATGGAGCAAGTGCTTTCTGAATAATGCACTTCCCAATAACAGTTGCGGAGGCGTAGCTTAAAGAGCATACGCTACGCCTGCAGAAATTTACGCAAACTTCTCTGAATCTGGCCCTATATGTTTATGTATGTATATAGGTGATTATATATATATATATATATATATATGTATATATATATATATATATATATATATATATATACAGGGCTCAAAATTTCAAGTCCTGAACTAGCCAGGCCTCAAGAGTTACTCGCCACCAGTTGCCCCACCTAATTCATACACAGCCCTGCGCCCAATTGCACCCGTAAACACGTCCTCGTAGATTATCCAATGGAATGACACTGTTAAATGTTTTATGCAGAATCAAGTTACAAAATTAAATATTACCAACAACAACTTTAACAAAATAGGACAGGGCACTGGGGGCAGACCAGAGGGACAGGGCACTAAAACGGGGTCTCTTCCCCATTCTCTTGCTGTCTCCTCTGCAACTCTCTCTCTCTCTCTCTCTCTCTCTCCCTCTCCTATTCATCTCATCATCAGGAGCCTGTGTGTGCGGCTCCACGCTTGCATATCCCCACTTCCCCCTTTTATTTAGGCTGGCAGTGAGGAGAGGAGGTCCCATGGCTTAATGAGAATTGTAAGGAGAGCACCTGTGTACTGCTCTGCCTGTGCGCGGCTCACCAGACTACTTTTCCCGAGCATGCACCTTTCCTCTTCGGCCGCCAATCTCATCGAGACTCTAAGTGTAGGCACAGATTGGAGGGAGATTGGTCATGCAGCCCTGTCATCACTCGCCCCCCAGCTTAAATCCACTCGCCAAATGCTAGTAGGCGAGTGGAAATTTATATATGTGTGTGTGTAATATATGTATTACATACACAGTATAGTTATAATGTATTTTCTTTTAGGACCCATTAACATCTGAGCAATGCAGAATTGTTGGCAGAATTGTGCAATTCTTTCCACGATTCCAAATTGCTCTAAAATTCTGTCAAAATACGCAATGCATTTTTGGTTGCCATTCATTGTTAATGGCACCCCAAATGCAGTTAGCAAACATGCATTTTAGGAAATGTTTATGTACATTTTGGTGCTTTTTTTAACATGTATTTTGGCTCATTTCTTTACCTGCGTTGTAGAGTGCGTTCCAGAAACACATGCAAAATGCATTATATGCTTGCGTTGTCCTTAATTGTTAATGGCATCCCAAAAGTGGCTAGCAAATGTGCGGTTTTCCAAAATACGCATAAAAAGCAAATCAAAATGCACGTTAAAAAGGTGTCAAACTATATGCTAAAAGAAGTGCCAAAGTGTGCATTACAAACAGCACCAAAATGCATCTTAAAATAACCTGTGCCAAAATGTGTGCTAAAAAGTGAGTTAAAAAAGCGTTTATTATTTTCATGAAATAACACAGTCTTTTTAACTTTGGTTTCACTTTTAAAACTCAGCTGCTCTGTAATCGCACAAGTTTCCCAGGAGATCACAGGCAGCCCCTCCCTCTTCTACTCAGATCTCAGGTGTTCTCAGAGGAAAAACTTCTCCTCTCATCTCATTCTGAGAACAAATGTTCTCCACTTCATAAACAGGTTGCCAGAGGAGAAGATTTTTCTCTGAGAACTGCTGAGAACTGAAATGAGATAAATTATCAATGTTTAATAAACGTACACCTAAGAGTCAGTTCACTCTGGGGCGACACGACTTCCAGCACGACTTTCAGAAGCAACTCGAACACGACTTGAGCATGAACCACAGGGCGATCTGGGGAGATTTACAACACAACTTGAAGTCGTCTCCAGGACAGGAGACATTCCAGTGGCCAATAAAACAACAATCAGCTCTGGGAGAGGGAGGGGGAGGGAGGAGTTTGCCTGAGAAATGTATGTTATCTTCCTGGAAAGTAGCTTCAATTAAGACAGTGATCAGACTTGGAAGCGATTTCCATTGAAATCAATGGGTACAAATCTCCTAGAAGTCTGATTGAAGTCGTACAGGAACCTTTTCTGAAGTCGGAGCGACTTAAGTAGTGTGTATTAACACCGCTCCCATTCACTTATATTGCTTTTCTGGACAGCGCGACTTTGGACGACTTGAGACGACTTCAAGTCGGATCCCAAGTCGCCCCAGTGTGAACCGACTCTCAAGGGGTTATAAAAAACACATTAAAATATCTACTTAACCAATTACAAAGTTACTACTTGCAAGCATAATGAGCACTTATAGTTTATATATACATATTTGTAAAGGGGCAACCTTAGAATATATATAAATATATATATATATATATAAAATAAAAACTATGGTTTCCTGTCAGCCCAGACACATTTAAAATTTATAGTAAGTTAAAAAAAGCAATACAATTCTTATTAATTACTACAGCAGCGCTAGTTGTCACTACAGACTGTGACCCCTCTTTCCTATGACCATGCATAGAAGGAAATATTCTTAACCACTTGCTTACTGGGCAAATAAACCCCCTTCGTGCCCAGGTGAAATTTCAGCTTCCGGCACTGCGTCGCTTTAACTGACATTTGCGCGGTCGTGCGACGTGGCTCCCAAACAAAATTGACGTCCTTTTTTCCCCACAAATAGGAGCTTTATTTTGGTGGTATTTGATCACCTCTGCAGAGCTGTATCCTGGCCTAGGCCAACAATGCCCAGGCCTAGGGCAGCACTTTACAGGGGGGCAGCATGAAAAGAGTCCCCGCCGGCTTGCGCTACACTGTTAGAAAAAAATAGTCTAGCGCCCCCATAAAGCCCCCATAAAGCGGCTGCGCTGCTTCTGGTATGCGGCCGGCTGGTATTCCGCAAATGTGGGGGGGGGGTGCTTCCAATTTGGACTGTTTTATCATCCTGGACCACAAACCTTCCTCACTGTGCTATATGTTTCTGCTGCACCATCTACTTAAAGTAGAACTATAGGCAACACTTTTTTAGAGTTTTACCATCTCTGTCCCATTGCGAAGATTTCCCTTCACTTCCTGCTCTATGGCCAACCAGGAAGTAAGAGGAAATCTAAGTAAATTAAGAGAATCCATTGCCCCCCCCCCAGGCCCTCAGAACTAGTGTCCTCACTCGAAAGTTTCAGGGCGGGTCTTAAACAACACAGGGTGTGGCCATGACAGGAAGGGGTGGGTCATATTATTTAAATTAGGGGGTGCACGAGTTTAGTCAGGCCTAGGGCAGCACAAAACCTAAATACATCTCTGCACCTCTGCGGTTTTTATTTTTTGCGCTATAAACAAAAAAAGAGCGACAATTTAAAAAAATATATATATTTTTTACTTGTTGCTATAATAATTATTTTTTTTCTCTCAGTTAAGGCCGATACGTATTTTTGATGTATTTTTGTAAAAAAAAAAAAAAAAAAAAATCGCAATGAGCGCCTGGTTTGCGCAAAAGTTATAGCGCCTACAAAATGGGGAACAGAATTATGATTTTTTTTATTATTTTTTTTTTACTAGTAATGGCGGCGATCTGCGATTTTTATTGGGACTGCGATATTGCGGCGGACACATCGGACACTTTTGACACAAATTTGGGACCATTCACATTTATACAGCGATCAGTGCTATAAAAATGCACTAATTACTGTATAAATGTGACTGGCAATGAAGAGGTTAACACTAGGGGGTGAGGAAGGGGTTAAATGTGTATCCTGGGTGTGTTCTAACTGTGTGGGGGGAGGGGGCGACTGGGGGAGGTGACCGATGCTGTGTCCCTATGTACAAGGGACACAGATCGGTCTCCTCTCCTCTGACAGCACATGGAGCTCTGTGTTTACACACAGAGCTCCACGTTCCTGCTGTCATCTGCTTGTTTTCCTGCCGATCGCATGTACCCGACGGACATCGCAGCCGCCAGGTACATGCACCGGCTCTTCAGCGATGCGGTGGGACAGTGTTTACCTGCTAAGCGCCACCCAGTGGCGCGCGCGGGTAATGCACTTTAAATGACGTCCAAAGACGTCAACTTGGCACTTGAGAGCCGCGCTGTTGACGTCTTTTGTCAATAGCGCGGGTCTCAAGTGGTTAAGATGAATGGATATAAGCCAGAGTCCAGTAAAGAAAGTGCTCTATAAAGAATGGTGAGCTCTCTGCTGCAGGTGACATCAAACGTGCACACTCCACCCTTCAGGATTCTCCTGTGTCAATCTCCCCTCAAGGGTGTCTACTCACCAAAAGATAGAGTTTAACAGGCTCTGAACCTCTGCTCCATCCAACTTCCTCCAACTCCAAAGCCAGCAGTTGATCAGCACGCTATGCTCCTAATATCCACCGGTTATAAGGGCACAAAAAGACTAGAGATGGTGTAATACCGCTTTAAGTCTTTATTCCACAAGCTGTATCATTCAGCGTTTTGACATTATTAACAGCATTCATTAAAAGCTTGTTTAAAACAATCAAGTGACCGGGCTGATTCCTGGCTCACAGTGGGATATCCTGCATGTGTCAGTCCCGTCCACAGTGGATAGACACAGCTCTGTTTCCACACAACTGGAGCGCAGCTGGAACACAGCGCACAGTACAATGCTTCATGTGTGTCGCGAGGTCACGCCCTGCCGTTTCGTTCTTCCGACTTCCTCTGAGGGCGTGGAGGACGCCCTCAGAGGGCTTATATCCCTTCATCTTAAGAATATTTCCTTCTATGCATGGTCATAGGAAAGAGGGGTCACAGTATGTAGTGACAACTAGTGTTGCTCACGAATATTCGTATTGCGAATATTCAGCTCGAATATGGCATATTCGAGTATTCGCGATATATACCGAATTTCGCGGTGAATATTCGCTATTTCGAATATTCGTATTTTTTCAATTTTTTTTTAGAACATATCACATCCTAGAGATCCCCATCGACGTCTAAAAGCATTGCTGGTATGATTAGAGACCTTGGGCCGAGTAGCTGCAGCGATCATTTTTTTTTTTATTGCCGAAAAATCGCAATGCGATTATTCGGAAATAGCGATATCGCGCGATTATTTTCGAGAAATTCGCAATATTGTTTTTAGCTAAAATAACACATATATTCGATTTCAGAGTGTTACTGTCGAAATTCCGCAATCAATTTCTCATTCGCATTTTTGCGAAATTACGATAAAATATCAAGAATATTCTGAGCGAATCAGGGTGCTCCTTCCGCATTTGCCGAATATTCGCAATTATTTTGTATTGTAATATATCACGAATATTCTGAGCCAATCAGAGTGCTCCATTCCGCATTTCTCGAAATTTCGCAATTATTTTGTATTATAAAATATCACGAATATTATGAGCCAATCAGAGTGCTCCATTCCGCATTTCTCAAAATTTCGCAATTATTTTGTATTATAAAATATCACGAATACTCTGAGCCAATCAGAGTGCTCCTTCCGCATTTCTCGAAATTTCATTCGCATTCGCAATTCGCATTCGCATTCGCATTTGCGAAATTTTGCAATCATTTCATTTACAAAAAATATCGCGAATATTCGCATTTAACGAATATATCTCGAATATTCGACTATATATTCGAGATATATCGCGAAATCGAATATGGCATATTCTGCTCAACACTAGTGACAACTAGCACTGCTGAAGTAATTGATAAGAATTGTATTGCTTATTTTAACTTACTATGAATTTTAGATGTTTTGTGTTTTAAGCGGCTGCTGACAAATTTTATTGAATTATAAATGGTAACATTTAATCATTCGTTTTCTGTTTTAAATACCTTTTAGCTCATAGCGCCGAGATAGTGGAAGTAGGCTTTGATCTTCACTATATTTGTTAGCCCAGACAAATTGTCTGGTTACATATGCAAGTTCCTCATATTGAGTTTCAATGCAAACACAAGCTTACTTGTTAAGCAATAATATATTTAAACCTTACTGCTAAGCAAAAATAATACATAAAAAGGAGCAATTCAGTCTTAGGTTCCAATACCATTGCACAAAGCAGTGTAGACAATAGGGGAGATTTTACAAGACCATTTGAGGGAGTTCCAGAGGATGGGAGAGGCTATGTAAAAGTCCTGAAGGGGAGCATGGGAGAAGGTGACAAGGGATCTAGAGAGCAGGTGGTCTTGGGAGGAGCAGAGGGGATTATTTGGATGGCCTGGTATGTTGTGGTTAGTATTTTGAAGTTTATACAATGGGGTAGTGGAAGCCATATTGGGATTGGCAGAGAGGAGCAGCAGTCATGGATAAGTTAGTAAGGTGTATTAGTCTGGCACCATCATCCTAATAACCTGTGTGAAGGTAGGCCAGTGAGGAGGGATTTGCAGTAGTCAAGGTGGGAAATAGCCAAAGAGTTAATAAGTTGTTTTGTGGTATCATGTAATGCACTGAAAATCTTTTGTTGTGATGCACCTAGAATATTTTAAGCTGATTTTAGCAGAAATGTACCCAATTTGACTTAAACTATCTACAGCTTAATAAATTGAAACCGAAGCACAAGCTCTCATTTGTAAAAACATACTGTATGTATCTCTCTTACTCATTTATATTCCCTTCCATAAGACAATGAGCAAAGTGTAACACATACCAAATAGTAAACCATTTTTTTGTGATCTACTGCAGCAAACTAAAACCTCTTTGGGCACACTTTGGCCTCTTTGCATTGTCTTATTGAAAAAAACGCATAATGTTGTTATATTTGTCAAGCTTGAACAAGTCATCTAGTAGTCACTGGTATGCAAATATGAGCTTCAAAACCTTATGCCTATACTTTAAATTCAGAATTTCTATTTGGGGAAATGTCCATGAAGGGCTTCATTTCCAGTGTAAAGAATCAACCCAGAGAACCTGAATAATGAGTAGTACCACCATAATAAACAACACTTTTATTTTTATTGAATGTATTTAAATGAAAATATGGTTTTAATTGACACTTGCTAGATAAAATCAAGCTCTGCAAATTAACATCACTTGGTGAGGGACTGTCAAGAATATAATTTATTGCATGCAACTGATATAAATTAAAACCTCCAAAATATATAGCAGATAATAAGGCATGAGCTAAGAAAATGTACAGCTACCTTGAAATGTGACAAATAATAACTTGTGATTCAACATGATAAAAAACACAACATCTCAGAAAATGCAGCATAAGCATTTTAAGCACATCCCCCTTTTTGTGCATCTATCTGTGAAATGCCCAGCTGAGGAGATTCTGGTATCTTAGATTTCAGTGTATTGGATGACCTACAGCATTTGTGACTGGAATATTATTTTTTTTCCCTTGTCAACTGTGATGTTTGAATTTCTATTTCATTCTGGTGTGTCTTAAGATAAGCTTGACTTTTAACGTAGAGGGGAAATAACCAAGTGAACGCCAAATACACTATTTTATTTTTTTATGTGATGGCTTACAGGAGACTGTTCCTTGCCAGTGTAATGTATACAACTGGAAATATAGTACGTCCTATATTATAAAATAATGAAAATGTCCTTATTGTATTTACTAGGGAGGACCGTTTAAGTCTGATTATTATTTTGTCTTGCTAGTATGGTAATGTGGTTATCATGGACAGATTTCTGGCTGCTTAGGGCTCATTATCAAATTATCAGTACTAAAAATTCATACATATCTAATTGATCTCATACTGTAATACTGGAACTTTAATTTAATTTAAACCTAGCCTTTACACTATACTCTATACTATACATCTTTCTGTGACATCGTTTTTAGAATACTTAGCATTTATTCAATCCGCAAAAATCCCCTAATTTATCCATATAGGTTATCATTACACAGATTATAAAAACAGTCAGTCATGTATTATATTCAAACTGTAACAAAAAACAATAATGGTGGGTTATGCTTGATTATTTTGCCAATCACATATAGCCTGTATACTTAAAGTGGATGTAAACCAGAAAAAAAATGTTTTATTCTTTGCTGTCACAATGTGGAGTATAAGAATTCCTATCATCTGTGCCCAGTCTTGCCACACAGAGTTAATCCAGCTCTGAGCAATCTTCTTTTATTGCTCAGTGAAATAAAACAGACTTACAGAGAGAAACCTTAGTCCGTTCCGCCCCCTTGCTGTGAGTGACAGGTTATTTACATATCTCATGCACTAGCTTGGAGACAGGCATTATTATTTTAATTCCCACTGCCACTCCTTTTCTGAAGTCATGTGGTTACTTTGACTGGATGTTAGTGATCATAGCAGAATTTAGTGTAAGGGGAGTGTAGAGGTGGGTGGGGAGTCTGTTGACATCACGACTCCACCCACAGAGCTCCAGACAACAGATCCACCCACAGAATCTGCAATTTTTCAGTTCTTATAACAGACAGAGGGGAGACATTTGACAGGTAAGGATACATGCAGGAGGCATGTATATGCTTATAGATCAGCACTATGGCAGTAGTTTAGAAAGGATGATAGTGGGTTTACATCCACTTTAAGATAATGAGTTTCATGGGAATGCCATTTCTTGATGACTTCTGTGTTTCATTTCATCAGTTGTTATATCTGTAATAGATCAGATGTACAAATGTCAATATCAACTTCAACTTGTAGCTGCCATTTTTTTGAAAAGGGGTCAAATCTGGTATTTTTTTATGTCTGTGACCTTACTGATGAGAAGGAGGGAGGAGACTATTTCCCACTTTTTGTGTATTCATGAAAAGATAAAGGATTCTAAACCAGTGCCTTTCTCTGGTCTTTATCGTAGCTTGTTAGCCACTAGACAGGTTTCTTCTTCCTTCTTGTGTGGTCATGTCAGACATTTATTGTTATCTGCATTGGAGTGATACAAAATCTCCTCAGTGAGGTCACAGGTAGCAATAAAAACAGATCTTCCTTTAACTACTTGATATGTTGTTTAGTCATGTCCGACTCTTCGCGACCTCATGGACCATAGCGCGTCAGACTTTTCTCCAAGGAGTGATGGGACCAGTTGCCATGATCTTAGTTTTCTTAATATTCAATTTCAGGCAAGCTTTTCCGCTCTCCTCTTTAACCTTCATTAAGATACTCTTTAGTTCTATTTCACTTTCTGCCATCAGTGTGGTATCGTCTGCATATCTCAGGTTGTTGATATTTCTCTCAGTGATCCTAATTCTGGCTTTTGAGTCATCGATCCTGGCATTTCACCTGATGTGCTCTGCATATAGGTTAAATAAGTAGGGTGACAAATTACATTCTTGCAGCACTCCTTTCTGAATTTTGGACCAGTCAGTTGTTTCCTGTCATGTTCTAACTGTTGCTTCACTGGAGAAGAAAATGGCAACCCAATCCAGTACCCTTGTCAAGAAAACCTTATGAACAGAAACCACTTTAATACCAGCTTGTTAAACCACTTCGTTACCAAGCTATTTTTCAGTTTTTAGTGCTATGATAGTTTGACTGACAATTCCTCAATCAGGCAACACTGTAGCCAGATAAATTTAATTGCGGTAGAGAAAGATCTCCCTAAAGCTGCACATCCGTGTTATCCCTAGGGTGAGTGTGTGAGACTCAGGGGAGACCTTTCTCTACCACCAGTCATTACAGAAGCGGGCACGAGCTCCCTCCCATGCCAGCACTCCCAGCAACGGATGCCTAGGACTTGTATACCATTCAAGAGATCCTGAGAGACACACTATGCAGTTTTCTGGGTCACAGATTTGTTTTATATAATTTTTGAGACAGATGGGGCTTTGGTAGTAATTTGTGTTTTTTTTTACTATAGGATTCATTCACACTAGTGTACTTACAGAATATGTCAACCCACCATTTCATATTCCTGATATGTGTCTGTTGTACTTGTACGAAAACATATCCTGTTCTCCTTGCTTCCCCTGTGTGAAATACCTTGTAATCCTGCCAGTTTGCCTGCTTTTCTATTTCAAGCTGACCACACCAGGCATGAGAGCACATCACGGTGCCCATTCACGTCAATTAAGATGCAGTGGGTGCATGAACACAGCTACTGCTCCCAATTTGACAGCCATGTGGGTGATTGGCCCCAAACTCACATAGGAGGATGAAAGAGTTCATGTGCAAACACGCAGGATAAAGAAGGTGAAGGGGTAATATACAGGTCACATGCAAAGACAGGCTGGAGATTAAATATATACAGTAGAACAAGAGAGGGGAATGAAAGAGTTAAAAAAAACAACAACCCCTGTGTCATTAAAACTGAATAAATTGATCAATAGCTGCTGTAGATTCATTTATTCAGTCATCCCATTAACAACTTACTACAACTCCTCTCCTTCCTCTGTTGTAAGAGGAAGAGGGGGTATCTCAAATGTTATATTAGTATGTGATCACTGCCATTGACTTTCACAGCAATCACTTGGTACCGAACCACGAGATACACAGCTGTTAACAGATGGACAGATTGCTCAAGCTGTTGTCTCTAATGGTGTTTATAAATAGTGCTAGGGTCCACCAATCCAATGTTTATAAATGTGCACTGTAATCAACCAGGTTAATCACGTTGATGGAGAGTATTTGTCTTTATTGAATCATTGTCAGCTACAGGCCCAAAACATTGATTTTCTTCAAGTTGGTGCACCTAAAAAAAAAAAAGAAAAAAAGGTCAGCTGTAATTGAGAGGCTCTTCATGTTAACTATAAACTATTTAGGTATTTTCGGTTTAATGTATAACTTGATCAGGGACAGTTGCTGAGGGTGTAAAGCAGGGCTCTCCAATATATGTCCCGCCAGCTGTTCAAGAACTACAACTCCCATCATGCCTAGTCATGTTTTTGAACATCAGAGTTTTATAATGCCTCATGAGATGTGTAGTTCTGCAACAGCTGGAGGGCCCTGGTGTAAAGGATCATCAGTAAGGAATGCTTGGATTGCTTAACTCATTGATATAAATCACCAACATTTACCATTAAGAACAGGTTCACACCGGGAATCACACAGGAACACTGAGGTCGCGTACATATGATCGGTCCAAACCGATGAAAACAGGCCGAAGTTCACTTTCATCGGTCCAGACCGACCGCGTGTACGGCCCATCGGTCTTTTGTCCTTCGGACCAAAATTGTAAAACTTACTTTAAAATCGACACGATGGCCCACTGACCGATATGTCCAAACCGATGGTTAGTATGCAAAAGCATCGGTTCAAAAACCCACGCATGCTCAAGAAGCATCGAACTTCGTTTTTTTCAGCACGTCGTTGTGTTTTACGTCACTGCGTTCTGACACGATCTGTTTTTGAACTGATGGTGTGTACGCACATCAGACCATAAAGCCACTTCAGCGGTGACCAGGGGCGGACTGACCATTGAGAAACTCGGCACTGCCCGAGGGCCCCATGCCACTAGGGGGCCCTATCAGGGTTGCCAGGCTCATTAAAACCAGGGACAGTATGTAAAAATCTGTATTTTTTTACATCTGTCCCTGATATGTCCAAAACCTACATGCTTTTGATGTGAAAATCCCGAGATTTTAGCTGCCCCGCCTCTGTACTGCCACCTGGCTTGGTGGCCATCTGTAAACCTGGGGGCTCCATAATTTTCTATTGCCCAGTCCGCCCCTGGTGGTGAGACCATTCTCATTGGATGGACCGATCGTGTGTACGCAGTCTGAGCAGTGTGTTTGTGGTTTCATTAACTTAATATTGACACCTGCTGGAGATTGCAATTACAGTGCAGGTCTGGTGTGAACCTTAGAAATGTTAAAATACAGATACTAGCCAATTTTTGGATGTTGATGAATGTTTTTTAGTAAATAATAACAGTGACTGTTTAAAACAAATTGGCTTCCCATTAAAAATAGTAAAAAAATTAAATAAAAATGCTGCAACCCCTAATTATAAGTGTGGAACAGAGAATAGAGAATTGTTGCTAAATTGCTAATATAGCCATTTTTATTGCATTTGTTTTCCCTATTTAGAACAAGTTATAATGAGACCAAGAGGAAAAAGCCCAGAGGCGATTTAGTTCACATGTGTCGCGCTATATAAGTTTTTCATTCGTTCAATTATTCAAAAAAGACAAAATTGTATGGAGAAAAACCAGGACGGCCTCACTCCAAAAAATTTTCCTTTATAATAAAACAGATCACAACATCAACATGTCACAGCAAAAAACAGAAAAGAGGTGACACGTTTCACACCAAAATACAGTGCTTATTTATAGCTATGAATAAGCACTGTATGTTGGTGTGAAACGCGTCAGCTCTTTTCTGTTTTTTGCTGTGACATGTTGATGTTGTGATCTGTTTTATTATAAAGGAACATTTTTTGGAGTGCGGCCGTCCTCATTTTTCTCCATACAATTTTGCATACTATTGCAGTGCCTGCACCCAGGGGTTGGATCCTACCTTTCAGCTTTAGCTCCTTGGGACCTCTGAGCGGTTAACTTTTTCTCTCATCTTATACAAGAAGAAAAAAGGGTTTTGAGGTACCAAAGGGTCAGGGTGTAATTGGCTGCATACAAGTTCTGGTAGAAATGGGTCAAGGGTATTGCCATGTTGTCATAGGTGTGTAGAGCCTGTTGCATTAGGGTGTGCACCCCAAAGCTCAAACACACATGCGTGTATATATATATATATATATATATATATATATATATATATATATATGACAATAGACAGTGTCGGTAGAGCAGAGGTTGGTGTCAGTAAAGCAGTGGATGGTGTGAGTAGAGCAGTGGACGGTGTCAGTAGTTTCTTTTTTTAAATATATTAAAAAAAAACATTTTTAATATATTTTTTATTCTTTTTTTAATTCTTTTAATATTGTTTTTTACAAAAAAAATCGGAGCCCCATTGGGGGGCTTTGGTGAAATGTCAGGGGTCTAAACAGGCCATGTCTCACACTTGAAACAGAGAAAGGGACTGAGGACAGAGCTTCCCCAGTCTTTTTCTCTGCAGTCAAGAAGCAGCAGGGGGAATCTGCCCAGCACAGGGTTATTAGGGTGTGCCCAGGCACACCTGGCACACCCTGTGCGCAGGCCTATGCATGTTGTCTAGGTGAGATGTAGACCAAACAAAATAAAAAATGTGTTTATAAGAGATTGTGGCTGTCTCTGGAGGGGATATATTAAGAGCTGATGATTTACTTGTGCTAATAATGAGGCCCAGCATCTTTTAAGAGCAGAGAATAGGACAGCGAGGGTGATAAATGTTTGAGTTAAGGTTAGGAACAGACGATCCATGAACAAGGTTATTTTGTAAGATTTGAGTCACATTGGTAAGGTGTGTCAGTGTTTCCTGAGCTAATAAGAAGAGAATGGGAGATGAAGGACATCCTTGCCAGGTCCCACTGTTTATTGGTAAAGGTGCAGACAGATGGGTGAGGTACCGCACCCTACCGGTGGTTTAGCCAAGAGAGGAAGTGAGTCTGCAATTCCCATTTTTTTATATTACTTATCAATGGTTAATTAAAAATGTACTGTATACATCCTCGAGATTTGGTTATTTATTATCAAAATAACTAAAATATTTAAATAGAATTTTCAATATAGTTACATTATGTTGCGTTCATTAGGAAGAGAATGTGAAATTGGGAAAAACGTATAAAATTCAATGAACAGTACAGAAAATAGCAAAATGTCCTTTAGTCCCTAAAATATTTCTCAGTCAGCCTATGATATATTGCATATTCAAGCATATGACAAGTAGAACTGGTCTATCATCGAAAGATAATTCCCCAGACATTAAATGAGTATGGCATTCAAGGGCATAATGCATGAATGTCCAAAACACAGAAGCAATTTTCTCAGAATATTATGACAGATTTGTGTTCAGTTTATTATACATGTAACCTCTATATGGAATTCCAGCATGCCTTTAGAGGCAAAAGTAGTAAGGCACTGATTTCTGTAGTGGCCTTTGTTCACTTCCAGCACCCAGTCAGGTTTAAAAGGAATGTAAATAATATAAAAATGCCCCCCTTAAACTGATTTGGTATTGAATAAAACACCTACCACTGAAAACTGCAAATTTGCGAATCAACCTCTGATTCTTATATTACAACTAATTTAGACACGCAATCTGCTATTGCATCCATATAAATCATTTTTCCAGTCTAATATTTCGGATATAACTGCACTTTCACTAAGAAGTACCTATTTGTAATTATCCTAGCAGTCTTAAAAGATTAAAATGTGTGTGTGTTTGTGGGGGGGGGGGGGGTGTCACCTTTTCTGACAATACATTTGCAGACCTAGGTCTCAGTTCTTCCTCCAGCTAAAAAATCATCTGGGAAGAGGCAGTGTTCATCCTTCTTAAAGAGTATCTAAAACATGTTCATTTTAGATGTAGTAAAGAGGGGTTAAACCCCCTGCCTAGCTCTTTTTCTATCTATCTTACATTGGGGAGATTAGGTAGTAAAACATATGCATTGAAATTCTTCTCCAGAACATAAATTTTTCGGTAGGGACACCAAACCATAGGTATATAAGAGTATATATACTGTATCAAACTTTTAAAATTGTATAATTGTACAGATAAGGACTACTCACATTTCATTCAGGAAAAACAGTCATGTAGTGTTACAAGCATCTCGCACAAACGTGTGCTGTCTGGTAGCGGGTGACGTCATCCATACGGAGCATTATTAAAAGGTTGATACAGTGAGAACTTAGATCCTCTTTTCTCTTATATACATATGGTTTGGTGCCCCTACCGAAAAATGAAGAATTTTAATCTGTTTTACTACCTACCACAACTGTGGGGTCTGCTTGCATGACTACCTGTTAGCTCAGGAGTCCATGCTCTCAGATGAGCGTAGAACTAAGATCGGAGGTGGAGGGATTGTCACCATTATTGCTAAACATTGAATCTTCACCAGTGAAGTTATATTCTGGGACTTGTGGTTCACCAGTTTTCTGGCCTTCATTTTATTATTTGCGTTGCACTTTTTAACGTATTTTAAAATTATATTCTGTGACTTGTGGTACACCAGTATTGTGGACTTTATTATATTGTTTCAGCTGCACTTTTCTAACTTATCTTAAAGGAGTTGTAAATAAAAAAAAATTGTATGCTGAAATGACTGTTTACAGGGTATAGAGACATAATAGTTAACTGATTCCTTTTTTTAAAACGATTAAAAATAGATAAAAAATCAATCATATAATGTACCTGTAGTTTCTAGTTTTGTTTTTGCATATTGTTTCCTGCCTCTCTGCTGTACAGAGCATATAGAGCCATACAGGGTAGTGATGGTTTGTAAAATGAAACTGTGGGGTTTTAGACACACAGCAATCACACCTCCTTGAAGTTAGTGACCACAGAGAGAAAGTTCCCAGCACTGTGGTTATAAGGAAACAGACAACCAGGACATATGGAGATTAGAGAAGAATTACAGCAACTTGAGAGCAAAAATGAACAATGAGGACATGAAAACAGCACTGCATTAAGGTAAAGGAAGCTATTAAGATAAAAAAAAAATCCTTTACAAACCCTTTAACATTTGCCCTTTGGATTTTTGTAAAAATATTTTCAGTGTTCAGCTTGCATTCCTGGGGGGTTTTATGTATATTTTTGCGCTGATTGCACCCTCTGTCTAAAAATGTAATGTAGCGGTCCGAGTTCATGTCTGGTAAGTAAATTGGGGAACCAGTCAAGGGTTAGGGAAAGCAGCAGACTTGGATAGTAAGGAATGAAGCTAAGGGTCAGGGCATGAAGTGGACTAAAAAAGACAGAATCGTAGGTAGTGGACTCAAAAAGCCAAGAATGAAAACAAGGTTCAGGGAAGGTAGTGGTTCTAACACTAAGAATCGAGTGATCAAACACCACTGATCGCATGGTTCTCACAGCTCCATGTTCAGAGACCTGGCGACAGTCAATCACCTCTCTCTGCACTGCCCCCCTGTGCTCACTGGAGCGCTAAGGCTGTGGAGGGGGTGGGTGTGACCGGCTCATGATCTCAGCAGCTTGCTGAGAGGCTGAGCCAGGCGCCGCTTCAGGCACGTGGCTCTGTGACGTCAGCTAACAGTGGGCTTCAGCAAACTGCAACTCCTGTGATCCGTAGGAGAAGTACTGCCAGATGAGCTTTGGCTGTACTTCTTTAGAGAAAAGCAAACTAAATAGCAGGCAACATAAATCCTCCTTCATTTTTGTCTCACACTCTTCTCCTTCCAGACTCTGCAGTTCACACTGAAAGAGTTTCATCAACTGAGGAAATTCTTTAAGGCTAGTAAGCAGTCGGCAGGACTAGTGGCCAGGTGCCAATTGACAAGTTAGAGCCTTGTAAATCAGCAATGACAATGCTGATAGGCACGCTACTTGTATTTTTTTCTTCCACTGTAGTGCAAGCAGGCATAGCCTATGCAAGAGTGCAACACTGCTCAGTATTGAGGAGCAGCACAACATCATTGCCACACCATCACAGGACGGTGCTTTAGGTTACTATCACTGCCAGATATTGTTGGACTTTGCAAGAGAAAACTTTATAAGTAAGTGCTGCAGACCACATTTTTTTATTTAATAGGAAGCCATAGTTCTATAATAAAGTGCAGATACTGTATACTTTAGCTACCAAACTTTTTTTTTTAATCAAAAAAAAAATGATAGAATAGCACTAATGATCCAAAAATGCATAACGTGAAGAGAGAGACAGCAATAGATCAGATAGATAGAGTGAGAGTTCCGCCTCACAACAAAAGCAGAGATAGCATGATAAGTCCACACAAATGATAATGCTGTCAGGGTTGCCATAAATTCACTTCTCTGCCTGCAGTCTATTGTACAGGTTCCACAGCTCAGCTGTATAACAATGTCTTCAGGCTTGCAGCAGAAAGCACAACTGAAATTCAGCCCCACAAAATAAATCCCTTTTGTCCAAGCACAAGCTAATCAAGTAGGTATGTTAACTGAACATACCCTCAAGTAAATGTGGCCAATGTTTGTGCAGAAAAGCCCTGTGTCACTCAGTATTTTATGCAACCAAAGATCACAGGCATGTCCTAGCCCCTGCTTCCTCCTGAGCCCTGACAGGAACAGTCCCCAGCTACAGCCAGTTACCTTGGCTTTGAAATTGCAAAGCCTGTTGCAGACTGATGATTAGGTAACCCAGCTAGCTCTTCCCTAATAAGCCTCCAAAACACTGCTTCTTCCTTTTTCTTAGAGACAATCTCCTAAACAACAAGAATATATCTATTTCATTCTTTTGGAACCTATTCCACGGGTGGCAGCACCATTCAAGATTTTTCAAGACACCTTTTCACAACAGATTCAGTTCACATTAGTTATGTTACTGTCTAAATGATTGATTCATTTAACAATCAACATTGTTCCAATTGTAAATATGAAGGCCAAAGGTGTTGATAAATTATCTGTGAATTAGTAGTTAGCATTATTGGTTTGCAGCACAAGGGTTCTTGATTAAAATCCCAGAGCATTACCTGCATGGAGTTTGCATGTTATCCTTCTGTTTCCTATACATGTTCATTCATTTTTGTCTGAATGCATTTTTGTCTGAATTTCAGGGATTTTCATGTTTGTTTTAACAAACGATAACGAACGTGCAGAATCTAAAATCCGAAAGATTCGACATAAAAAATGCTTTATTTTTGTTTCCTCGCGACAACAGTTTGATATAGATAGAAGATTCGACATGACGGCGACAATGAGAAATAGATTTTTAACCTCTTCAATGAGCTAGATAATATTAATTTTTTAAACAGTACCATCATCCAAAATCCAATAATATAGCAGAGGGACTCCAGGGAACCCAAGGACCCAAAAGAACCCCAAAAAAGGAAAAGCGGGCAAGGAGGACTATTTCAGTACAGAGTGAGTACCGGTAGGTAGACTAAGAAAACAGTGAATATATCAGAAAATATATAAATGTATTAATACAGTATCAGAAAAATAATAAAAACATCAAACATTAAGGACAATTAAAACAATACACATATGGTGACAGCCGATCAATTCACCAAAATTACAATCCCCCGAGTCCAGGTGAATGTTGGGGTCATGATACGGGAAGTCTCTCTACTAGTTTTGCGATATTAAATCGCTTCATCAGGAGAAGTTCTAGGAACTTGTGTCTCGTCGGCTCAAATGCCCAGCCAGCCAATGAAATTGCCTCCCACGGCGGCCAAGGGGGTAAAGGTGGAGATGGATCTGCGTGGGGTACACTGCAGGAAGTAAAAGCATGGTCCCAGGACCAAGTGGCCCCAGAAGATGGTAAGCAGATATAATTGGTGATAAACAGAAACGATTGACAAATAAAGTGAGTGCACAATGAAGTGTAAGAGATAAATATGACCACTTATATGAAGGGGCCAATGGGCGCTTATCCATCTAAGATTCAAGCTTCCTGGGACCCAATCCATCACGTGGTGATGACGTGACAATAGCGATCTGT
This sequence comes from Rana kukunoris, assembly GCA_029574335.1. Taxonomy (NCBI): domain Eukaryota; kingdom Metazoa; phylum Chordata; class Amphibia; order Anura; family Ranidae; genus Rana; species Rana kukunoris. The sequence goes on along the minus strand of CM056049.1, from coordinate 120,964,533 downwards.
ATCTATCGAACCTACAGTTGAATGTACCTAACCTAACTCTATGGCCTCGTACACACGAGCAGACAGATTTGTTCAAATCTGTCTGTCCGACAGATTTGAACAAATCTGTCTGCTGGGATTTTGGTTTGCTCGCGTGTACACACGAGCAAACCAAAATCCCCGCCAGCAGACGGCGCGCTGACGTGTCGGTGACGTGGCGGTGACGTTGACGCCGCCACGTCACCGCACCAGGAAGTAAAACACTTCCGCGCATGCGCCGAATCCATTCTGCGGCGGTGCGGGACGACATGTCTGCTGGTAAGTGTACTAACCAGCAGACATGTCGGGCGGACGGATTCCCACCCGATAGATTTCAAAGCATGCTTTGTAATCTGTCGGGTGGCCAAATCCGTCGGCTCGGCCGTACACACGATCGAATCTGTCTGCTGAAACGGTCCAGCAGACCGTTTCCAGCGGACAGATTTGATCGTGTGTACGAGGCCTATTAGTCCAAGATTATTTAACATAGAAAGAAAAGAGTTGACATGAAGATTCGATGCAGCAGTCGCCGCGAGCGGACATTTATGGTCAAATGCTTTGCCAATAGGCTATAGAAGAATTCAAATGTTGGTTGACTAGTGTAACGGTCACCACCGCTTACAACCTTCCATCCATCCACGACAAGCTTATCTGACACACTCTGACAATCTTGCATACACGATCCATATCCATTCCCATAAACAAGACGAGACTCAAGCTCTGCACTTGCTTTCAAAGATATGACAATTTATTGGTATTTTCTCAGCTTCTTATACAGTCTCAAGCATAATGCAGTTAGTCACAGGACAATGTAGAATCCACCCCCCTTCACACCATGGGGGGCTTCAATTTCACTCTAAAAGGCATTCAGGTAAGCTAACCATGTAGACTTGTCGGCACCGCATCTTCAATAGAGTTCAATTAACCTTTAACATAACACAGACATCTAGTTGAATAAGTTATCTAGACAGCTTTATCACACAATGGCAGAGTCTTGTGAGAGTGGGTGCAATCAACACCTTTTCAAAAGCATGTGTCTTTCACAGTGAATAGCCAACACCTCAAGACATGTCTCAAGACATTTCAATAGCCTATTATACAGAGGTATGAGTCACTCTGGTCTTGTAGACCTGAATTAACACCTTTCAAAAGCATGTGTGCCTAGATTGAATAGCCAACAGCTTTTGATATTTGAAGACATCCTGCAAACATGAATTATTATTAATGTCCCATCTTCTGTAATGAATGAATTATGATTCTTTGTCACCCTATGGCCCTAGTGGACATAAGGTGACCCTAGACATAGGAATATCTCAGTCTGTCACGGGCCATTCCGTTACAACTAGTAATAATAATTAATAAATATAATTATTATTAGTCATACAACATTAGAATTTTACTATAGCTTGTGGGCGAAGCATTCAACTGGAAATGTACTATTGCGGCGTCATACGGTTTAGCTGCTTCGTCAAATATTCCTAGAAACTATTCGACAGACACCATAAGCCTTGAATTGACAGATTCAACCTTAATTCGGATTCTCTGCCAAATGCATTTTTTTAACGAAACAAAATAAATAAAAACAAATTTCGGGAGTAACTAAATAAATTTACTTTTCGGACAAAAACGAAATTCCGAAATGAAATATTTCAGTGTGCACATGTCTAGTGTTTTCATGGGTTTCCTCTCACACTTTAAATACATGCTGGCAGGTTAATTGGTTCCTGTCTAAATTGGCCCTAGCATGTGAATGTATGCACATTAAAGGCAAGATGGCTGCAGCCAATGGAGGAACAACTGGACTGGAGCAGAATTGTGATCATTGGATCATTGATTATGCATTGGGTTGCTGTTTATAGGCTAGTAGTAGTTTGACACCTGTTTCCAAGCACGTTTGAAATCAAAGGGGTATTTAAACACACTTTCAGAAGTTTTCTTGATGTTATTAACAGTTCACTCCCACTGAGCTAGAAGATGGTCTTCAACTCAGTAATGTAGAATGCCATCCAGTAGATAAAAAATAATGTTTGCATAAGATATCACAGTAAAGGATAGGTTGAGATCCTAATGGCAAAATTGAATTGCCAGCTTCTTCATACAAAATACAAATGGGTATTGAAAGTTAGGTGCATCCTATTTTAGAGTGATTGTCACTGCAGTTTTAACCACTTGCCTACTGTGCACCTACACCCCCTTCCTGCCCAGACAAAATATAAGCTTCCGGCACTGCGTCGCTTTAACTGACAATTGCGCGGTCGTGCGACGTGGCTCCCAAACAAAATAGGCGTCCTTTTTTTCCCACAAATAGAGCTTTCTTTTGGTGGTATTTGATCACCTCTGCGGTTTTTATTTTTTGCGCTATAAACAAAAATAGAGCGTCAATTTTAAAAAAAATGCAATATCTTTTCCTTTTTGCTATAATAAATAACCCAAAAAATATATAAAAAAAATATTTTTTCCCTCAGTTTAGGCCGATACGTATTCTTCTACATATTTTTGGTAAAAAAAAAATGCAATAAGCGTTTATCGATTGGTTTGCGCAAAATTTATAGCGTTTACAAAATAGGGGATAGTTTATGCCATTTTTTTTTTTTTACTATTAATGGCGGCGATCTTGCGATTTTTTTATTGGGACTGCGACGTTATGGCGGACATTTCGGACACTTTTCTGACATTTTTGGGACCATTTACATTTATACAGTGAACAATGCTATAAATATGCATTGATTACTGTATAAATGTGACTGGCAGTGAAGGGGTTAACCACTAGGGGGCGGGGAAGGGGTTAAATGTGTGTCCTATGAGTGTTCTAACTGTGGGGGGAGGGGGGGTGACTGGGGGAGGTGACCGATTGTGTCCCTATGTACAAGGGACACAATCGATCTCCTCTCTCCCTGACAGGGACGTGCAGCTCTGTGTTTACATACAGAGCTCCACGTCCCCGCTCAGTTACTGAGCAATCGCGTGTGCCCGGCGGCGATCGTTGCCGCCGGGCACTCGCACGGGATCCCCGCAGAGCTGCGGGTGCACGCGCACGCCGCCGGCGTCGCGCGCGCGCCCGCCCACGGCTTTAAAGGGACATCACGTCATATGACGTGATGTCAGGATAATGGAGTCATCTGCCCGCCGTCATTTGACGGTGGGCAGATGACAAGTGGTTAATCAGGATATATTTTTTCATTGTATTCTATTGAGAAATAGAAATGTTTCCATATCCAAAAGATAATCACAAAAACAAGCCAATATTAGTCCAAACATTACAATTTTACTACCTAAATTTACAACATCAAACATAAAAAGAAAGCATCAATTTCTCAATCCTATTCCTTAAAAATACAGTCATATCCCTATAGTACTCGAAAATCTAAAAAAGAAAATAAAGTCAATGGGCCATTAAAGCGGAGTTCCACCCTTAAAACCACTTTGTTTCATTCCATCCAGCATACTGGCGTCAGCGCCAGTATGCTGTTTTTTTTTTTTTTTAATGCATGTACTTAAATCATTTAATTTCGTGCACACCGCGGTATGTCGCCGCTATAAGGCGTCACGCCTTCCGGAAACAGCCGATTAGCGTTCGGCTCTTCTCGGCTCCTGCGCACAGACCCAGGAGCTGACTGCGCAGGCGCCGTAAATAGCCGGTCCTAGTTTGGCTTTTTTCGAAGGGCGTGACACAGCTATATACGGCGCCTGCGCAGTCAGCTTCTGGGTCTGTGCGCAGGCGCCGAGAAGAGCCGAACGCTAATCGGCTGTTTCCGGAAGGCGTGACGCCTTATAGCGGCGACATACCGTGGTGCGCACGAAATTAAATGATTTATTATAAAGTAAGTACATGGATTAAAAAAAAAAAAAAACAGCATACTGGCGCTGACGCCAGTATGCTGGATGGGATGAAACAAAGTGGTTTTAAGGGTGGAACTCCGCTTTAAATCATTAACTTAAGTGGCTGTCAGGCTGCGTACACACGACCAAATAAATCCGATCAAATCGGTCTGACAGACCGATTTGATCGGATTTGTCTGCTGGGATAGATTGGTTTGATCGTGTACACACGATCAAACCAAAAACTCCGCCGGCAGACAGCGCGGTGACGTGGCGGTGACGTTGACGTCGCCATGTCCCCGTCACCAGGAAGTAAAACACTTCCGCGCATGCGTCGATTCCATTCGACGCATGTGCGGGCAGATATGTCTGCTGGTTAGTGTACTAACCAGCAGACATGTCGGACGGACGGGCTCCCAGCAGACAGATTTTAAAGCATGCTTTAAAATCTGTCTCCTGGAAAAACCTGTCTGTCCGCCCGTACACACGATCGAATTTGTCTGCTGAAACGGTCCGTCGGACCGTTTCCAGCAGATAGATTAGATCGTGTGTACGCAGCCTAAGCCTTTAAACAGTCTGACAATGTCTGATATTCTTTTCAAATATTCCACTTATTAGACCAAGGGTTGCCAATTGTGCTGTTTTAGTTCCATGATAATTCTATGGTCTATCAAATGGAACCAAGAAATAATAAGCAGAGATAACAATCACTTCCATTGAGTGTATGCACTACTCGTTGTAGGATTTACTAAATGGTAAATTAAAGGGTCACTAAAGGAAAAACATTTTTTTGCTGAAATGACTGTTTACAGGGTATAGAGAGACATAGGGCCAGATTCAGGTAGAGTTAGGCTGGAGTATCAGTGATACTCCAGCCTAACTGTCACTTTGACCCGGCGTTTTTGTTTTCTGTAACCAGAAAACAAGAAACGCCGGGTTGGAGTTCCTATACGAGCGGCGTAATTGTATTACGCCGTCGTATCGGAAATTCAATTTTAAAAATGGCGCGCGGGGCGTTCCCGCTGATTAACTCTGTGAATATGTTAATCAGCGGGAATCGGAAATTCACGATCGTATTCGGGCGCGACGCAGTGACTTTCCGAAGTTTCCGTAAGAGATCCGTGGCGTAAAGATAAAGCAGCCCCCTGGTGGAGTATCCTATGTTAAGTATGGCTGTCGTCATCGCGTCGAAAAAAATAAAATTTTGCGTCATTTCCGTAAAACGTCCGTGAATGGGGATTGACGTCATTGACGTTCCCTGAAAGAATTTGGAGCATGCGCACTGACAGTCGACGCATGCGCAGTACGTTCGCCGCGGGATCGCGCATAGTTAACATAATGCACGCCCCCTACCAGCCCAATTTGAATTCCGCCGTCTCATTTTCGCTACGCCACCGCAACTTTAGGAGCAAGTGCTTTGTGAATAACAGTACTTGCTCCTAAAGTTACGGCGGAGTAACGTAAATGAGAAACGTTACTCCAAAGTAAAGAAGCGCCCATCTACCTGAATCTGGCCCATAATAGTTAACTGATTAATTTTAAAAATGATTAAAAATAGATAAAAATCAATCATATAATGTGCCTGCAGTTTAGTTTAATTTTTAAACTGGTTTCATGTTTCTGTGAAGTAAAGAGACACACAGAACAAAAACAAACAAATACAGGGCAGTGTTTTGTTTTTAAAATTAATCTGATTGGTTCTGCGGAGTTTTAGACACACAGTAATGACAGCTTGGACTACAGTGAAAAGCTGCCATGAGATTTTTCATAAGGAGCCAGACAAGCAGGAAGTGTGGAGATCAGAGCAGAATTACAGCAACTTCAAAGCAAAAACGAACAATGAGGACATGAAACCAGGACTGCAGTAAGGTAAAGGAAGCTATTTAGCTAAAAAAAAATCCTTTAGTGATCCTTTAAGCTATTCAAATATTATTTATATGGTGTATGAAAACATAGACCCATGGATCTAAAGGTGCAGCCCAAACAAAAATCTTACATATCCACTTGAAGACCAGCAATGTACCTGTACCACGTCACTGACTAACTAAAGTGGTAACCTGTAAAGGCTTTTAAAGCATCGTTTACAGATAGTAAAATTTACCAAGTGCTTCTAAAGGTAAAATGATTTCCTGAGTTCTATATCAATCTAGCACTGTGCCTGTCTGACGGTCTTTTTACTCCCTCCATGATCTTATAAGGTTGGCTGAGACCAGCACAGCCATTTGCTCATGTTGCTGTCAGTCAAATCCTATAAGCAAAAGCAGCGGGCTAGGCCAAACCACGCAGTGTGTGTCAATGGCACACAGTCCGGCTCAGGACAGAGCCCACATATCTGACACCATAGCAAGTGCTTGCTATGGGGTCAGACATATTTCATGGACTCAACATGCCTCTCAGCAAGTATCTTGGGGTGTCTACTTTCCGAAAAAGGGGTAATTGGGGGGAGGGGGAGGGGTTGTGCTATCTTGGCATCTCAGGACATTTAAAACTGTGATAGGTAGGAGGAGGTGAAATTAGCAAAACTTCCAAACATTATATATTTGTTTTAAAGCAGTGGCCCTACAGAATAAAATGATAGGCATTGCAACTTTTTTGTCACACTATATTTGCGCAGCTTTCTACCAAAGCAATTGTTTTGGAAAAGTTTTTGAATTTTAATGCACCTTTACAACTTTAAGCTGGTCCATTTTGCAGGTATTACATAAAAAGTACATAAAAAAATAAGTGTCTGTACTGTTTAACCACTTAAGACCCGGACCAATACGCTGGTAAATGACCCAAGGTGTTTTGCGATTCGGCACTGCGTCGCTTTAACAGACAATTGCGCGGTCGTGCGACGTGGCTCCCAAACAAAATTTGCGTCCTTTTCTTCCCACAAATAGAGCTTTCTTTTGGTGGTATTTGATCACCTCTGCGATTTTTATTTTTTGCGCTATATACAAAAATAGAGCGACATTTTTGAAAAAAAAACACTATTTTTTACTTTTTGTTAAAAAAAAATCAAATAAACTAAATTTTAGTCAAACATTTAGGCCAAAATTTATTTAGCCACATGTCTTTAGTAAAAAAAAAAATCGCAATCAAAAAAAATAGCTACCTAGCGGGAACAGCGACACTAATACAGCGATCAGAAAAATGATCGCTTAGTGACGCTGGCAATAGGGAGTGAAAGGGTTAACTAGGGCGGTGATCAGGGGGTTAAAACTTTATTAGGGGGGGTGGGGGGGCTATCCTGAACCTAACACTAACTGTTTTTTACAGTGCCTGTCACACTGACACTAAATGCAGTGATTAAATCACTGCATTCAGTAACACTGTGACAGGGGGGTGGGGGGGGCGATCACAAGGGGTTAATATGCCTATGTGAGTGTGTGTCAGTGTTGTGTTGGTGCACACTTACTTGGCATGTCTTCTCTCATCAGCAGCGCTGGGAAACAGCGCTGCGATGAGAGAATACATCATTTCCTCCTTCCTGTGTAAACACAGGAGGAGGAAGTGACAGGCTGGGAGCGCGCTCCCATTGGCTGGGAGCGATCGCGGGGGGGGAGGAAAACACGGACATCCGCCCGCAGATCCCGGATCGCTCCCAGAGGTAGGGAGACCCCCGCACGCCGCGGAGGGGGTCCCGATGGGACCCCCGAACCGCACTCAGGCGGGGACGTAAATTTACGCCCTTGTGCCTGTACGAGCCATGTTGTGGCCGTATATGTGCGTGCGGGGGTCTTTAAGTGGTTAACCACTTGCCGACCGGGTCACACCAATATACGGTGGCAAAGTGGTTTGCTCCCAATATGGGTATGTCTGTACCTTTAAGGGTGATAGCAGGCGCAGAAGAGAAGGAGACAAGACTGCTGGTGAAGGACCCCAGAAGTGCAGGTTAAAGACTACTCTGTGCAATAACATTGCACAGAGCTGGTGAGTATAGCACAGTGTTTTTCAACTCCAGTCCTCAAGGCACACCAACAGGTCAAGTTTTCAGGATTTCCCTCAGATGAAATGGCTGTGGTGATTACTAAGGCAGTGAAACTGATCAAATCACCTGTGCAAAAGAATGGAAAGCCTGAAAACATGACCTATTGGTGTGCCTTGAGGACTGGAGTTGAAAAACACTGGTATAGCATGTTCATTATTTTAATAATAATAAAAAAAAACTTTAAACTGCTTTAAATGGTGATTTATGCAGTTTCCTTGTGTATTCAGAGGAGATAGCAAACTAAAGTTAGGTGCTAGGACAAAGATGTTATGAATCATACAATATATGCTGTTTTAGGATGAGTGTTAAGGGTAAAAGTATTAAAAACTTAAAGGTTGTTGAATGGCATTGGGAATATTGTTTGAGAGATAAGGATCAGAAGAATGAAGTACTGAGCACAAAGTAGTAACTAACTTTGTTAGTGGAGCATTGATTATAAATGGTCGAATGTCTGGCCACAAAAAAATAAAGATGAGGGGGTGTCTTATTGTGGAGGGATTTGAATATTGAAAATAGGGACTGACATACATATGGGCAGATACCGGACTACTGCAGTTGAGGTAAACACCCTGTTCTACAATGTAGCTATTACACTGAAGTTGTGCTGTTTCTTCTTTACCTCCATTTAGCTGGGTGGGAGGAATATAGTTTGAGACAAGGGCCATAATGATAAGAAGCTGCCCATATAAACTATACATCCCAATGGTCTGTGTGTGGCAGGAGGAGCTAAGGTGACTTTATAGTTTTTTTCCCAGAAAAGCCCCACTCTCTTAGCGGCAAAGAGATCAGAGCAGAAGAGACCCGTTGAAGCAAGTCACACGAGGAGGCCTGGGAGTAGGCCTGAGTCATTAGGGTCAGCTCAGAGGAGGCCTGGGAGTGGGCCTGAGTTATTGTGGTCAGCACTGCTCTATGTGCAGTTCACAGACTGAGGCTGGGATCACTACATTCCTTGGACCCACCACCTTGTCTTTTGCTGAGGGACCTGTGCATCCTCTAGATCAGCTTAACTACTGATTTAGCCATTTCCATTAGGATTCAGCTCAAAGAAAGGTGGCACCCATCACCACAAGATTTTGCAACCTTACAAGGAGTTGGTAAAGCTATCTCAGTTACCACAAACCCCAGGTTGACAAACAACACTCTACTAAGTTGTTGCTGCCTAAAGGACATAAAGTCACCTCTTGTGCACCAACAGTCAACTACAAGGCCCCAACATTAGCCAGCTGAAGATCTATCTAGAGACTGTGCCTCTTGTTCAGTTTATAACCTCCATGTTTAGTAAATTTATGCAGTTCACGCAGGTTTTAGTCTCTCAACCAGTCTTGGTCTAGCACAGCCACTTTCTATAGTATAGACAATATAGTAAGTATATAAGACAAAACAAAAAAACAACACCTAGGCTACATCTCATTTTAGTCATGCACGAGTGGGGGAATTAAATATGAAAAAAACCCTATCAAGGCAAAAATACACCATCACCCTTGGGGTAGCTGAACGTCTAACCCCGGAAATGTGTTCCTATGAATTATTTATGCATGCAAAAGAAAAAGACTGGGAAAAAGAAAAATAATTCTCCCAAAATGAATTCTTCAAAAAGGAACTGCAGCATTTGAAATAATAAAAAGGTTTATAATTGTTTTCACAATTTACAAAAATTATCTGATTAAAGTAAACACATCCAACTCCACCCCATTTATCTGAAATTTCGACTATAGCCTAAATGGACACAGATGATCACCATATACAGACATGCACATAAGCCACTCAACACTCCTGCAGGAATGGTATTCTTTCAACAAAAACAGATTGGGGGGCACCTAGGCTACATAGCGCACCACTTTTCGTTAGACTTGCGCAATCTAGCCGCGTATCCGGCGATTCACGTAGCTTTTACGCAAGAGCTTGCGCAAACGTAAGGTTTTTTCCTGAGGGTAAGGAAGTAATACAAATGGAAGGACGTGGGCGTGTTAAAAAAACCCCTATGAAGGGCCGGCCAAGGCAAAAGCTCCGTTGTGCGCATGCTACACCATCAGTGAAATTGGAAATGGACTAGGGCCTTTATGAACTACGGGTAGCACTTCCTGAACGTATCCCTCTAACCAAGGTGCCGGAAATGTGTTCCTATGAATTATTTATTTTTTTGCTGTTTGTGTATGATTTTGGAATGTGGGGGTGATATTCCTGCAAAAGAAAAAGAGGTCTGTGTGAATGGGAAAAAGAAAAATGCAGCTCCAAATTCTCCCAAAATAGGGAATTGCTTCAAAAAGGAACAAAGATGCAGCATGAGATTTGTACCAATATAATTGAAGGGAAAAGACAGGAGGATGTTTTGCATGTGCCACTTGTGATTGCATCACAAGTTGCCGCCACCCATTCATCACCACCAGCCAGCTGTTACTGTTGGAAAAATTGTATATGTAGCTGTCATGGGTGTCATGGGTGGTGCCAAGTCCTCCTAAACACATCTGAAGATGCAACTCTCATGCCCCCATTTATCTGAAATTTCGATCCTCCGTGCCCTCCTCCTTCTATAGCAGTAGTATAGCTATAATGCCCCTGGCATGTTGGCATACAGATTGTTGGGCAACACGTGTGACTGCTGACTCCTCACTAACATATGACAGACATGCACACTTTAGACAGAACAGCGCACTCAAACACTCCATTGCAGGCAAATCAATGGTATTCTTTCAACAATCTCGTGAATACAGGAATTGAATGGAAAAGATTGGATCTTCATTAACTTAACCAGCTGAAAGTGATAATGCTGAGAAGTTCACGCAATGACCCCTGATCGGGTAATTTAGAGAGGTTTGCTGCTAGCTTTCCACACAATTCGTGATGAGGCTACACACAATCCAGGTGAGTATAGGTGCCTTGAGGCACACAGTGATGATATGGAAGTCCCTTTTTATTATTATTCCCAGCCTTTTTCCTTTAGATGGTAATGCTACAGTTTATGCTGATTTGGGCTATTATTAACATAGACGCCTGAGGGGTTTATTTGGTTTCTCCCTCTTCAGATCATTAACTATCCAGTGTGCTGAATTTTGTAAATGAAATTGTTATTGGCTTGCATTCATTATTGAACCCTCTCTGCTATTAGCACCAAATAATTTAACTTTCACCCATGACTCCATTCTATTTTGGAGAAGAGACGCTTGAGAGGAGATATGATAGTGATATACAAATACCTTAATGGTGATTCTACCCTAGTGGAAATAATTTTCAGTGGCAGGGAGTTTGAAAAGACATACATCCACTCATTGAAACTGGAAGAGAAGGGGGTGGAGCTTGAAGCCTGACTGAGCAGACATGCCAGCTTAGTGCTCCACTCCTAATAGGGATGATTCTGCCATTTTATATCATCTTTATTTAACCTTACCAACCATGTAACTATGTAATATTTCTGCCTGCTACCTGGATGGATCCTTTGCCTGTTTGCTGACCATGTCTTTGTCTGTGGCCTGAACGGACCCATCTGCACATCCCACTGACTTCCTGTAAGAAATCAGTCCCATCCATCCCCTGCAGACAATAGCACTCCCGGAACCACAGGAACTCTTTGGTTCTTACTTTCTTCAGCCTCCTGTACTTCCTGGGCACCGAACATGGCATTTCTGTGGCCAGCCACATACCAGGATCCAAGGCTTACTTGGCTAATAGGAACTAGGAATACAATAGGTGATGCTATACTAAGCTATATTCCCTGACCACTCATATAGTCGTGACCATTACAATACGTTCAGTACATTGGCTTTGATAAAAATTGATTGATTTGTGTGATACACAAGATACAATGTTCAGACAAAATAACAAAGTCTTAAAATGCCTCTTAAAAAATCTTGGGGTGTTTGACTTACAAAATGTGTGTGTTTCTACTGTAATTTCTACATAATGTATTGCCCTAGAATGCCTGAATGTGCTCCTTGGATTTTGGATCTTTGTGGCTAGACTGTGAAGAAGTCTCACGCATATGGTATCACCATTGTCTTGGTGCTCGATGGCCTCCAAAAATGTGATAAGTATTTAGGAAATAGACATGTGCATTCGTTTTCGTTAGAATGCATTTTCGTCCGAAAATCAGGTTTTTTCGTTATCGTTTTAACAAACGATAACGAAAGCGAAAGAAACGAAAACCGAAAGATCCGACATAAAAAATGCTTTATTTTCGTTTTCGTTGCGACATTATAGGGAAAAGATTCGACATTATAGGGAAAAGATTCGACAGTATAGAGAAAAGATTTGACACTATAGAAATAATAGATTCGACATTACAGAGATTAGATTTTGATTCATGAGAAAATAGATTCGACATTATTACTAGTCATACAACATTAGAATTCTTGTAGGAGGAATATTCGAACGGAAATGTACGATTCAATGTAAAGATTCGACGTTCCTCGAATATTCTTTTGACCATTCGACAGAGACCAAGTATTATTGGATTTTCGGACGAAAGCTATTCCCCAACGAAAAATGAAATAAATCAAAACGATTTTCGGGAGTAACTAAATAAATTTATTTTCCAAACGAAATCGAAAAAACAAAACAAAATATTCCAGTCTGCACATGTCTATTAGGAAATTGGACTTTTGGCCCCTCTATGCATCTTGTCTGTTAAAAACCACCAAAAAAAAGCTCTATCTGTCTCAAAAAAAAAAGTATAACAATTTCAATTGTTGTTCAAAGTGTGACAGTCACAGCACTGAAAGCTAAAAAGTCTGGGCAGGAAGGGGGTGGAAGTGTCATGTCTTGGGGTGGTTAACTAAATGTTTTTGTACACAAATTTCAGATTCAACGGTTGGATGATGGCAATTTGTCATCAGTTACAGTATCTCAACAAAAGTGAGTACAACCTTCACATTTTTGTAAATATGTTATTATATCTTTTCATGTGATAAAATAACTCAACACACAGACATTAAAGGGGAGTTCCAGCCTTTTAGTGTTTATTAAAAGTCAGCAACTACAAAAAGTGTAGCTGCTGACTTTTAATAAACAGACACTTACCTGCTCCACGGTCCAGCGACGCAACTGCCCAAGCTCCGCTCCTCTCCCCCTCTCCGGCCGACACCTCCATTCATAGTGTGGGCACCTGGCCGTGCCAGCTTTCGGCTTCACGGCCGTGTACTCACTGCGCATGCGCGAGTCACACTGCACTCTATGAGTGGACAGGGAGGGGCCGCCTAAAGCGAGAAGAGAAGTCAGCGAGGCAGTCCCTGGGCGGAAGGAGGACGTGAGACAGGAAGTCCCACTCCTACCGGAGCCCCCACTCCCCCCCAAATAAATTACATGCCAAATGTGGCATGTAAGGGGGCGAGGAGTGCTTAAACAGAAGTTCCACTTTTGGGTGGAACTCTGCTTTAATGTCTAGACTGCTGGCAACAAAAGTGAGTACTGGGTTCTGTGGGTTCTGACCCCTGTTTATGCAATGCATATTCTCTGAAACTCCTCTAACTTAGAGTCACTGTAAGGACCTGTCTCTAGATACAGTATATAGCCTGCCTTCTAAGTATAGCTAACCACTGTTGGGCTATTGCTAATCTGCCCATTCTCTTCTGTCGTCTCCATAAGTTCCTGGGGCACCAGAGTACCAGTACACATATACACAGCACCCACCAAAGGTGGCTGCTAATGGTCCAGCAGGGGAAAAACAGCTGATGACCAAATGTAATAATTCTTATGTGATTGAACTACATCATTCAGTTATATTACATTCAATTGAGTCCATGATCAAGTTCATCAAATCACATTTCATGTTACTGTGGTAGATGAGAAAAAAGATAGCTTGAGTTTAGTTGGCACTTTATAAAAAGTCATTGCATTTAAGATTAACGTATTAAATAAGACTTTCTGCGTACTTTGCATCCTGCCATCCTGATTTTAATAAACCCTAAAAAGTGCAATGTAGATGATGTGTGTTCTGTGAAATATTCATCTTGGACGTAGTCCCAAGGACAAGCTTAACATCGCTCATTCAGGCTTAAGTAACTACTAATTCTACTTAAAGAATTTACATTAGTGCTTTTAAATCATTACTTTAAGAAAATACTGGAAATCTCTTTCATTTGTTGCTTGTTAAAAACCCACTGCCAGCCACCATTTCTTTGTAAACTTTATTATGCATAGTGGAAACTGCACTCTACTGTGAAGTTGTAAACAACAATAAATCATTCAAGATGTGTTCTAAAATATGTAGGCAAACATTTTATGGATATACAATTAGTTTGATTATGTATGTCTCCTGAATAGATTGAAACAGGTTATTTTCAGTTTCTGCAAGAAAAACATGTAGAAAAGAGTAAGTGGTCCACCCACTCTGCCCCCCCTTTTTTTCTTGCCTTTTAGCCTTTTTTTATGGGTAAAAAGCTATATTTGTCCCAGGAATGTAAGGACCAAGCTTTCTTCTGGCACTTTTTAATCTGTATTTTTTGCTTGAAAATTACTTAGAACCCCCAACCATAATATATATATATATATATATATATATATATATATATATATATATATATATATATATATATATATATTTATTTATTTATTTATATTTAGCAGAGACCCTAGAAAATCAAATGGTGATCATTGCAATTGTTTATGTCACACAGTACTTGTGCAGCAGTCTTACAACCACAATTTTTGGGGGGAAAATACACTTTAATGTATTTTAATGCAAAAAAACACATTATATAACCCATTTTTTTGGTAACATAAAAATATGATGTTACGCCAAGTAAAAAGAAACCTAACATTAAAATTGCACACACTCGTATAATGGCAACAAACTACAATATCTAAAAATCTCCATAGGTGACAATTTAAACATTATTACAGGCCACCTTTTTAGAGTTACAGAGGAGGTCTAATACTAGAATTATTGTTCTTGCTTTAACTTTCGTGGCGATACCTTACATGTTTGGTGCGCACACTGTTTACATATGTGTGCGCAGATTACGTATGTGTTTGCTTCTGTGCCTAAGCATGGAGGGATGGAGGGCACTTTACATTTTTATTTTCTTATTTTTTTGTAAACATCCCTTACTGTAAATATAAGGGATGTCAGGTCCTTTTTTTGGAGAGACCTGTGGTCTATCTATAAGACCCCAAATCTCTCCTCTACTTTTGAAAACAAAAGATTTTTGTTTTATCTTTTGCTTTAAAAAAAGAAAATTGTTCACTTACACCCTAGATCGGAAGTAACTTCATGACGTTGCTCTGGTCCTCCTAAATCATAAAGGTGATCAGAGATGATTTGGTCTCTGTTCACATCTATGACCACCCACGAGAACCATTGCACGTCCTCCCTCGCTGCTTCTAAAAGGTTATCCAGTGGCTAATTAGTTGTTTGGATCGCTTTTATGCTGATGCCTCGAATGTCAGGGTTCTGGCCTATTCTATTAGTTAGAGGTTCCAGGGCAGGACAAAAAGTAATGGGGATATGGAACATCCCTGTCTAGTACCGTTATAATTTAATATCTAGTACTTTTATAATTTAAAGAATGGATCCGATGTTTGTCAGCTAAACTGTACCTATATTAGGGAGGGATATGTCTATTACAATGTTGTTCACAACTGTTCGGATTAAACCTTTGTTTCTTATGAATGATATAGATTGTTTTGACAAAAGCCTGGATTCTCTCCTAAATGTACATAATATAACTAGATACTAACACTTTTAGGGAAAGTTGTTCCGGGGAAAATCCAATTGTTTCTTGGGGGATCAGGAAGAAATGGTTTCCCCTTCTGGAGCAAATTTGCGTCCTTTGCTGACGACCTTTTACTTTTTCTAAGAAGCCCCCACGTTTCCCCTCTCAAACCTACTTAAGGACTTAGAACACTTCCAGCTGCTTTCCAACTTAAAAATTAATCATTTCAAATTAAACTCTCTAAATATATCACTGCCTTCTGACAAGGTATCCTTGTGTCAAAAAAAAAAATGTCCCTTTTACCTGGGCCAAGGAATCGATAACATATCTAGGAATCTACTTCCCTATCAAACCTCTTTCAACAAAACTTTATTTCAATATTAAGTGAAACTCATGAAGACCTAAAACTCCCTCAATGTCTCCTGGTTCGGCAGAGCCTCCCTACTCAAAATTACCATCCTCCCATGTTTCCTCAATGCTATGCAGACTATTCCCATACAACTACCCCTTTCTTTTTCATTTCGCCAAGCTTGCTCATCCTTCATATGGAGAGGCAAACCTCCCAGAATCAAATTTGACGGCCATACCCTACCGAAAAAACAAAGGAGGAATTGCCATCCCTACCATACGCTGCTACTACTGGGTAAATCACCTAGCCCGAATAGTTGACTGGAACATACACCACACAGTAAAAGACTGGGTCACTTTAGAACAGACAATTACTCCCCAATGTCTGGGATCCCTTCCATGGACATATTTCAACTCAGACAAAATCTCATCCCCTCATTGGTCCTTCAGTAGAAACTTTCCGACTTACGGCCAAACTCTCAAACCCAACTCCTTGGAATAGTCCACTAAGCCCACTGCGTTGTAACCCAGAGATTCCCACTGGCACGAACAAAGATTTCCTATCCAGTGCGTGTCCCTACAGAGATGTTCTGGCAACCCACTTCTTCAGCAGTGGTACTATACTGACCCTAGAAGACCTCAATACCAAACTGGCTCCTCCAGTTTTCCTCTTGGACATACATGCAGATAAAGCATTTCCTAACTTGAGGAGAGACTGCCCATCTCTGGAAAAAACCTTTAACAGCCTTAGAAACCCTCTGTATCAAAAAAAAAAGACACCTCATCTCAGGCATTTACTCTTCTATTTTTGTAGAATCTTCAGTCTTCACAAATGCAACATATAAAGCTTGGGAACAAGATCTTGACACAACATTCTCTGAAAATTATTGGGAATCTACTGTATATGCTCCTACATTCACAAAGGATCCCTAAATGTAGCAACACAAGAGTGTGGGTTTAAAATACTCACAATATGGTACAGAACCCCTGCCCTTCTTAACAGGCTATTCAATATAATTTCTAACAAATGCTGACACTGTGACACATCAGACGAGTCAATGCTCCACATATGGTGGTCCTGCGCTAAAATTCAATGAGTTCTGGAATTCTGTACACAACATCATTCTAAAAGTTACCTCAGAAAACATTGAATTCTCTCCCGCTCAATACTTGCTTTATCATACTACCATACCCAAGAAACGTTATCTTAAATCACTAGCGATGTTCATGATAATCGGCGCTAAACACTGTATTCCGGGTCACTGGCGTGTGGCGATCACTCCAACGAAAAAGGAATGGTTTTACAGACTTAATAACATTAAAAAATAGAAGATCTTATTAGTATATCACAAGAAAAGATATCTAAATTCACACAAACATGGTTCAGCTGGCAACATTTCAAGACAACATCAGCCTACTCAGAAAACAGATTGATACTTTATCAATTCCAAAATTCTCTGAAGTTCAAAGTGTTAACACTTGGTTTAACCTTACCTCCCCTGGTCCCAAATAGTACAAAATTTCATTTTAAAGCCTAAACAGAACTATATTTCCATTAAAATACTATCTTATCTGTAAACGCACTAATGTAGAGAGAAGGGGCGCAGGCACCCCTTGTATGTTTTTCCTCCTGTACCTCCTTTGTCTCTTCTATCTCTACCCCCTTCTACTAGCATACTCCAGGCCAGCTCTTCTTAACCTCAGAAGACACTATACTACAGTTAGTAACACCATAGTATCTCTCTAACTTAAATCAGAACTATGTAACTGTATAAATATTATGTCAATCTTTGGATTATTTTTCTCAAAGTTATCCTATTAAATTTACATCAATAAGTGAACACATTTATGTTTGATACGTATTTTTCTTTCTTGAATGTATTTTGTTTTATAACAATAGCCTTTGGTTCCTTGTCATACAACTGTTGACATATCTTTTATGCTCTTTATATGTTACACCTCCTTCAATAAAATGTATGAAACAAAACAAAACAGGAATGAAAGCTGCTGAAAAGTCCCATTCACATCATTGAAATAACTATATGTTTTACTTATTGTCTAATGTATGCACTGAGCCAAGGTGCTAATATTGCGTTTGGTGCTGCTGTATTAATACTGCCTTGACATCAGTAGATCCACAGGTTTATCCAATACACTAATCTAGCCAAAAAGTATAAATCTATCAATAACGGATTCCCAAAAGGAGTGTATGCTACAGACAATGCTATGATTTGAAACTAATACATGGAGTAGCCATGGTAAAATAATCTAACCAATAAGGGGGTGAATCAAATAACTCATTTTTTTAGACCTCTACCATTGGTAAGCTGTGATACTGTCGCATGCCATAAAAAGTTCTCTGAAATAATAAACACTTTCATGCTTTCCATAGCTTGTTGTTTTCCCCAGCTAGTTGCTGTTTCTGATGTCCCTGTGGAATGGTCATGCCACACCCTGAAAAATGTATATATATTTTTTTATTGTATTACTATTCTGCATTACAAGTCTCTCTACACAATCATTGCATAATACAACTGTTGGAAGTCCATGATCTGTGATTCTACCACATGCCAGAAATAAAATAGACAAATAAAAAGTTGTCTGTATGTTCATAGACCATATATTCTACTTTGATAGTAACCAATTCGCCATATGCTTTTATTTTTAAAGATTTGTATTTTTATACTTAGATCCAATGAAATAAACTCAGTTCAAAAGTCTTGGGTGTATTTTTCATGCACACTTTAAGAAAACTTGTTCCTTGTAATATATTGACATTTCACAATCCTAGAACATACGTTCCCTTTCATAACTACAGTAATTCTGATTCAGAAGGTGGTACATCAGCAACATATGCTCCATAGATAATAACATTACACTTGAAAACTGAACATGATCCTTAAAGGTCCACTACCTTTCAACATGTTGTTAAAATTGTATCCACCAATAAAATAAAAGGCAGTACAAAAGAACTATCTCTTAACAAGATAATGGACTTGGTATGCAACTCCCTGAGCTGCACACTAGAATGTACATTTTATCTGTTAACTTTCTTCAGCATTATAGACATCTCACGTTGCTTTTGCCCTCTATCTGATCCTTTCTTTGCTGAAAATAAAGAAAAATGCAATAAATTCCTCTATGTTATTGTGCTGGCATCAAATAATAGACCAGAAAGCAAGATGTAAGGGAGTGTTTCTACAATAAAAAAAGTACCTGCAGCGCATGAGAACATTCCAGCATACAAGCTGACATCTCTATTTGAAAGGTATTTAAAGAAAACCTGCCATGAGAGACGTATGGAAGGTACCATTGCTGACCTCCTTGAGAAACCTGGCTGTCATGATTCAACACCTCCTGAGTCACTGATACACAACAGATATGTAGATAAGGCCTTCTGATTTCACTTTCTGCATGCTTAATTCAACTCTGGGACCCAAGAACAGGAGGTTTGGGCCATTCTATGTTTTTTTTTTTTTTAAAGATAAGCTTTACAATCACTTTAAGGTTACAGTACATTACTTAATCTTCTATATGTGTCAATGCTAAATATATATATATAATATATATATATATATATATATATATATATATATATATATAGTGACAGGAAGTCAGGTACATCTTTGGGTGTTGTCACAGACAGGAGATACATTTCTGCCTTGTTTAGACAATTCACCAATTACTATCAAGTGTTGGCTACAGAGGTAGCCAGAAAGGTTTAGGGCATTGGAAAACTTCAGCTGTTCAGTATGAGGCAATTAAGGCTTCTATAAGTCACCCAGAGGATGACTACTGATTGCTGCATCCTGAGGCCTTTGAGTTAAGGAGAGCAGTGGACTAAGAAAGACTTCTGAAGGTCAGGTCGTATCAGTATTTCTGTGTGATAAATATCAAAGAGACTTTTTGTTTTCTGCTGTATGACCAGCAGTGTCTGCCCAGCAGTAGGCTGTGCCAGACTCCAAAGGCAGGTTCCTGTGTTGTGAAGGTAGATGCCCCAAGTGGCAAGGGTTTATTTTATGCTTTGTTTTGTTTATGCCGCTTTGATGCTTGCACTTGTATCCAGCAATATGGAAGAATAAACCATATGCTTTGTTTTCAACCATCCTCAACTGCCTTTCTGTATAGTTCAGCGTGTAGTGAACCCATCCAGGGAGTCACACACACCCGCTACCGAGCAAATCATCCACACAATATATATATATATATATATATATATATATATATATATATATATATATATATAGTCAGGGGTTAGCTCAAGGGGAATCACCTTCCCTGGAAAAAAGTATTCCACACGGCAAGTTTCTTAAAATTTGACTTGGAGCCAGGTTTGCATAAAAACAACATAAACAAAAACAGAAAATAAATCCTTGCCATCCAGGCACTAACTGAACATTTGCAGGTTCCTAACTCACAGATGCAAGGCTTTTCCCAGCCACCCATAAAACAACAATCATTTTCTCTTATAAACAGATTTCTCGGGGGCTGTGTCCGGATGTGAAGCCGAGTGGACGCGAGGTGCCTTAGCTCCGCTTCTGCCTTATCCTATGTCGCATCCTGACACTGGGTTTGCTGACTATATTAGCACGTAATGGTATTTGAGGGACCATGCACTGCTCCGCTCCCATCCGGCTTCTGTTAGATAGCTCCATGCTGTATGCCGTAAATACAGAAAGGGTTGGCCGCCTACAGTCTGCTCTCCTGCTTCTGCGGCCATCTTGCCCACGCACCCTTGTTTTTCTGGCCTCTGAGCTGGGTTTTGCTGGTATAGCAGTCTAGTGACAGTGTTTGCTACTCCTGGGTCCATTGACAGGTCCTGTTTCCTAGGTATATCCTATTCCTGTACCCCCTGGTGTTCCATGATGGCTCCCTCAGATGCAAAGCTGCTGACCATTCTCTCATGGAACGTCAGGGGGCTTAACTCCAAATACAAACGTTCACTGTTGTTTCAATATTTAAAACTACATAACCTTCACATTGTGCTGCTGCAAGAGACTCATTTGACTGGTAGTAGGGTCTTGTCTCTGAAAAAAGCCTTGGTTGCAGAGGATGTTTCATGCGACCTACTCATCATACTCCCGTGGGATGTCTATCCTGATTAGTAAATGTGTACCTTGTGTAATTCATGATGTTCATTTGGACCCCCAGGGACGATGCTGGTGACTCTCTGCAGGGCGCGCTTTGGATCATGGAGCCTTTCTCCGGATTTGCGGGGTTGAGGGTGAACTGGCACAAGTCCCAGCTGTTCCCGTGGATAAGGGGGCTAGGTCCTCCTCCCACCCCTCTCTCCCATTTCAGTGGGTGGAGCAGTTTACCTACTTAGGCATTGTCATCTCGAAAGAGAGTAAAGGCTTTGTGCTGCTTAACCTTGACCCCGTTCTGGTGGCAGTCAGGGCCTAGCTTAAGACTTGGAGCAATCTTCCCCTTTCCCTCATTGGCCGTATTAACCTTCTTAAAATGAAGGTCCTTCCTAAATTTACAAACATTTTTCGAAACTCCCCACAGTGGCTGACTAAAACATTTTTTTAAATCTCTCAAGCAGCTCTTCCTTTCCTTTATCTCGGAGCCCAAGCCACCTAGATTTAAATATGCTACTTTGATCAGGCCTATGGATAGTGGGGGTTTGGCTCTCCTGGATTGCCATAAGTACTACCTGGCCACTCAGCTCGTAACCGCCCATGGGTGGTTGCAGCTGGACCTACCTGACCAACTCTGCAGTGGTGCAGGAGGCAGCGATTGTGGGGTCTCTGGAGGCACTGCGGAGGTTGCTATTTAGAGGGCTTAAAACGCCCCATTATCTCACCCCTTCTATGCGCACCACTATGAGGGCATGGAAGGTGGGAGAGGTGCTGAGGACACCACAGCCGATTACGTGGTCCCCTCACACCCCCCTGTGGCTGAGCCCTAACCTCCCACAGTTTAATACCACCCCGGATCCGCAGGCCTGGACCAAATATAAAATACTTACACTTGAGCAAGTAATCACTAATGGAGAGCTTTCCCCCTTTCATGTCTTTTGTGCCAAATTTCATGTCCCCACTCAGATCCATTTTAGGTACCTTCAATTCGCTCATGCCTTTAGGTGTCAGTTCTTGGGCCAACCAGTTGTCTTGGAGTATTCTGTACTCAAATCTACCCTGCGGGTGAAGGATTTGGAGAAATCCACATCGCAACTCTATGAGTCCCTGTTGGTTGCTACCGCCCCCGAGCTGTCCTCCTTCTGCAGTAAATGGGTGGGGGACATACCGGGGCTGGATGATGACGACTGGAGGGAGATTTGGGACTTTCCCTTCTCCCCCCTGGTCTCAGCATGGGACAAACTAGTCCAATATAAAATTATACATAGATCTTATTATACCCCTCATAGGCTGCACCAGATGTCGCCGGACCATTCTCCGACGTGCTGACGCTGCTCGCACCAGCGGGGTGACTTTTTTTACATCTTCTGGGATTGCCCAGCGATAGCGCAGTACTGGACGCCAGTGCTTCAGATAATTGTCCGGACCACCAAAATTATAATCCCTTATGATCCCAAATATTGTCTGCTGGGGCTGGTGGAACAGCTGTCTGTACTTCGAGACAGGAAAATTATCTGCCTGCTACTGTACTATGCCCGCAAGGCTATTACAATGCACTGGAAAAAATCCTCTCCTCCCTCTGTTTTTTTAGAAATCTAGTCAACACCAGTTTACCCCTTGTAAGGATGGGACCCTGTGCTGTGTGAAAAATGGCTGCTTTACGCCAAATTCTGGAGAGAAAGACAGAGCCAGGTGAGCTCCCATCTCTGAGAGGAAAGAGAGGCTGCATGGGTTGCAGCTAACACACGCAGATCTGCAGGATGCAGATGCCGGCTGGTGTCTCTGTGAGAAAAGAAGCTGTGTGCTTCAAGAAGTTTGATGCTGTGTGCATCCAAGAAACTCAAACGCTGTGTGCGGATAAGTCGCTGTGTGCGAATCAAACGCGGTGTGCTGATAAGTTGCTGTGTGCGAATCAGACGCTGTGTGCGACTGTTGATTTTTGCCAGATACAGGAATGATGGAAACCCCCCTGCGAGGGCTGCTTTTGTATCTGTGAACTTTGATGTTTTTAAATAAAAGTGGGCTACCAGGCCCTTAAAAACTCAGTTCTGGACTGGCGTGCTCAGTGAAAAACGCACCTACCATTGGAGTCTGATTCCCCAATCCTACACCCTCTATAAAGCCACCTACTTGGGTAATTTGAGAAGATATGGGCCTGTTGGTTGGAGGATGCTGCCAGAGCTAGTGATGCAGCAACTACTGACTAGTCTATTGGATTCTTTCTAGTTTGGTAATATATTAACCAACTTTTATCTTTATCTTAGCCTGTAACATCCTTCTGTTATTTTGTTAAGCATGCTATATCCTGTATTTACCCTCTCCCCAGACTGGGGATGTAGTTTAGTAAGATGTTGTGTGTACTGTTGTGTCCTGCTGCGACCTGTTCCCGTGGCAGGAAATGGCCCCTGTGTGGGCGACCGTTCAGGCCCTGTGTGGGTCAAAATTATTTATTACTGAAAACCTGAAAAAAATGCTTTCTCAGGTATTTGGCTCCCTGAGTCCCAGGCCAAGAGCAACTCTTTGCTCCAGTCCTGCTTTATTTATACCACCTGTTGGTGGACACAAGTGGGCCGCAAAATCTCAAAATCTGGTCCAGAGCCAACCCTGTCAAGGTGGCTGGTAAAACCCAGATCAGATTACACCTTAGATCCCGGCAAATTAATGCATGCAAGGTGAAATATAACGTCCATCAATCACCTCGCCTTTCATAATGTCGTACTATATATACACTGTATATAAAAGTTTATTAACAATGACTAGAACCTAATTTGCTCAAAACTTCTGACTGATGCTTTAGTATCTACAACAAATGCACTTGTTTTCACAAATCACAAGTGTATTTAACATATAAGGTGCAATTTAGGATTCCTAAACTAGATTGCAACTCACTCATTGCAATTCAGCCTTAACCACTTACCGCAGAAATACGTCAGTACATTGAAGAGGAATAATGTTGTTATGGTAGCAGTTAGCTACTATAACCCCAGTATCCTGTTCTTCAGTGGGCAGTCCGCTACGAGATAAAGCGTTTGTATCTGCGGCAGATACGCCGTGAGATCACTTTTATTGGCGACAGGAGAGGGGGCCCCCCTCCTGCTGCTCTCAAGTGCCCTCTGCCTCTTACCTGAGCCATCGACAGCAGCGGAGGCAATTCGGTCTGTTCCCTGCCTGAGTATTAAGACGAGTGAGGAGAAGATGTCCCCCACCTGTCTCCATACCATTGCTGCAGGGCAGAAGCATCGTCAAAACGTCACTACTGCCCAATGTTTTTAACCACTTCCTATCCCGCGTATATTAAAATGCAAGGTGGCTCTGCCATTCTGGGCGGCTGTCATATGATGTCCTCGGGCCTCCCGGCCACTCAGGTGCCGATGCGTGTGCCAGTTACACAGACAAGGACATAGATCTGTGTATGTAAACACATAGATCCACGTCCTGTGAGGGAGAGGAGACCGATGGTGTGTTCCTTGTACATAGGGACACTGATCGGTCACCTCTCCCAGTCAGTCCCCTCCCCCCACAGTTAGAATCACTCCCTAGGACACATATGAATGAATGAATGAATGAATGAATGAAAAACTTATAGAGCGCGGCACATGCGAACTGAATCGCCTCTGGGCGCTTGTTGTTCCTGTCTCCTTTGATATCAAAAGAGATGAGTCTTGATCTTTCTCCTGAAGGCTAAGTGATTCGCCTCCAACCGAATGCTGGTTGGTAAAGCGTTCCATAGTCTGGGACCTTGGACTGCGAATCTTTTTTCTCCTTTGGACTTGTAGTTGGCTTTTGGGATCTGCAGTAGGTTCTGGTTGGTGGATCGCAAGATGCGATTGGGATTGTGAGCTTTTATTTTATTGCATAGATATTGGGGGGCATTCCCATGGACACATCTATGCGTTAGACAGAGGGATTTAAAAGCAATTCTGTCTTTAACTGGTAACCAGTGAAGGGCTCTCAGTGAAGGTGAGATGGATTCCCAGGGTTTTTTTCCAGTCACAAGTCTGGCGGCCTTATTTTGAACGACTTGCAGACGAGCGATTTGGTACTTGGGGAGTCCGAGGTAAAGGGCATTTGCATAACCCAGTCTGGAGTTAACAACTGCTCCCACCACGACCGCTAAATCTTCTTTGGGGATGAAAGGGGTAAGTCTGCGTAGTAGGCGCAACAGATGGTGGGATCCGCTGACTACTGACCCTATTTGTGCGTCCATTGTCATGTAGGAGTCAAAGATGACCCCGAGGCTTTTGACTTTGGCGCTAGGGGTGATGATTTTGCCCAGAATGGGCGGGGTGTCCAGGTTGTTGCAGGTTGATTTCTTTGCTTGGCGTGAAACAGGAGAAGTTCTGTTTTCGCTCCGTTGAGTTTAAGATAACTCTTTGTCATCCAGTCCTCTATCAAAGAGAGGCATGTCTCTAGATTGAGGTGGTGATCTTTTTTATTGCAAATGCGGAAATACAGTTGCGTGTCATCTGCATATGAGTGGTAAAGCAGTTTTTGGCTACTGATAATCTCAAAAAGAGGACGAAGATAGATGTTAAACAGCACTGGTGACAGAGGCGATCCTTGAGGGACTCCGCATGTTACTGTGCGTTTCTCCGATGTGAAGGGTCCTAACTTTACTGTTTGCGATCGGTTTTCCAGAAAAGAGGAGAACCAAGATAAATCGCCTTCTGCGACTCTGGCTACTTCAGCAAGCCGCGTCAGTAACAGTTTGTGGTCTACAGTGTCGAAAGCTGCACTTAGGTCCAACAGAACTAGGAGACAAGATTCTCCTTCGTCTGCGGCCTCGAGAGCATCGTCCCATACTTTGAGCAGCGCGGTTTCAGTCCCGTGTCCGGGACGGAACCCTGATTGCAGTGGGTCAAGTAGCTTGTGGGTATCCAGATGCTGTTGCAGCTGTTGTACCACTACTTTTTCCATTATTTTCGAGAGTACATTGAGGCTTGTTATTGGACGGCGGTGGAGTGGGTCCTTGGGGTCCAGGGAGGGTTTCTTAAGGATGGGTTGGGCGATTTTATACATTTGATCTGGAGATGTCCAAAACTACACCGGTATTGGGAGGAGATCTCCCAGTGCATAAGTAGACTTGCACAGACACCCATCCCATTGGACCCTCTGGTATATATATTGGGGTCCATAGAGGCGGATACCTTTCCAAAAGGAATTTATACAATGTTAACTAGAGTATTATATCTAGCAAGAAAACTTATAGCACGATACTGGATGGCACCAGAGGTCCCCACGGGAAGGCAGTGGATTCTACTAGTAAATTCCTTACTTCTTAGAGAAAGACTAACATATAGTCGTATGGGGGAAACTGGGAAATTCGATCAGATTTGGCAAACATGGCTGAGCGACGACAGACTCTCTCCGCCACAGTCGATAAGGGACAGACTACAGAGGTAAATAAAAGGAATAGGGAGGAGTAGTGTACGAAAACAAGAAAATAAATGAGAGGTAAAACGAAATGGCCACGATAAGGCGGTGTGGGTAGGGAAGGGAGGGAGGGTGGTAAATAGAAATACGCACAAAATAATGCACGAAAAAGGGATATAGTTAAGAAAAGGGAGCGAGTTTGGAAACTAGAGCTTTACATATTTTATGAACTATTTAATATGCACTGTATTTTGTATTTGAATATCCGCACAAGTGTATGATAAATGTAAACATAGAATAAAAAAGAAGTGATTTAAAAAAAAAGGATGGGTTGGATTATGCCCTCTTTCAACTGTGAGGGCACTATGCCCTCCAAGAAAGACTGGTTGATAAGCTGCGTGATGGGAGGAGCCAGGATGTAGGCGCATTCCTTCAGCAGTTTTGTGGGGATAATGTCAGTTGGTGCTGTGCCATTGTGCAAAGCGCCAATGATATTCTTAGTGGCCTCGATGGAGATGGGTTCCAGGGTGAACTTACTCAATATAGGAGAATTACTATGGGTGTTGTGTGAGAGGCTGCAGGGGGGGCTGAGGGGGGGATTGTTCTGCTGAATGCTTTCACGGATTGCCTCAATTTTATTAATGAAGCAATCCGATAGTTCATTGCAAAATTCTTGTGTGTCTGTATTGGGGGCTTCAATGCATCCTGGTTTCATGGTCTGAGTGACCATCTTGAAGAGTTCGCGGGGGCGGTTTATGGCGCTGTTGATAGCCTCCGAAAAATAATTTTTCTTGGCTTGGAAAATTTCTTTGTGATATTTTCTTGTTGTCGCCTTGTAGATGGATAGGTTTAGGTCTGAAGAACATCTTTTCCAGGCAGATTCTGCCCTTCTGCGTTCTTGCTTCAGTAACGACAGCTGGTTGTTAAACCAGTTGCGGTTATTTTTCCGGATGCGGGTTTTGCGTTTCGGCGCTACCAAGTCGGCTGACTGTAGCATGGCCGAATTTATGGCATCCAGCGTTTCAACGGCTGTTTGATGCGGCTGAGTTGTTTCTATTTTTTCCCTTAAAGTAGTTTTGAAGAGTTCCGAGTGGAGCTTCTTCTGACATCTAGTCCAGTGTGTTGTCACTGGATTTGATGTTTTTGTTGCAGGGGGAATTGTGGAAATAATGAATTTAATTGCATGGTGGTCTGTCCATGGCAACTTTTCATGTTCCAAAATTTTTATTTCCAGAGCTTGTCTGAAAATAAGATCAAGTGTGTGACCTGAAGCATGTGTGGGCCCACATACTAGTTGCTGTGACCCTAAATCTACCAGGTGGTTAATACAGGCATCGGCAACGGGGTCTTGTGAGGAATTGGCCCAAAGGTTGAAATCCCCGAGCAGCAAAAAATGTTTGCTGTTGAGGGTGTAAGTGGAGAAGAAATCCGTCCATGACGATAGCAGCTGCGATTTTGGGCCGGGTGGCCTATAGCAGAGCAGAATGTGGATGGTCTCCTTTGAAATTGTTTGCAGTTGTAGCGTAAGGGTTTCCATGAATGGAAGAGGATTTTGAAGGATTGGTTTGGTGATTGCAAGCTGAGACTTGCAAATTACCGCCAGGCCCCATCCTCTTTGCCCTATTCTGTTTTCGGTTATAATACGGTAGTTTTCTGGCACCAGTTCTCCTAGAATGGTGTTACAGTCGGCTGTAAGCCAGCTTTCTGTAATGAAGAGGCAGTCTAAATCGTATTGTAGTATGAAATCATGGATTTCCAATCGGTGTTTTACTGCCGATCTTGTGTTAATCAAAGCACAGGATATGTGCTTCGGTTGGGATGGATGACTGATTTTTTTGATAGTCGATCGTCGATCAATTCTCAAAATTTGCTCAGCTCTTAGTGCTTTTTTGGTGACGGCTGGTAGCACTGCGGCAAATCGCCTCAGACCCCAAATGGTTTCTGCTGAATACCGCAGACTCGCCATAATTGCCTGTCATCGGGGGGGGGGGGGCAGCGGTGGTTGGATGGTGATGGAGGGGGGATTCACTGAATCCTCTCTCCTGGCTTTGGTCCAGAGGAAGGCAAAAAAACCCTGGCCAGGCTACGCCAATATGCTGGGGCAGGGAAAAAAATTCCTTCCTGATCCCTGAAAGGCGATCGGTCAGACCCTGGATCAAATATTGTTATGGTTTGGGGGACTAGGGGTAGGAGATATCTCTGATTGCTGGGGGGGGTGTACTAAGCAAGCCGCCGGTCTGGCAAAAAAACCCAGGCCGGGGGGCTATCTGTGGGGAGGATTGGCAGCAGAGGTGGCTGGGATTAATTTATTTGGGGGTGGATGGGGTCCTCCAAGGGTGAGGGGGGGTTTAGTGGGCAGATGCTGGGCCTGGATGTGATGCACCGCTAGGCCGCGGATAAAGCCGCGGTCTTTCCTAAGACGTGGCTGCCGCGGACCTAGCAAGGCTGGCGCGGAGCGTCGAAAAAAGCCGGGGATCGACGGCGGGGGGTGGGGGGTGAGGGGACGAGGAAGGGATGCCTCAAGAAAGTAAAGGGGGAGATGTTACAGGGGAGATCTGAACACCTGTCTCCCGGGATCTGACGCCGCGGCTTGTCCTGAAAAGGACGGCCGCCCTCAGTCCCAGGAGGACTCACCTTCAGAGGAGGGGAGGAGGAATGCTGGGGAGACTGGAGAAAAAACCGGCCGGGTTCAGGTCGGTCCGTGCAGAGGCTGGTGCTGGAGCTGTAGCTGGGCTGAGCGGGGCTGGATTTGACCCTAGCTGCCTATCTGCCTGACTGCCTCCTAAACCTGCCCTTGAGCGCCCCCTAGTGTTAACTCCTTCCCTGCCAGTCACATTTACACAGTAATCAGTGCATTTTTATAACACTGCTTGCTGTATAATTGTACGTCGCAATGTTGCAGTCACAATAAAAAACACAGATCGCCGCCATTACTAGTAAAAAACAAAACAAAAATGCCATAAATCTATCCCCTATTTTATAAACGCTATAACTTTTGCGCAAACCATTCAATATACGCTTATTGCGATTTTTTTTTTACCAAAAATACGTAGAGGAATAAATATCGGCCTAAACTGGGGAAATTTTTTTTTTCAAATTGTGATATTTATTATAGCAAAAAGTTTAAATTATTGTGTTTTTTTCAAAATTGTCTCTCTTTAAAAACCGCAGAGGTGATCAAAAACCACCAAAAGAAATCTCAATTTGTGGGGGGAAAAAAATATAATATTAACTTGGGTACAGTTTTGTATGACTGCACCATTGTCATTCAAAGTGCAACAGCACTGAAAACTAAAAAATAGCCCGGTCTTGGCTGCATGTGAATTGAGTTTGGTGGTCTCAGCCCGGCTCCCGGTGGGTGTGCTATGCGAGGTAAGCCTGCGCTTAGTATGCCCACCCCCCTCCCACAAAACCACCACACTTACACGCACTCGAAATTGGGTTAACATGCACGCACTTTGGCCACGCGGTCTCTAAAAAAGAGAGGCGAAGGACTAACGGGGCTGGCTGAGCGGGCTAGGTCCTCTCACTCCCTCATAGGGGAGTCCCTCTGCCCCGTTGGGCTTCAAAGCGGAGCAGGTAGGGCGGGCTATGTGGGAGGACCCCCTCACACCCGCCATTGTCACCCGGGGGCATGGAGAAAGATGGTCAGATTGCCTCTGGGGGAGGTCTGCCTACGCCCAACTCCTGCAGTCCAGCTCCTCTCTCGAGTACACGCACAAAAATACAAAAAATAGTCTGGGCAGGAAGGGGGTGAAAATGCCATGTATTGAAGTGGTTAAAGGGACATTTTTTTTTAAATTACATAATTTTTATTTTATTTGTTAATTGCATTGTAGTCTAAATATGAGATCTGCGGTATTTTTTATCTTAAAAGGGATGTTTACATTCCTTGTAATAGGAATAATAAAAGTGATCCAAATATTTTTATAAAAAAACTGTGTAAAAATAAAAAAAAAATTAAGTAAAATAAGTAAGAAAAACAGACAACATTTTTCATAGTGCCCCGCCCCAATGAGCTTGCGCGCAGAAGTGAACCCATACGTGAGCAATGCCCGCATATGAAAATGGTGTTCAAACCACACACATTAGAGCAAGAACAATAATTATAGCCCTATACCTCCTCTGTAACTCAAAACATGCAACCTGTAGAATTTTTTAAACATCGCAAATGGACATTTTTAAGGGTAAAAGTTTGTCGCCATTCCACAAGAGGGCACAACTTTGAAGTGTGACATGTTGGGTATCAATTTACTCAGCATAACATTATCTTTCACAATATAAAAAAAATGTGCTAACTTTACTGTTGTCTTATTTTTTTATTAAAAAAAGTGATTTTTAAAAACAAATGTGCACTTGTAGGACCGCTGCGCAAATACGGTGTGACAAAAAGTATTGCAATGACCGCCATTTTATTCTCTAGGGTGTTAGAAAACAAATTATATATATATATATATATATATATATATATATATATATATATATATATATATATATAACTAATAATAAAATATATTTATTTTTGGGGGGGGGCACATGGTGGGGCACAGCATAATGTTGGGGGGGTCAGGGCCCATCGGTGCAATGCCTGTAGTCTCTGACGGTCTCCTGTACAATACCTTTAGCCTCTGTAGGTCTCCTATGCCATGCCTGTAGTCTCTGACGGTCTCCTGTACCATGCCTGTAGTCTCTGTAGGTCTCCTATGCCATGCCTGCAGTCTCTGACAGTCTCATATTCCATGCCTGCAGTCTCTGACGGTCTCCTGTACTATGCCTGCAGTCTCTGACTTCTCCTGCCCTATGCCTGCAGTCACTGATGTCACTTCTGCCGGTTGCCTCCTCCTTCTCTCTACAAGCAGTCACTTCTGCCCCCATGTCTCCCAATAACCCTCTACTCCTCATCCTCTTCCCCCCAGTGTTTACAGCCTTTTCCATCCCAACTCTCCTAACCCACAATATCTTTGCACCCCATCCTTAACTACCTTACCCTCACTTACCCCTCCCCTCCCACCCTGCAATCTCTTCCCCTCCCACCCTCTTCCTAGGTATTGATAATTGGTATCGGTACTCGTATTTGGTGTTAAAAAAAGGATATCGGTGAATCCCTACTACACTTTATAGTTTCATCTAGAAAAATGCATAGTGAGCTATTTTTAAATAAGCCATAATTGTTAATAGCAAAACTGCTGTTTTGACAGAAGTTGAATTATTTTTCCATTCCCAGAGAATTGCATGAAATACAATTGTGGACATAGACAAGATTAAGCATCAAAAAATAATCATTACTGTATTTCAGTTTTAGTTAATACTACTATTTAGACAGGGAATGTTTCCAGAGGCTTGTATATCTAGGAGATTACACCTTGTGAAATTTCTACATATATGAAGCAAAGTGCTGCTGCCTAACACATGTGATTCTTAATTAAAAAAATGTAACTTCAGTAATCAAAATGTATCATTGCATACTAAAAATGCCTGTTATAGATACCAAAATGTGAATGGCAGCCTTCCTCTTTTTGGTCCTCTATTTTTCATTAACCAGGTGCTTGTCCCAGAATCTGGTATGCAATCTTCTTTCTACTTCTCAAAAGATTGTGCAGGAACTATTTATTTAACCACTTCAATTCCAGGCACTTACCCCCTTCCAGCCCAAGCCAATTTTCAGCTTTTATCGCTGTCACTTTTTAAATGACAATTGCGAGGTCATGCTACACTGTACCCAAAAAAATTTGTTCACACAAATAGAGATTTATTTTGGTGCTATTTGATCACCACTAAACAAATAAAATAAGACAGGAAATGTTGTAAAAAAAATAAAAAGTTTTTTTTTTGTTTCTGTTATAAAATTTTGTAAAAAAAATGTGTTTTCTCCTTCACTGGTGGGCACTGATAAACTGCACTGACGGGCACTGAAAAGGCCACACCGATGAGGTGGCACCAATGCGGTGGCACCAATGAGGGGGCACTGATGGTCACTGACGATAGGCACTGATGGGTGGCACTGATATGCAGCACTGAGGGCCATTGATAGTAGGCACTGATGGGCACTGATGGGCACTGATAGGCGACACTTATGGACACTGAAAGGCTGCACTGATGGGCAATGATAGGCGGCACACATAGATGTGCGCAGAGGGTGTGCCAGGTGTGCCGGGCACACCCAAATCACCTTGTGCATAGCCAATTCCCCCTGCTGCCTGGGCCCCCTGTGTCCCACCCCCAATGTGCTGTCAGCTTCCCTCCTCTCCTGCCAGATGCTGCGGGGGATGTGTCAGGATAGAGAGTGGGAGAAGGGGCTGGTAAATATGTCATTTACCACCCTCTTCATTTTCTGAATGAACACAGTGAGTGATCAGTACCAATCGTTTCTGTGTCTATTCATAACTGAAGCATATCAAACTGTGTTTAAGAATGAACAGGAAGCTGCTTAGCACATTCCCATTCATTCACTGTCTAGTACAGCCGAGGCTGCAGATAAAGGTCCCGGAAATCTCTGTCCTCTGTTTCAAAAGTGAGGCATCAGGAGTCTGTTTAGACCCTTGCTATTTCAACAAAGTCCTGCAGCCTTAATTGGACATGGCTGATCACATGGTTTTACCGAGATTGGTGATGCAGTGTGTCATACTGACACATCACACCAGCGAACGTGGCTTAGCCTGCTGGACGTCATATGACACCCAGTCAGGATAACTGAACCCCGTCCCTGCCGTCATTCTGCTATAGGCTGGTTGGGAAGTGGTTAAAATATACATAGTATACAAATGAAACATTCACATACATATTATGGCAAACCAAGCTGCAGCAAGCAAGGCTAGCAGAATGTTGTAATGATCTAAGGGTATTTACTCAACAGATAAAACTATAATTCTACCATTTTACAATACTCTGGTCCAGCTGCATCATGCATATCCCATCCAATTCTAGTCACCAGTCCTAAGGAAGGATGTCCTTGAAAAGAGTCCAGAGAAGGGCAACACATCTAATACAGAGGCTGGAGGACCTCATATTTGAGTAGCACATACAAAAATAAAACGTATTCTCCCAGGAGAAGAGATGCATAAACTCCAATTGTTCGGCATTAATCAGCGGCAAGCATGGTACAATCCTCTGCTAGGTTAGGTTTTTATTCCCCTCTGTGTCCTCACAGGAGAAATGCACACTCTGTTTAACCACTGTCACAGAGATTTGGTGTGAAAATAAAGGTAAAGATTTGAATTGTAACTAGATTAGAAATATAAATCTTCTAATTGGGGTACTTGTTGCTGAGACAAATGACTATGAGGTGATATCCTCTCACTTTCTGTGTCTATAGGTAAGGAAGGTAAAGTAATTATATCATGAGAGAAGTATACACACTGTCATTGAAGGCCTCCTTCTGAGAAAACTAGATGCCTGCCTTTAACTAACTTAAAGTGGAGTTCCACCCATTTTTTTTATGTTTGTCTGTGCTACATGCCCTAATCTCGTAGGGCCAGATTCTCATATATTTGCAGCGGCGTAGCGTAAGCCATTTACACTACGCCGCCGCTGCGTACTAGAGCAAGTGCTTTATTCTCTAAGCACTTGCTCCGTAGTTTGCGTTGGCGTCTCGTAAATCTCCAAGCGTAAACCCGCGCAATTCAAATGGGGCGGCTTGTATTTAAATTAAGCGCGCCCCCACGTCGCATGAACTGCGCATGCGCCGGCCGGGGAAAAAGCCCAGTGCGCATGCTCCAGCTCACGTCGGGAAGCGTCGTTGAAACCGACGTCAAAACGACGTGAGCGTCATTTACGCAAGTCCCTATTCGCGAACGAGTTAGTAAAACGACGTAAGCGACGGAAAAAGCCGACGCTGACCCGACGCCATACTTAACATGGCGTCCGATGGGACACGACGGCATCCGACGGGACCTCGTAAGGTTACTCCACATAGAAGCTGGGGTAACCTTACGAGTTCGTAAACGACGTACGCGACGACGGGGCGGCGTAAAAGCGATCGAGAATCGGCGTACTACTTCATTTGCATATGCAAATGAAAAAACAACGTAAAGGCCACCTAGTGGCCGGAGTTGTCATTACACCTACTATCCGAAAGTGTAATTGTATTACACTTGTCGGATGTAGAAGCGTATCTATGCAAAAGTGATGCTAAGCATCACTCGCATAGATACGAGACAAAAAAAAAGGCGATACGACGGGGTATCTGAGAATCTGGCCCATAGTGTTCAGAATGGACAATTTTTATTTATTTTGTTGCTTGTAAATACCTTTATTTTGTAGTCCTTCATTACTTCCTCCTCCTTATTAGCCTAGGCTATTAAGTCACATGGCTATTTGCAAGGGTTTCTGGGATAGGCATCATGTTTCCCAGTAGTCCTTGCAAACCTGACTGAAACCTATTACATTGCTTGTGCAGCACTGAGCATGTGCGAGATATGCAAAGCTGAAATCCAGGAAGTCATACAGTCTGGCTTCATGGTGCCCACACTTAAGATGGCCACGGTATATCTATCTATCTAAATGCTGTAACAACCTAACAAAACTGACCTTAGTTTACAGACTAACGTTACAGGGGTATTTATATTTAAAAAGTGAAATTGTGGGTGGAACTCCCCTTTAAGCATGGTTTAGATACAGTTCCGAAACAAGCACAAAGGTAATGAGTGCCACTAAAGTGTTGCAACCTTATACCCCCTACACTTGTTCCAGGTCATCAATTCAGACACCACCAAAGTCAAAGTATTTGAATGACAGCCCGCCAACCAGCTTTCAAGAAGAGTTTAGTAATGACAGCCTCCATTTATCTACTATGACAATGTCCCTTTAAGGGTTTTCTCTCCAATGGGACTAAGATGACAAAAAGGGCAGAGGTTTTACTTTATGCTATCTACTCTAACCAAAACAAAACTTGTTGCTTTAGGTATGCTTTTAAAAAAGGAATGTGCAGTGCTGTTATTTACACTATACTGTAACAACACACAAAAGCATATTTTTATAAATTCCAGAATCCTATTAGTCATTTTCTAGAATGCAGATCATTTCATTTTATAAAAACATGTTTTTGTTTGACAGTAAAAATATGTGTTTTTATTTTACCTTTATCCTATTGGCTGCATACTTGGAGTACAACATTTTTATTTTTTTGTAAATGTGCCTTTTTTTGATGAATGAAAGCTTTCTATACTGTTTGTGTCAAATAGATTATACTTACTGTGTTTGCAAATTCTTACAATTTATTGTAAGATTTATTGTATTTATTACAAAGATTTTTTAGGCATTTTTAGATAATAATTGACACTTAGTTTTCTGAAAGTAACAAATTTCAGCTAAGAAAACAAATTTGTTGTGCACCAATTACTATACATACACAGTGCGACCTGTCTGCTCTCTTTATGTTCCAGAAAGGAGTAGCAATACATCCTCTGGGAACTAAGAACCTATGCATGCCTGTGTAGGCTTAGTTCAGTGAACACAGCGGATCACAGGCAAAAGGTACAGAGCCAATGAGAATGGCTCTATACCAACGTTTCTCAACCAGTGTGCCGCGGCACACTGGTGTGCAGTGAAGAGTCCCCAGGTGTGCCGCGGCAAAATGACCCCAAATATTGGCAGCTATGGCTGCTATCTGATGTAACACTACTGCTGGGCACTTCGTTATCATTTGTCTTTACAGCGGTGCTGGTCTGCTGTGTAAAACTCACTTCCCGACACTCGGGAAGCTGTGCTAGCTGTGCGGGCCTCCCGGCTGCATCTTGCCAACCAAATACGTCATCAGTTGCTATGGGAGGGTCGGACGCATGCACTGCTTCTGTGACGTGAGAGCCACGGGTACCATCCTAAACTCTGCCTGGCGTGCTTTTCCCTGAGGGGGAAGAAGAAAGAGTAGAGCCACCGTGACCAACACTGCTCCCCTGCCCGCAGACATGGCCACCCGCTCAGAGAGAGAGAAGGCCCTGAAGCTATATGAGCAGCACCAGGCCATCCTGTCTCGTGTGCTGAGGGAGGAGGACAACAAGTTCTGTGCTGACTGCAAGGCGAAGGGTAAGGTGGTGAGGGGGGCTCTGCTATGAATAACCAGCTGTCACAGTCACTGACACCCCACATCCTCCATTCATGGCTACAGCACTCTGGATCGGATTGGTTGTTGTGCAACTCTGACAGTTCTTCTTTCAGTGTATGTGTGCATGTGTACACATGTCTGTTAGTGTGTGTGTGTGTGTGTGACAAAAGTAGTTCTGATGGTACAGGAATAGGGGGGTCAGGATTAAAAGTAACATACATATGTGCACGCACACAAACAGGCACACGTACAAACACACACTGTGTACCATTCACCCTGGGTATACCTCCAGCTGCAGCCACAGCATGTTTACACCCCCAGCTGTTGCCTCTGCAGCTAAAGGGGCAAAAGTTGGGGGTGGGTAAAAACAGCTCAACCATGTGGTTTTACTGCCCCTCCAGCCTGACATGTGAACAAGCTCTTGGTTCTGTTTGGATGCGTGAGGCGTGTAGGGCAGCCCATTAATTTCCCTACCCGCAGTAATGCGGGGAAAAAAGTCCCCGACCCTATTTTTTTAAATTGTGCCACAACAAAAGCAACCCATGTTTGCCAATGGATGGGGCACCATTAAGAATTAATGGCACCCCTAAAGAGCAGAGCATTTGTCTGTGTTCCGCAACACACAGCGACGTGAACCAAGTCTTGGACAGGGGTGCCTGAAGACTAAAAAAACTTTTCAAGGGCGCCCTGACTGGAAAAAGGTTGAGAAACACTGCTCTATACTATGTGAAAGCTGTGACCAATCATTATAAACAATTGCTTGAAATATAGGCCTCTCCCTCTAAATAATTAATAATAGTTACTTTTCCAGTTTGGCATGTTTTCCAGGTAGGGTAGGGATATTTTTCAAAATATTTTCAAAAGATATGGTCTGAAATTCACTAAACCTAGAAGCTGTGAGCCTTTTTACGGTTGGCCCCTATGTGTTGTTTTTTTTTGTTTAACCACTTTGCAACCGCCCTATAGAGAAAGTACGGCTACAGGGCGGTTGCTCAAT
This sequence comes from Rana kukunoris, assembly GCA_029574335.1. Lineage (NCBI taxonomy): Eukaryota > Metazoa > Chordata > Amphibia > Anura > Ranidae > Rana > Rana kukunoris. The sequence continues at coordinate 120,927,239 of CM056049.1, read as the reverse complement.
TCTAAGTGGCCGTTAATTAACGGCTTCTTAGAATCGCGCTCCCGCGCCCCTCCTGAGGCGCGCACATGGGACCCGGCGCATCACGGATCACGGTAAATCGCCGCTGATAGCGAAAGTACGGCTACAGGGCGGTTGCTCAATTCTAAGTGGCCGTTAATTAACGGCTTCTTAGAATCGCGCCCTATAGAGAAAGTACGGCTACAGGGCGGTTGCTCAATTCTAAGTGGCCGTTAATTAACGGCTTCTTAGAATCGCGCTCCCGCGCGCCTCCTAAAGCGCGCACATGGGAGAATCTGTGACCGCCGGGTCCGGAGGACCCGGCGCATCACGGATCACGGTAAATCGCCGCTGATAGCGAAAGTACGGCTACAGGGCGGTTGCTCAATTCTAAGTGGCCGTTAATTAACGGCTTCTTAGAATCGCGCTCTATAGAGAAAGTACGGCTACAGGGCGGTTGCTCAATTCTAAGTGGCCGTTAATTAACGGCTTCTTAGAATCGCGCTCCCGCGCGCCTCCTGAGGCGCGCACATGGGAGCATCCGTGACCGCCGGGTCCGGAGGACCCGGCGCATCACGGATCACGGTAAATCGGCGCTGATAGCGGCGGTTTACCACGTGATCGCTCCGTCCAATGACGGATCGGTCACTTGTAAACAAACCGGCGTCATGTGCTGACGCCGGTTCCTCCCTCTCCTCTCTGTACCGATCGGTACAGTGTGAGAGGAGAGGGGAGGGAGCGGATGGCAGCGGCAGTGCTGCAGGCTGGATCTGTGACAAATGTAGTCACAGATCCATCCATCCATCTCTCCCTGCTCAGCCATCCCTGCTGCATATACTCTGCAATACTCTGGGCACATACTCTGCAATACTCTGGGCACATACTCTGCAATACTCTGGGCACATACTCTGCAATACTCTGGGCACATACTCTGCAATACTCTGGGCACATACTCTGCAAAACTCTGGGCACATACTCTGCAATACTCTGGGCACATACTCTGCAATACTCTGGGCACATACTCTGCAATACTCTGGGCACATACTCTGCAATACTCTGGGCATATACTCTGGGCAAATACTCCACAATACTCTGCAATACTCTGGGCACATACTCTGCAATATTCTGGGTACATACTCTGCAATACTATGGGCACATACTCTGCAATACTCTGGGCACATACTCTGCAATACTCTGGGCACATACTCTGCAATACTCTGGGCATATACTCTGCAATACTCTGGGCATATACTCTGCAATACTCTGGGAATATACTCTGCAATTCTCTGGGCATATACTCTGCAATACTCCAGGCATATACTCCGCAATACTCTGCAATACTCTGGGCATACTTCGCAATACTCTGGGCATACTTTGCAATACTCTGGGCATACTCCGCAATACTCTGGGCATACTCCGCAATACTCTGGGCATACTTCGCAATACCCTGGGCATACTTCGCAATACTCTGGGCATACTCCGCAATACTCTGGGCATACGCTGCAATACTCTGGGCATACTCTGGGCATACAGCGCCCCTGTCCCCGTGAGCTCGCATGCAGAAGCGAATGCATACGCAAGTCCCGCCCCCATTTGAAAACGGTGTTCAGACCTCCTCTGTAACTCAAACATGTAACCAGTAAAAATATTTAAAGCGTCGCCTATGGGAATTTTTAAGTACCGAAGTTTGGCGCCATTCCACAAGCGTGAGCAATTTTGAAGGGTGACAAAAAGGGGTCATTTGGGGGGTATTTGTAATTCTCTGGCATGTTAGGGTCTCAAGAAACGAGAGAGGCTGTCAGTACATCAGATGTGATGAAATTGATCAATTTTCAGTAATTGGTACCATAGCTTGTAGACCCCATAACTTTCACCCAGACTAAATAATATCCAATTTTTTTTTTTTTTTTTTTTTTTTTTTACCAAAGATATGTAGCAGTATACATTTTAGGCCAAATTTATGAAGAAAAAATACTTTTTTGCAAAATTTTATAATAGAAATGAAGAAAAATTATTATTTTTTGCAAAATTTTGTTCTTTTTTCATTTATAGCAAAAAAAATAAAAACCGCAGAGGTGATCAAATACCACCAAAAGAAAGCTCTATTTGTGGGGAAAAAAGGACAAAAATTTCATTTGGTTACAGTGTTGTAGGACTGAGTTATTGTCATTCAAACTGTGAGAGCACCGAAAGCTAAAAATTGGTCTGGTTATTAAGGGTGTTTAAGTGCCCAGTGGTCAAGTGGTTAAAGAAAAAAAAGGATTAAAGGGTATGCACATCAGAATTAAAAGTGTTATTTTGTAAATGTAGTATTCTGGAGGTGGCACCCATCTGCTACTTATGCAGCCAGTCATTTGTCATTGAAATCCATATTGTCATTTTGGAGACCAACAAATAATTCTGACTGCATGCTGAGATAAGTGTGCTGGCTCCTAACACCTTTATACCCCTGGATTGTAAGTCTGGAGGTAAGTACACATCAGTGGTGTATTTAGGTTTAATGCTGCCCTAGGCCTGACTAAACTTGTGCAACCCCTAATATGATCCACCCCTTCCTGTCAAGGTCGCACCCCTTCCTGTTTAAGACCCGCCCTGAATTTTTCCAGTGGGGACACTAGTTCTGAGGGCTTGGGGGGGGGGGGGGTTCCCTTAATATGCATAGATTTCCTCTCACTTCCTATTTGGCTATGGGGCAGGAAGTGAAGGGAAATGAACGGATGGCAAAAAAATAAAAATAACAGGGACTATAACCATCCCTTACTCTATCCAAAATGGGAAAACAAGTGTTGCCTACTTTAAACACAAATTTCTGCTAAATGTATGGAGGAGTAAGGCCGCGTACACACGACCAAATAGATTTGTTTAAATCGGTCGGGCCGACCAATTTGAACAAATCTGTCTGCTGCCATTTTGGTTTGATTGCGTGTACACACGATCAAACCAAAATCCCCGCCAGCAGACAGCACGCTGACGTGACGGTGACGTGGCGGTGACGTTGACGCCGCCACGTCACCGCACCAGGAAGTAAAACACTTCCGCGCATGCGTCGAAACCATTCGACGCGTGTGCGAGAAGACATGTCTGCTGGTTAGCGTACTAACCAGCAGACATGTCAGGCGGACGGGTTCCCAGCTGACAGATTTGAAAGCATGCTTTCAAATCTGTCGGCTGGCCAAATCCGTCGGCTCGCCCGTACACACGATTGAATCTGTCTGCTGGGACGGTCGGGCCGACCGTTTCCAGCAGATAGATTTGATCGTGTGTACGCGGCCTTAGAGGATATAACCATGTCAGTGGTGCAAGAGAAAACATATAGCACAGTGATGAAGGTATATGGTCCAGGTATAGGGGTTTGTCTTGCGGCCCAGTCCACCTCATAAGACTGGAGCTACACTAAAAGTGTAGCGCAAGCCGGTGGGGACTCTTTTCATGCTGCCCTCCTGCAAAGTGCTGCCCTATGCCTGAGCTTTGTTGGCCTAGGCCAAGATACAGCATTGGTACACATACCTTATCCCATGTATTCATCCTTTCATACAGGAGTTCTTCATGTTTTCCTGTTAAGCTAGTCAAGTAAACATTATTAGGCAAAGCCCTCCCTATTTAGTTCTAAAGAACCAGCTGGATTAAGGAATTTTATTTAACTTCCCTTACATGTATGAGGGTGTTTTCAAGGATTGCATGTCTGAATCTTTTGTAAATAAACACGTTAATATGTAGTTGATAAAAAGTGCAATTACTTTACCATTTTGCTTCCAAACATAAGAAGCAAACAACTCCAAACAGCTTCATTGAAATAATTTTTTTTTCTAATTCCAATATATTTCCTTCCACATAAGATTTACTATATTTACATAGCCAGTTGACTTAGCATATATTGATTTTATCATAAAATGCATTTAGACAGTAAGGACAGTATGACATTGCTGTGGTGACAATTCCAATGCTACACATTTTATTCACCAATTTTAATGAAATAATGTTTTCAAATTTTAAAGGAAAACAGTTATGATTTTTGGGATCAGATTTTTTTTATATCTAATTTTTTTTTAAACTGAATTTAAAAATTTAAAACAGTTTACTCACAATAACACTGACTTTGCAGGCCATTCTATGTTTCTAAGAAAAACAAGAGAGCTTTAACTTTTTGGACTGCATTTCTTTAGCTACAGTTATACCTCTCCATCTGTAAAGAGCAAATAAGGAGGATAGAGGTAAACTAGTTTGGGTTAGCTTTATAAAATGCATGAAGCTGAAGAACTCTACCTTCTTGAAGGAAACAGCTAAAATATTCATTATCAATATTTGCCATACAGCTAATCACATATTTAAAAATCTGTTTTCTAGTCCTATTACATAACACAATAAAGAAAAATTATGTAAATAATGTAGATAAAAACACACTTTAATCTTTTTCTATTCTACATAATGCCAGTTTTGAGAGAACAAACAAGTGTCAATGTGTAACAGTATAAAACTATTTTCTATTCAAGCCAATTCCATTTTAAATGTAAAGCTAACCAAACATACAAGGTCACATTTATAATTCAGTAATAATGTATATTTACTATGGAATCATTCTCATGTTTAGAAATATTCAGTATCATAAGTACTTAATAGACCAAGGAAAATTATACTGAAGCGACGTTAGTTTGTTTCAAATATCAAGCAATAGCAATGTGCAGTTCTTTTTTTTTGTGTCCATTGTCACTCTATAACAGCAAGTGTATGCACAAGGGCCTCCATGGCAGGATCACCAGATTTAGTTTTAGTGTAATCTTCAGATTATATTCAAAAACACTTTTGAAATTACATCAGATTTTACGTACTTAGATGTATTTTTTTTAAATCCAGACCAGTGATCAAAAGCTTGTATTCTGGCAGCTGGCTTACCTGTAGTGCTTTGGCTTAGTTTACTAGTAGTTATTGGCAAATCTGCCTGGACTTATTTTGCAATGGGTTTAGCAAACCCAAAATCAGGCACAAACATTTGAATTCTTTGAGGGCTAATTCAATTTGTAAATTCTGCTCATTGTAGGGCTCCTGGGTAAACTGCTCTTAAAAAGCAAGACACTGCCATTAGGGATGAGCTCTTCGTTCGATTCGAACGTATGTTCGACTCGAACATCGTCTGTTCGTACGTTCGTCGAAATTCGAACAAAACGGGTGGCTTTGGCCAATTATGGCTCAGGGGGTTTAGTACACGCCCCACACTATAAAAGGCTGCCTGCAAGGCGGCCTCGTGTAGTGTGTTGCGGCCTTGTTAAAGAGATCAGTGCTGTAGAGAGAGAGAGAGAGACAGTGGCCCAGATTCATAAAGCAATTACGCCTGCCTAACTGGTGTTAGACAGGAGTAATTTCAAATTTTGCGCGCCGTATCACTAGTTTGAATCCTCAAACCATGATACGGCGGCTTCGGGCTTCGATCCGAGAGGCTTACGTCTTCGTAAGCCTTCGGATCTACGCTGCGATATTTTTGCGGCCGCTGGGAGGAGTTTGCGTCGTTTTGATGCGTCGGGATATGCAAATGTGTTTTTACGGCGATCCACGAAGATACGAGCGGTCTTCGCAATCGCTTACGTCTGTTTTTTTTTACGTACTGTTAGACCAGCTTTTTGCTGGTCTAACGGTGCGTAGCCCATGTTAAGTATGGCCGTCGTTTCCCGCGTCAAATTAAATTTTTTTTTTTTTTGCGTAACTCGTTCGGGAATAGAAATGTCCGTAAACGACGCTACTCAAACAACGAATGACGTAACGACGTGATTTCGCGCAATGCACGGTGGGAAATTTGCGAACGGAGCATGCGCAGTTCGATCGCCGCTCGAACGCGCCTATTTTAAATCCTTCACGCCCCCTACTCGTGTAGATGGATTGCGACGGGAGAAATACACTACGCCGCTGTCGTTTACTGGACAAAATCTACCTGGATTCCACGTAGAGCCAGGTAAAAAACGGCGGCGTAGTGTATTTCTGATACGCTACGAGAATCCAATTCTCTCTGAATCTGGGCCAGTGTCTTTATTACTAGATAGATAGATAGAGCAGGCAGGCTAGTCAGTTTAGTTAAATTTACAGTGTGTAGAGAATATATACATCCCTAGGAGTTGTACATATATTTATACACTGTATAGCTTAGTTAGATCAGTTATTCCTAATTAACTGGCAGGCAGGTGATTGTGCTATTTAAAGACGTTATCACAGGTATAGACACCCAGCAGGTACAATATTTAAAGGAATTTTTTTATTTTTTTTATTTAAGCATCATTAAAATCACTGCTCCTAGATGCTTAAATAAAAAAAATCCTTTAAATATTGTACCTGCTGGGTGTCTATAGTTTGCCTGTGAAAATGTCTTTGAGAACCCGGGTCTTGCCCAGGGGACATGTATCAATGGAAAAAAAGTTTTAAAAACTCCTTAAAAACTACAGTTTTTTTAACTTTTTTTCCATTGATACATGTTCCCTGGGGCAAGACTCGGGTTCTCAAAGACGTTTTACGACAATGACTTGCATATTAGGCTTTAAAATTAGCACTTTTGAATTCGAACGTTTGAGTCCCATAGACTTCAATGGGGTTCTAAATGTTCGCGTGAACGTTCGGTCCGTTTGACGGTTCTGGTGCGAACCAAACGCGGGGGTGTTTGGCTCATCCCTAACTGCCATGTACCAATTCAGAAAAAGATGTTAAACAAATGTTAAAATAGTACAATATACTGGAAATAGTGCCTGTTTAAATGCTTTAAAAACATGCTTTGGGAATGCCTTACATCTTTATGCATTGTTATGGAACAGTACGATTTTCATGGACAGCCTCAGCAACATCATATACAAGCAGTGCATATTCAGTTGTGGAATACAATTTTTTTCTTTTGCAATTAGCTTGGCTTACAAATAGCAGTACCCTAAGCTGATTAATTTTAGTTTAAAAAAAAATGGCTTTATTTAGGGAGCTTTAGCAACGGCAAACTTTCTTTATCAAAAAAGGTAAAATATCTACTTTAAATGTAAACAAATAATTGTCCAGCAGTTTTAAACTGGCCAGAATGAGAACACTCCTAACTGGAAACAAGGGGGTTTGGGTGGTGCTGAAGATGCCTCATTTGTAGGCACATGAAGAGATTTAGGCCCAGTACCACTGTAAGAATATGAGGTTAAATATTTCCTGACCTGTAAGAGTGCCCATGTTATCCACGTGTGTAGTGTGGATGAAGACAACAGTATGTGGGTTATACAAAAATAATTTTGCTTAAAGAAGTAGAAGAACATGCAAGGAATATCACATATGTAAAAATAGACCACAGTGTACCTGTCATACTGTGCGATCAGGCTCAGAGGCCACTGGCTGTAGCAAGAAGTCAGTAATGAGTAGTATGGGATCAGGTGGAAGAGTACTTAAAGAACAAATCCAAGGGTTGAAAATGAGTGATAGTGATCTGGTGAATCGGGAGTGAAGAGGAAATCCCAGGGGATCTAAGGAGGAAGGAGGAATTTTTTAACTTCCTTCTACCTCGTTCAGACCCCCCAACACTGTAACCATGTCCCCCTGTAAAATGTATGTACATATATATATATATACTATATATATATATATATATATATATATATATATATATATATATATAATGTGTACATGTATATAATGTGTGTGTGTATATACATGTATTGTATGTATAATTGTGTGGTTTTTTATATATATATATATATATATATATATATTATGTAGGGGGACTTGTGATTTTAATTACATTAACCACACCGTCTGTCAGTGTACTGAGCCGTGATAATTTATCACTGCTCAATAAACTGACATCTCTGTGTTTCTGTGAATTTCTGGTACTGTAATCTCGTAAGGTCTCACAAGATTCCAGTATCAGGGGCCGTTCTCCACTGTTTCGACTAGCGTTGGTAGATCACTTCACTCCTTGAAGAGTGAAGCAATCTACTCCGCTTCATAAACAGCCACACAGGAGAAAAATCTCCTCCGTGAATGCCGGAGAACAAAGCATTGAATAGATTTCACTGCTTCATAAAAGGACACCTTAAAGTATAAATCAATTTCTCCTGGATTGCCTGTAACATATTTAATCTGTTGGTAACAGCAGGAATTGGAGTTGAGACTGTGTTTAAAAAAAAAAAGGAGAAGAGGAAATACCCCTAGAATTGTTATAAGTAAACTCTACAGTTTGAAGGTAATTCACCCAGTCATCTTGAGGAAATCTGACAAACACGAAGATCTCGCTTGATTCGTACCCTCAGTCCATAACCATAAGAACGATAATGAAAAGCAAAGGACATGTTAGTTGTAACACATAACATTGCTTAAAATCTTTTCCGAAGTTTTGAGGTAAATTATACTCCTTTGTCAGGTACTACATCAACATCAACTCCATAAATTTCTTCGATCATCAAGCACACTGTCTGTTCGGCAGTTGGAACCCCCATAGCTGGTATGGTAGTGAGATGGCCGATAACCACCAGAATTGTGGTAATTTATTTTGAGAGGGGTATAATAACCACAAAATCCATAGAAATTGACCCAATGATCATGATAGGACAGGAAGAGGTTGGACTAACCCCAGGATAGAAGATTGGGCTATCTTATTGCGTACACAAGTCAGAAATTAGGTCACATTGTTTTTGACATCCTTCTTGCAAACTAGACACAGAGTTGATCCAACTGGGTCCAAAAGCCATTTATATACCCATCCTTGAGAAGATTCAGAAATACCTTAGACACTCATGGCCTCTAGAAAAAAAACATTGAGCCTGGAGAAGAATAGAGTATAATGTGTTTGTCTAGAAGGTAATCTCTTGGTAGAACAAATGCTTTTTTTATGATCAGTGAAGACAGTTACAGGATGCTTGGCCCCTTCCAGCAGATGTCTCCATTCAGAGAATGCTTCTTTAATTGACAGCAACTTTTTATTTTCAGTGTCATAATTATTTTTAGCTGAAGACATTAACCAAGGGAACTAAGCATAAGGGTGAAGCTGCATCTTTTCTCAAAATCACGAACAGAAAGGGTAGCTCCCACAGCAGAATCTGAAGTATCAACTTCCACAATGTAAGATAGTTCAAAATCAGGATGTACCTGTGTAGGTGCAGAGGTGAAAAAAAGTCTTGTTTACTAAATGCAGCCTGTGCCTTAGGTGATCACAACAAGAGCATCCCTTGCTTCCTTATGAATCCTCTGTAAAAGTTGGCAAATCCAACAAATTATTGTATTTCCTAACTTTCCTAGGGGCAGGCCAATCCACCACAGTATTGATCTTATTGGGATCCATGCTCACTCTTTTGGGAAAAATTATGTATCCCAATAACTGAATCTGGGTTTGTTCAAACTTTAATTTCTCCAGTTTGATGTAACATTGATTCCTCCTTAGTCTTCTTAAGACCGAGCAAACATGCTCACAATGTACCTCCAAGTTATCAGAAAATAGGAGAATATCATCTAGATATGCAAACTCAAACTGATCCAACAGATCTTGCAGAAATTGATGAAATGTTAAAAAAATTCAGGAGCATTGCACATGCCAAAATACATGATGATCAAGGACTCAAAATGTCCATATCTGGTTTTAAAAGCAGTTTTCTATTCTTCCATTGAAAGAATGGAGACAAAGTTCTGTGATAGACTCACCTGGGACAGAGGCTTTTGGAGGGGACTGAATGTCAGAAACCATGAATCCGACCGAGACAAAAGTACAGTTAAATCACACTTGTTTATTAATAAAAATAAAAAGGTAAACAGAGTAAGCTTAGTCAAAACATAGCCAGAGTTCAGTAACCAGATCGGGTATTCGGCCAAGCCAATGTCCAGCAAGCAGGATCTGTAGCCAGAGGGAACGTCAGACAAGCATGTCTTCAACAGGAACGCAGGAGAAAGTCTCTTGTGATGTTAAAACAGGCAAAAGCAAAGAGCAAATGAACTGGAAGGCTTTAAGTAGGCAGAGCTGAAGAGCAGGACCACCAACAGGTGGATCACTGTGGAGAGATGGGAGCTGGCAATTAGCTGACAGCTGAGCTGCCAGCACAGAGAAGGAAGGGCTGGGCCCAGCCCTGACAGTACCCCTTCCACGGAGGAGGACCACCGGGCTTGAGGGGAAAACATCTATGGAAATCACGTAGGAGGACAGGGGCATGTACGTCCGAGGATGGGACCCAAGAGCGTTCCTCCGGACTGTACCCCTGTAACGTTACGCCGGAATTATTTTGGGAATTAGGATCTCAACTGTGGAGACTTCTCAGGTTCGGACCCAGGTTTCACTCTCTTGTGCAGAGAGTTTGGGATCCTAGCATCACAGTCTCAGTCAAGAAATATGGCGCATATTCCTTCATAGGCGCCAGTGAGAACTCAAAACAAATATAAGTATAAAGTCCATGTAGAACTGATACTATAGTTCAGGCTCACTAGGGTAATACCCTGGGGAGTGAGGTTACACATATTCAGGATACAAGAAACGAACCCTGACAGCAGGGAGGCCCCAAATAGTGATGGGCTGAATTACAATGCAGCAATATCTGAGGGAATCCTTAGACATAATATTCCGTCAGTACTTTGGACCAGACACTAGTAAATGCATGGGGTAGCCGAGCATGTGTGGCATGTAATAAAACTTAATGGCAAGGTCCTCAAAGTAATAGACAGTACACATGCACACAGTATCATTTGAGAAAGAGGTACATGGGCATGAAAGACTTCCGTTTGTACTTGGTAACATTAGAATGTAGAAATCATGGCAGAATCCATTTTAGAAGTATCAAACATTGAGAGGCTATGGCTGCAGTAATTGTATAGTTAGCATAAGTAACTTAGCAGGTAGGGCAGTTCACAGGACAGTAATGCATTACAACATCAGGGTACTTGCGATACTGAAATGGACGATGCAGGCATAAGGTCAGGCTCTAATGCCGCGTACACACGCCCCCTGCCCCAAAGCACCCACCCCCCCATGTAGAGGGCATGCCGCCTGGTGCGGTTCAGGAGGGGGGCCGCTCACTCTCCCCTACCTCCTTTCCTGACCGGCCAGTCTGCGTGCTTGGATAAGGGTCTGGTATGTGTTTGGGGGGACCCCCACGCGTTTTTTTCGGCATGGGGGTTCCCCTTGAAATCCATACCAGACCTAAGAACCTGGTATGCTCTTGGAGGGGGAACCCATGCTGTTTTTTATTTAAAATTTGGCGTGGAGTTCCCCTGTGGGAGGGAGGGGTTTACCTTAGAACAGGTTCACAGTGGGGCGACTTCCTGTAAAGTTGCCTAAGAGACGGTTTACACTGGGGCAACCTGGGATCCGACTTGAAGTTGCCCCAAGTCGTCCCAAGTCGTGTGGTTGAGAAAATCAATGGAAGTGAATGGAGCCGTCTTAATACAAACTACTGAAGTCGCTCCGACTTCAGAAAAGGTTCCTGTATTACTTCAATCAGACTTGTAGGCAACTTGTAGGCACCTTGTACCCATTGATTTCAATGGAAGTTGCCTCAAAAGTCTGATCACTGTCTTAACTGAAGCAACTTTACAGGAAGAAAACATACATTTCTAAGGCAAACCCCCCTTCCCCAGAGCTGATTGTTGTTTGATTGGCCACTGGAAAGCCTCCTGGTGACGTGAAATTGCCTTGTACTGTCCTGGAGGCAACTTGAAGTTGCCTTGTAAGTTGCCTGATGATTCATACTCAAGTCGTGTCCAAGTTGCCTCCCAAAGTCGTGGTGGAAGTCGTGTTGCCCCAGTGTGAACCGACTCTCACTGTGAATGGGGATCCGACTTGGAGGTTACTTCCATTGAAATCAATGGGTACAAGTCGCCTACAAGTCGGATTGAAGTAGTACAGGAACCTTTTTTCAAGTCGGTGCAACTGCAGTAGTGTGCAGTAAGACAGCTCCATTCACTTACATTAATTTCTTCATGCAGCGCGACTTGAGGTGACTAGGGGCGACCTGAATTTGGATTCCAGGTCACCCCTGTGTGAACCGGCTCTAAGTGCAGAAATAAAAACTTTTTAATATCCCCAAGAGGATTAAAAAACACTTAAGCCATGTACACACGATCGGATATCTGATGGAATCGAATCCAATGGATTTTTTCGTCGGATATCCGATGAAGATGATTTTCATCACTCTTGCCTACACACCATCAGTCAAAAATCCGACCGCGACAAAATGCGGTGACGTAAAATGCTACGACAAGCCGAGAAAAATGAAGCTCAATACTTCCTAGCATGCGTCGACTTGATTCTGAGCATGCATGGATTTTCCTATCGTTTTTTTATCCATAAGAAAAGTTTAAAACATGTTCTATTTTTTAACAAAAGAACGATGGGGCCCACACACGATCGGTTTGTCCGATTAAAACAGTCCATCTGTCTGTTTTCATCGGACAAAACCGATCGTGTATATACGGCTTTACAAGATAGAGGATGAGGAGGAGCATGTAGTAAGTGTATCCTAGGCGTTTCCCAAGCCTATAGTGTCCACCGGCTATTGTTTCCTGGATCTTACTAGAAGTATCACATACTGGGACCTTTCTGCTATTGGAACATCACCTGGATACACTTACTACATGCTCCTCCTCATCCTCTATCTTGTAAGTGTTTTTTAATCCTCTTGAGGATATTAAAAAGTTTTTATTTCTGCACTTAGGGGCACCTTTGTTTGTTTTTCTGTTTATCATTAGATATCGCTTTGGCTCCCTGAGTACGGCCTAAAGTGATTGAAGATGCCTATCCATTCCAAAACAGACTTTATTTTCTAGGTGCTGACATCCGAAGTGCCCTTGATATATACTTTTTTTTCTATAAATAGGTGTTTGGCTGAGTGGAAAGTGAAACATTTAGCAACATTTTTATTACTACTGCTAAATGGGACTTCTTTCCGCAGGCTGTTTGATAAAAATCATCAACTGCCAGCATCCTAATACCAGTGACATATGTTGCCTGACTCAATCAGCTGTCAGCTGGGGGTTTCTGGCTGACAGACGAATGTAAACAAAGGTTGAGGGGATGGTGTATAAGAGCAGAAAAAATATGTGGGTTCCCCCTAAAAAATCATACCAGACCCCTCAGGTCTTGTATGGATTTTAAGTGGGACTCAAAAAAATGGCATAGGTTTCCCAAGATTCCATGCCAGACCTAATTAGTCTGGTATTGATTTTAAGGAGGAGCCTAAAAAAAAGCATAGCAAAAAAGACGTAAGTCCTCTTAAAATCCATACAAAACCCTTTACCGACTATTCAGCCTGGCTGGGAAGAAAAAGGACGGTGAGTACACCCACCCCAAACTATACTAGATCACATGCCCTCAACATGCGAAGGTTAACTTTCCAAGGGGAACCCCAACAAACCACTTGTACCCATGTTAATGAGGACCAGGGCCTCTTCCCCACTATGCTGGCCTGATGGTTGTGTGGTCTATGAATGGGGGAGGGTTATCAGTATCTGGAAAGCCGCTTTAAAAAAAAGGGTCTTCTAGATACAGGCTTTCTCCCAAGTGAATGAGTGAGGACTACATGATACTCATTTGCAACAAAAAAATGTAACTAGTAAATATAGTTACCACAGACTTTGAAAAAAAAAAGGCTCATAATGTAAACCCATCATTAATCCCATCATTCAACAATGTCAATCCTTCTCAATTGTGATGAATAATGGCCACTTAGCCATCTAAATAAAAATAAAAAAAACAACATTTCAGAACCTGATGACTGCTCACTGTAAATAACAGCTCTTTAGCTGAAAGCAGAATGTAGACAAAAAGGGTTGGGTCTCTTCGGTGAGGTTACATAATTATATTACAGTTAGTCTGATTGAAAAAAGACACAAGTCCATCCAGTTCAACAGAGAAAAAAAAAAAACACAAATAGAAAACCTCCATATATTTGCATGCTATTATTAAGCGTACAGTATGATCTACCAGGACACACAGATAATTTTCCACAATTCACCCACCCTTAGTATTGTTGATGCATGCAAGTGCAGAACTTTACTTTTATCAACATAAAACCTCATTTGCCACATAGTCATCCAATTAAACAGTGCATTGAGGTTGGTTTGTAAATTGGAGACATCCTGTAAGGCCGCGTACACACGCTCAAACGTATCCGATGAAAACGGTCCGACGGGCCGTTTTCATCGGATATGTCTGCTGGGCTGTTTTGGTCTGATGGTTGTACACACCATCAAACCAAAATCCCCGGGGGCGTGGCCAGGCAGCGGATGTAGCCGGACGCACATTCAGATCCTCTCCGCCGATTCTCCTGAAAGACTCCTGAAAAATAACAGACCTACCTGCTGTTTCGGCCCGATCGCTGCTGGAAGGTCCGCTGCATACTCCGGTACCGTCTGTGTCCTGAATCGAGCCCGATGTCCGCCGCTAAACAGCAATACGCGGCCCGGTCTGGGGACAGCATGTCCCATCAAAATGGCGCCCAGGCCCGACGAACGCCTAAAGAGAAACACAGGGAGGGAGCAGAAAAACTTTTCTCCATGACGCTCGCCACGGACTCTAATACTCACCTGGCAAAACAAGGGGAATCATCCGGCGGATCGTCGGATGCGGATGACACTGTTCCCCTGGAGGATGGGGGTGGATCGGGATTCCCCTGGAACGCTGTGAGTACTCCTGATGGCAGCTCTGCTAGGCCTCAGGCCTCCACCAGCCCTGACACAGACGGTGAGCCCTCTCTTAGAGATATATTCACTGCTATAACCTCCTGCAATACCTCCATTACTGCTCTAGCTGCTGATATTAAGGGAGTGAAAGCAGAAATATCCTTTCTGAGGCAGGATGCACAAAAGTTGAGGGAAAGGACCTCTGCAGTGGAAGGTAGAGTGAGCTCCATTGAGGATGACATGGCTCCCATGCAGAGGGATCTCACGTTTAACAACCACCTTCTAACACAACATTCATCTCGCTTGGAGGAGTTAGAGAACAGAATGAGAAGAAATAATGTTAGGATGGTGGGTCTGCCCGAAAGAGCGGAAGGGAAAAATCCGGTTGAATTTATTGAGAACTGGTTGGTGAATGCATTTGGCAAGGAAGTGTTCACTCCATTGTTCTCTGTGGAGAGGGCACACAGGGTGCCTGCCAGGCCTTATCCACCGGGGGGCCCCCCGAGACCTTTTCTTTTCAAGCTACTTCACTACAAGGATAGAGATGCTATACTTCACAACGCCAGGATTAAACCGGAGGCCATGAGAGTAGATAACGCAAAAATTTCTTTCTTCCCTGATTTTTCTGCTGAGTTACAAAAGCAACGCGCAAAGTTCCTAGATGTTAAACGGCGCCTCAGAGCTCTAGATGTCAAATATGCCATGCTATACCCCGCCCGACTGAGAGTAGAAGCACTAGGCTCCGTTCATTTTTTTGATTTACCTTCTGCAGCCGCACAATGGATGGACCGAGAAGAAAGATCAATCAAGGAAAGCAGAAACCAACGCCGGGCACAGCAAGACGGGTGATGTACTGTTCAACTTATCCTGATTCTTACCTTCTTTTACCAAGGCGGAAGAGGTGCTAGGATTTGACTTCCCCCCCCTTTTTTTGTTTTCTTCTGTCTGACATCAGGGTTACCTGATCTAGCTGCTGAGAAGTTTGGACGCTTAGGTGCGCTTCCACTGCTGCCCCCATGATGGTCTGGTACAGACCTCCTTTTGCCCTGCGGCACCCAAGTTTGGCCATGTTGGCCTGTTATTCTTCAATGTGTTTTTCTTCGTTTTTTTTATTTTTGTTTATTGTTGCTGGACTCATACTTATATGAAGGCTCTACGAAGGAATTACCGTCACCATTATTCCAGATGGTTACTGGGGCCCCTGGCCCCCTTCGACCTGCTACTTGTGCATGCTCCTGTATCCATCTCCAATTGAAACTCCCACCGCTACTGTGTTGCCCCCCCCCCCCCCCAAGTTTTTCTTTTCCTTTTATTATTTTTATGTTCCCCAGAAGTGTTCAATGATATGATGCTGTTTTTATGGTCCAATGCCCCCTGCTACCTTAACTGCAGGAGATATGTCCTTGCTCGGTATATCCTTGTTGTAACAGTATATGCTCTACAATGTCTAAGCTAACCAGAATTGTGTCCTGGAATGTCAGGGGGTTGGGCAACCCTGTTAAGCGCTTGGCTGTGCTCCGCACGATCAAGCGGTTGGGCGCGGATGTCATTTGCCTGCAGGAGACTCACTTCTCCCCGTCCTCTACACCTCAATTTGCAAAACGGCAGTTTGGGCACCAATACCATGCTACATTCTCGGTGTACTCGAGGGGAGTGAGCCTCCTGGTTAGACGGGGTGTACAATTTTCAGCATTAGAGGTACGAATTGACCCAGAGGGTCGGTATGTTTTTGCTCTATGTTCACTATACGGGACTAAATGTATCCTTGCAGGACTATATATTCCCCCTCCTTTCTCCGCTAATACCCTGAAATTGCTGACAGATTTTCTTGCCCGCTTCCCGGGCATACCGGTGTTGGTGTTTGGGGATTTTAATAATTGTCTAGACCATACCAAAGATAGATTGGCCAGTCGTGGGAGGCCGGAACTGCAAAGGCAATCGGGCCCTACCCCATTTGCTCGTTTGCTCATGGAGATGGGCCTGATAGATGTATGGCGGGCACGCAACCCAGATACCCTTATGTACTCCTGTCAATCTGCTTCGGTGGGGGGCCTGTCCAGAATTGATCTGGGGTTGGGGAATGATTTACTGATGGCAATGTTAGAATCTTCACAGTATCACCCCCGACAGGTCTCGGATCACTCCCCCCTATCGATAGATGTTCATTTTGGGGCGCGTAGGGGTAACACCCTCTGGAAACTTAACTCTTTTTGGCTCTCACTTATTCCTGAACCAGACCCCATCCCTGATCTACTACAAACTTTTTTTAGACATAACTTAGACTCGGCGGGGTTGGATGTGGTCTGGGAAACGGCTAAGGCCTTTCTAAGAGGACAGTTTATCAGAGCGGTTTCCCGGATCAAGTCCTCCACCAAAGAGTGGGAGATGTCAATCCTGGAGGAGGCCCGCGCCTCGGAAGCTAAATATGTAGCCAATCCCACAGATGATACGAAACGCACGTGGCTGGCTGCCCAGTCTATGCTGAGAGATCTCTCTCTACAACTAGCTGAGAATAAACGATTTTTTTTGCAACAAAGTCATTTTGAGGAGGGTGAGAATACAGGGCATATGCTGGCACTAGTAGCCAGATCGCAGCAATCATCCGCACATATTGTATCCATATTAGGGGTTAATGGGATTCCCTGTTATTCCACTCACGATATTATGAATGTTTTTAAAACCTTCTTTCAAGATGTTTATTCATCCAAGGTTAGGCCCTCCCGAAGTGATATTGGCGCATTTCTAGACAGATACCCTTTGCCCTGTTTGTCCACTTCGGATGCTGCTGTACTTAATGCCCCGTTGACCGAGGAGGAACTGTTGGAAGCTTTGGCACATGCAAAAAATGGTAAGGCTCCGGGAGCTGACGGGTTACCATCCGAAGTCTACAAACGGTACTCGACCCAACTTCTTCCAGTTCTGCTTAAAGTGTACAATCATGCCTTTGAGACGGGATCTCTCCCTTCGTCTATGAACGAGGCCCTCATAATAGTGCTTTTAAAACCCGGCAAGGATGCTTTATCCCCAGATTCATATAGGCCAATTTCTCTGCTCACTTTCGACGTTAAATTACTTGCCAGGATTCTGGCGAATAGATTGGCTAGCTGCATCCAAAAAGTGGTTCATAGAGATCAGTCTGGATTCATCCCTACACGATCTACGTCCCAGAATCTACGTAGGCTTTTTCTGAATCTGCAGATCCCCACAGATAACGCGGGCAATAGGGCCGTCCTTTCTTTGGATGCGGCTAAAGCATTCGATAGTGTAGAATGGCCCTATTTATGGGAAACGCTGACTAAATTTGGGGTAGGCCCCACATTTTTGAAATGGGTTCAACTACTATACAGCGCCCCGTCGGCGAGACTGCGCATTAATGGAGATGTGTCAGACTCGTTCCGACTTGCCAGAGGCACTCGGCAGGGATGCCCTTTGTCGCCCCTGTTGTTTGCCCTGGCCCTAGAGCCCCTGGCTATACATATTAGGGGGTCGCAGGATATAGTTGGGTTCCACAGGGGACCGAGAGAGGATGTTGTCTCACTCTATGCGGATGATACTCTGATATATCTGGGCGACACCGCGGGATCTCTGCAGGGGGTGATGGACCTGATAGCCGATTTTGGTCGGCTGTCGGGTTTCAGCATCAACTGGAACAAGTCAGTCCTGATGCCCTTGGACCCTTTGCCGGGCCCCCTACCGATCTGTGCGCAAGATATTGAGGTGGTAAATGAATTTAGATACTTAGGGGTACAGGTAACCCCGGACCCTGCTCAGTATCTGGATAAGAACCTGTCCCCATTGTTGCAGAAACTTCGGCTGAAGTGCTCTGTCTGGAGGAAGCTGCCACTCACCGTTACCGGCAGAGTTAATTTAATTAAGATGATATGGGCCCCTCAGCTTCTTTATATTTTTCACAATGCCCCGGTATGGATAACTCACAGGTGGTTCACACGTATAGATACCCAGTTCAGAGAATTGATCTGGGGCAATAAACCAGCTCGTATCAGCTTGCGTTCTTTGCAACTTGCGAAGGACCAAGGTGGTATGGCGGTCCCTCATGCCAGGAATTATTTTATAGCCTCGCAGCTTCAACATCTGTGCAATTGGGGGGAGGAGGATGATTCTGACCCTATTAGGTCTTTGATAGTATCCGGGAATCCAAGTCTCCCGGCTCTGGTATATCTAGAAGCAGGCCTCACACAGTTTCCCACTGCCCTCCCCACTATTAGTTTACTGATTAGACTTTGGGAATATGTTCGAGCTATCTTCAAACTCAAGGCAGTGTGTCAGTTTACTCCGATATGGAGGAACAAATACTATAGAGAACTCTTTAAGCTTAAGGGGTTCAGCTCATGGGAAGAGGCAGGAATTCAATACATATCTCAACTATACGAAGGTATAATACTCAAACCTTTCGCGGCCCTAAAAGAGGAATTTCATTTACATAACGGTCAATTCTACCAGTATCTGCAACTAAGACATGCCATACAATGTGAAGACAGACTGTCCCCTTTCGCCCAAATGGTGCACCCTCTGATGAGAGATGTACTCTCAACAACTGAAAAGGCAGGATTGATATCCAGGGTATATGCAAAGTTACTCAATTTAACCCACGATACGGGTAAGCTTCCCTGTAAGAGGGGGTGGGAGCGGGATTTGGGGCCTATTGATGGAGATGTTTGGGAATTGTGCCTGACGTATGCTCCCCAGGTCTCGGTCTCCGCGTCACAGAGATTGTCACATTTGTACCTCTTACATAGGGTGTACAGGACCCCGGCTAGGCTATATAAATGGGGCCTCAGGGTCACCCCTCTCTGTCCAAAATGCGAGGCACACCCCGGGGATCTTCTCCACATGATGTGGAAGTGTCCAAAACTCTTCCGGTACTGGAAGTATGTGCTGGAGACCATCTCACTTGTATTTCAAATACCTGTTCTACAGGACCCAGTTGTCTGCCTGCTCGGTGCCCTGGAGCTACCCGATTTGTCGCCTAATGGCCATATTGCTGTTATACGTTCACTCTATATTGCCCGCAAAGAAATTGCGCGGCTTTGGATTACTCCGAGGGTACCGACGGGTGGACAGTGGGTGAAACGAGTCAACAGTTTATTAATACGCGAGAAACTAACGTACCAACACCGAAATGTATTGAAGAAGTTTTATGGAATATGGCAACCCTGGTTAGATACCCCGGGATTAGGTCCTCTTGAACTGGTGAGAGATAGATTACTACAGGGTTAATATATTAGTACAAGGGGGGGCTAGTCTAGCTTAGTTTAATTTGGGATATGTGCTATAGAGAATGGAGCTGCAGGAGCGGTGGGGGTGGGATGGTGTGCGGTACCCCTAGAGAGATTACCCGGGGAAGCAATGACTTCTATGAGCCATGACCGACTGTGGGATTACCTTCACTTTTTGTTCCAGCTTTGGTTTTGTTTTGCCTGTTTTCCTTTCTCCTTTATCTTTTCTCTCTCTTTGATTTCCTTTCGTTTCAAGCTCTTTGCCAATATGTAGGATTACTGGTGACACAGTCAGGTCATGTTTATGAGGAGAGAGGGACATTTGCTGTACAGGGAAATATCTGGTAATATTTCTTCCTATATGCACTCCAGATGTCTTTTATGATCCAAATATATTTTTGTATACGAATTCTGTACTGTCACGTGTTCTGTATAAAATGTGAAGCTGTACCATGATATTGTTGATCTGTCTGTGTATGTTACTTTATTTCTGCCTATTTTCAATAAAAACCTTTTCTGATTTAAAAAAAAACCAAAATCCCCGTCGGCAGACAGCGCGGTGATGTGGCGGTGACGTTGACGCCGCCACGTCACCAAACCAGGAAGTAAAATACTTCAATGCATGCGTCGAATCCATTCGACGCATGTGCGGACAGATATGTCCGCTGGTTAGTGTACTAACCAGCGGACATATCTGACGGACATGTCTCCGGCGGACAAATTTCAAAGCATGCTTTCAAGTTTGTCCGCTGGTAAAACATGTCCGCTAGCCCGTACACACGATCGGATTTGTCTGCTGAAACGGTCTGTCGGACCAGTTTCAGCAGATAAATTTGATCGTGTGTACGCGGCCTAAGGATAGTGTGACAGGGTACACGATTGTATGTACACCAGTGAGAGGCTGGAAAGGTCAGTTTTCCCTGCCCTGGAAGGGGTTAAGCCTGGCCAACAGGTAAACCTCCTCTCTTCCCCCTATTAATTAACAGTCACCTGGTAGGGAAATGAGAAGTGAGAGCTCAGTGTGAGAGGTATGCTGAGCTGGACAGACAGGTTGGAGACTGTCTGCACTGAAGGAACAAGGTCTGTCACCGATTTGTTTATTTGGACTGGTTATTTTGTTTGTTTTATACTGGAGGCTGGAATAGCCCCTCCAGTACAGTGTAGTGAGGGACACTACTGTCAGTTAGCCTCCTAAATTGGAGTAGGCCATTTTGTTTTGTATGATTTATTTTGAGTGCAATAAAGCTGTATTTATTGCTTAAGATCAGCGACTTTGCTGCATTGCATTACCGCTATTTCTGCGACTTTGTCACAAGTGGTGTCAGAAGTGGGATATTCGCTGTTGTACCGGTCAATTTACAGTCACAGTGGCCTTAAAGGTACAGGACCCAGAAAATGGAAGATATTGTGAAAGCCCTGTTACAAGCTGTCTCTGTGCAGCAAGAGACTAATAGACAGGTAGCGGCCTCAGCTGCAGCACAACAAGAAACTAATAGACAGCTAGCTGCAGCACAACAAGAAACTAATAGACAAGCCGCTGCAGCGCAACAAGAGATTAGTAGACAGGCAGCTGCCGCAGCTGCAGTACAACAGGAGACCAACAGGCTCCTGACTTTGCAGATTGAAGCTTTGACTGAAGCACAAAATTCAGACCATGCTGTTCTCAAAGCAACCCTGGATCAGATGACTACCCAAGGGTCTTCTAACCCACCAGCAAGGGGGGTAAGCCAAATACGTGCAAGCAGCTGTCTGCAGAAAATGACCCCGGATGATGATGTGGAGACTTACCTACTGGCGTTCGAACGGACCGCTACCCGAGAAGGCTGGGCCCCGGAACAGTGGGCTGGAATCATTGCACCCTTCCTCCTGGGAGAAGCACAAAAAGCCTATTTTGATCTGGATGAGGTGGCTGCTGCAGACTATCCCAAACTGAAAGGAGAGATCCTGGCTCGCTTAGGGGTGACTTCCACAGTGAGGGCCCAGCGTTTCTACAACTGGAGGTTTAAAGAAGGAAAAGCGCCAAGATCCCAGATGTTTGATTTAATTCATCTGGTGCGGAAGTGGCTCAAACCAGAGACTCAAACCCCTGCACAGATTATAGAAGCGCTTGTACTGGACCGTTACGTGAGAGAGCTTCCAAAATGGCCTCCGGGAGTGGGTCACTCAGGGAAATCCCCTGGACTGTGATAGTATGGTCGCACAAGTGGAGCGGTACCTATCTACCAAAAGTTTGGACCGATCTCTCTCTAGGACGATCGGGAAAATACAGAGACCAGGAGACCGGAGGAGCGGAGTGGAAGCAGACTTTCGGATCCAGAGCCCGTTTCTCCAAAACAGACTTTAGAAGTCAAAACCCTTGGAAAGAGGACCACCCTAGGAGAAACTCCATAACTTGTTTTGAGTGTGGCGCCAAAGGACATGTCAGGGCGAGATGCCCCAATCTTCCTGAGCCAATGCAGTGTGGACTAGGGGAAGATTCCTCTGACTTTTGTGGGCTCATTTGTTTAGCAGGCCTGGTAGAAGGGGGACATACCTTCCGAGTACCTGTCCTGCTGGACAAACAAGAGACAGTGGCCCTGGTGGACTCTGGCCGTGCCCTGACTTTGGTAGCTAGTAAATTGGTAAAACCTTGTTGGATTCAGAAGCATAGAACCATGGGGGTGTTGTGTATTCATGGGTGTACTGTGCGGTATCCTACTGCCAACATAGAAGTGTCAGTACAGGGCAGTTTGGTAAGGATCGTAGCTGTGGTAGTTCCTCGTCTACCATATCCTTTGATAATAGGAAGGAATTTCCCTAATTTCCACGCTCTGTTACAGCCCCCTGTGAGGGGAGAACAAGGGGAACCTGAAGTGGAGCAGAGAAGTACAGGGGTCCATGAAGTATTTCCCTTTGCTCATCCTGACTTGTATATCTCTAATCCAAAAAGAGGTAAAACAAGACGGGAACGCAGGGAGAGCAAGCTAAGATTTAATAGGGCTGTCCAGGAAGTCCTGTTGAATCAGCGTAGGGAGCAGTCCAGGAGAGGCGGGGCCCCACGACAGACAGAAGATGAGGCAGAGGTTGGTCAACCGGAACCCGCCCCAGAGGCTACCAGTGAAGACAATGAGGGGGATACAGATATCCTGGATATCTCGGGTAGTGGCTTTGGCCGTGACCAGGCAGATGATCCCCTGCTGCAGGAAGCCTGGAGTAATGTTGTAGAGGGTAATGGGGTACCAGTAGAAGGGGTAACAGGAAAGGCCTATCCCTATTTTATCCTTAAAAATTATCTTCTTTACAGAGTAACCTCCGATGAGGGACAAGAGCTTGAACAACTGGTTGTGCCTTCATCATACACCCGAAAAATCCTGGATTACTCTCACTCTCATCTGCTGGGGGGACACTGAGGGGTGGAGAAAACACAAGAACGGGTGCTCAGGAGGTTCTTCTGGCCTGGGGTATATGAGGGGATTAAAAGGTATTGTGCTTCTTGCCCAGAATGCCAGCTGGCATCTCCCAGACCGAAGTTGAGAGCCCCACTCATACCTCTCCCCATAGTTGACGTTCCGTTTGAGAGGATTGGCATGGAACTAGTGGGTCCCTTAGAGAAAACAGCTCGAGGGCACCAGTACATCCTTGTCATCGTCGATTATGCCACCAGATACCCAGAGGCCATTCCACTACGTAAGGCGAATGCTAAAAGTATTGCAAAAGAGTTGGTTCAGATGTTTACACGGGTGGGGATACCCAGGACATTGCTCACGGATCAGGGGACTCCGTTTGTCTCCCGTATTATGAAAGAGCTG
The DNA here is from genome assembly GCA_029574335.1 of Rana kukunoris. Taxonomy (NCBI): domain Eukaryota; kingdom Metazoa; phylum Chordata; class Amphibia; order Anura; family Ranidae; genus Rana; species Rana kukunoris. The sequence goes on along the minus strand of CM056049.1, from coordinate 120,903,619 downwards.
TGTCAGCTATTTAATGTACAGACTCTGAGAATGTCAGTGTATCACCCCCAGACAGATGGGTTGGTAGAAAGGTTTAACCGGACCCTAAAGGGGATGTTGAGGAAAGTCGTTAGCAGGGATGGGAAGGATTGGGACTTGTTACTTCCTTACCTGTTGTTTGCAGTTCGAGAGATTCCCCAAAGTTCTACGAGCTTCTCCCCGTTTGAGCTTTTATATGGTAGGCATCCCAGGGGTATTCTGGATATCCTAAAGGAAACCTGGGAAGAACAGGGGGTAACTGGGACCAATGTCCTTCAGTATGTTGAAGATATGCGGGTGCGTATGGCTCAGATTGCCCCTCTTGTTCGCCAGCATATGGAGCAGGCGCAGAGTAGGCAGAAGTCCTACTATGACCAGAGGGCCCTAGTGAGACAGTTTGAAAGAGGGGACAGAGTAATGGTTCTAGTACCCACCGCAGAAAGCAAACTTCTAGCACAGTGGCAGGGACCCTATGAGGTGTTGGAAAAAGTGAGCCCAGTAAATTATAAAGTTAGTCAGCCGGGACGCCGGAAGAAGGAGTCCGTGTTCCACATAAACCTTCTTAAGCCATGGAGGACTAGAGAGGACTGCATGGCCGCAGTGGGGGACACCACACCTGGTCTACAGGCACCTAATCCTTCGGTGACAATCTCTCCAGAGCTGACACCTGAGCAAATAAAAGAAGCTAGAGGCTTGGTTGAGAGGAATAACAATGTTTTCTCCCCCAACCCTGGACAAACCCGAGAGATTACCCATGACATTATTACAGAACCAGGGGTTGTCGTAAGAGTGAAGTCTTACCGCATTCCGGAGGCCAAGAGGGAAGCTGTAAGGGCTGAAATCAGGAAAATGCTTGAGCTTGGAGTGATAGAGGAGTCTCATAGCCAGTGGTGCAGCCCCATTGTTCTAGTGCCCAAACCTGATGGGTCCATCAGGTTTTTTAATGACTTCAGGAAGTTAAACGAGGTGTCTAAGTTTGACGCCTACCCCATGCCTAGGGTGGATGAACTAGTAGAGCGATTAGCCAAAGATAGGTTCTTCACCATGTTGGATCTTACAAAGGGTTATTGGCAGATCCCATTGACAAAGCACGCCCGAGAGAAGACAGCCTTTGCCACTCCTGATGGCCTATTCCAGTACAGGATCATGCCTTTTGGCCTCCATGGGGCTCCAGCCACTTTTCAAAGGCTAATGGATAAGTTGCTCAGGCCCCACACTGAGTATGCAGCCGCATACTTGGATGATGTGATCATTCATAGCCCGGACTGGGAAAGCCATCTGGATAAAGTACAGGCAGTCTTGGACACTCTTAGAAGAGCAGGTCTGACAGCTAACCCCTCTAAATGTGCCTTGGGTCTAGCAGAGGCTAGATACTTGGGTTACCTGGTTGGCAGAGGACTTGTTAAACCACAAATGAACAAGATAGGAGCTATACAGAGCTGGCCCAGACCATTGAGGAAAAAACAAGTCAGAGCTTTCTTGGGGATTGTAGGCTACTATCGGAGGTTTATTCCTCACTTTGCTACGAGGGCTGCTCCGCTCACTGACCTTATTAAAGCCAGAAGTCCAGACACTGTAAAGTGGAACAGCGAGGCTGTGGAAGCCTTTGTTGGTCTGCGGGCAGCGCTTTGTGCCCAACCTGTGCTTGTGGCTCCTGACTTTGGAAAGGAGTTCTTTCTCCAGACCGATGCCTCAGAGGTGGGTCTGGGTGCAGTTTTGTCCCAAAATGTGGATGGTGAGGAACACCCTGTGCTGTATTTGAGACGGAAGTTGTTACCTCGAGAACAGCGCTATGCCACAGTGGAAAAAGAGTGTTTGGCGATCAAGTGGGCAGTAGAAACACTCCGCTACTATTTGTTGGGCAGGCGGTTTACCCTCGTCACAGACCATTCTTCCGTTAAAGTGGATGCACACCAACAGGGACAAGAACGCTCGGGTCACGAGGTGGTTTCTGTCCCTACAGCCCTTTACTTTTGTGGTACGACATAGGGCAGGTCTCCTCCACAGTAATGCAGATGCTCTGTCCCGAGTACATGGGTTTGTAGAGATGGCCGCTTCCCACCCAAGTGTTAAGCTGGGGGGGAGGATGTGTGACAGGGTACACGATTGTATGTACACCAGTGAGAGGCTGGAAAGGTCAGTTTTCCCTGCCCTGGAAGGGGTTAAGCCTGGCCAACAGGTAAACCTCCTCTCTTCCCCCTATTAATTAACAGTCACCTGGTAGGGAAATGAGAAGTGAGAGCTCAGTGTGAGAGGTATGCTGAGCTGGACAGACAGGTTGGAGACTGTCTGCACTAAAGGAACAAGGTCTGTCACTGATTTGTTTATTTGGACTGGTTATTTTGTTTGTTTTATACTGGAGGCTGGAATAGCCCCTCCAGTACAGTGTAGTGAGGGACACTACTGTCAGTTAGCCTCCTAAATTGGAGTAGGCCATTTTGTTTTGTATGATTTATTTTGAGTGCAATAAAGCTGTATTTATTGCTTAAGATCAGCGACTTTGCTGCATTGCATTACCGCTATTTCTGCGACTTTGTCACAATAGTTTGATGTCATCTGTATAGAGTGAAAGAGTACTTTTAATCCCATACTGTATATCATTTATAAATATGTTAAACAGTAAGGGTCCCAACACTAAACTTTGGAGTTCATGCCTAATAACCTTAGACTATGCAGTGAATGAATCATTAACCACTACTCTCTGAATTTCGGTCTTTTAGCCAGTTTTCTACTACTTTCTACTACTTTACTTTACACATTAGCCATGTGTAGGGAACTGTTTCAAACGCTTTTGCAAAATCTAAGTACAATATATCCAGAGCCACTGCTGTTTTTTTGCTTACCTGTTTATAAAAAGAAATCAGATTTGTTTGACAACTTCTGTCTTTCATGAATCCATGCTGTCTGTTGCATATTTTTTTTTTCCAGCAAAACCTCATGTATGTGGTCTTTTATTAAACTCTCCAGTACCTTCCTGCCTATAAAGATTAAACTAAGAGATAGAATGTACTTGGGTCTGAGGTCCCCGGACCAAAGAGCCAAGAGAGGGAAGGTTTTGGGCCAAGTAGGACTATTGCGGTACTAATATACAGATAAAACATAAGAATAAAGAATTAAAAATGTCATAATTTTATTACAATACACAGACAAGACAGAATACAAAATTAAAATAATGGCAATCAAAAACGCGACATCAGGACAGAAGTCCAAACAAGGGGAAAAACAGTACGATGGGTTGAAGATTGTCACAAACTCTCAACTAGTTTCGCGGTGGGTACCGCTTCATCAGGAGAAGATCTAGAAATAGTTAAACAATAAATCAGTAATAAATAAATAATAGGGAACCACGGGTTGAATTGCTCACCTAGACAGTCCCGCCTCGAGGTGGCAGCAGGGGGAGCCAGACAAAATCCCAACGGTGGCCAGGGTGGACACATGTATGGAGGGACCTACTTGTCTAGTGTGGTCCGGGGACCTCAGACCCAAGTACATTCTATCTCAAATTGCAAGGATGATGGTACACTTTATTCCAATATCTATATACCTTACCCCAGAGGCTCCCATTTTCAAAGATTAAACTAACTGATCTGTAGTTACTTGGTAAAGACTCTCATCCATTTTTAAATATAGGCACCACATTGTCTCTATGCCAATCCAGTGGTACTGTTCCAGTAATTTAAGTGTCCCTAAAAATTTGAAACAATGGCTTTGAAATGACAGGGCTCAATTATTTTAAGACACGTCTGTGTATGCCACCTGGTCCAGGGGCTTTATTGACCATTATTCTGTCTAAATATTTCTGGACCATATCAAATTTGAGCCATAGTGGTTCATTTGGGGCTGTGTCAATATCATACTTATCCCCATTATGGACCTGAGGTCCACCATGCTCCTACAGTATGTCTACACAGAGATGAAGGTATTTAATACATTTTCCTTATCTTTGTCCCCAGTCACCCACCTTGGATTTTCTTTGTAAGGGGCCTACACGTTCCGCCCTGACCTTTTTACTATGAATATATCTGAAGAATTTATTTGGGTTTGTCCTTTTGCAATCGGTCATTTGTTTTGAATTTTGGTGCCCTTTAATTCCTGTTTACATATTCTATGCAACTTTTAAATGATGATAGTGTTCCTTCATTTTTTATATTTTGTAAAAGCTCTTTTTGTACTATTCATAGATTTTTTTTTACTTAGGCAGTGAGCCACATAGGTTTTAGACTTTTAAACTGATTGCCTATGAGAATATATTTGCATGTGTTCTTTAATGCCATCCCTGTCTATATGTCAATATTTGGTCAGTGACATCATCAGTTATAACCTTTCCTTTTGTTTACATTTGGATATTAGCTAAGAGAGCTATTGGGACAGCTAAACAAATAGAGTAAGAGCCGGTTCACACAGGGGCAACACGACTTCCAGCACGACTTTGGGGGGCAACTTGGACACGACTTGAGTATGAATCATCAGGCAACTTACAAGGCAACTTCAAGTTGCCTCCAGGACAATAGTCTTTCCAGTGGCCAATCAAACAACAATCAGCTCTGTGAGAGGGAGGGGGAGGGAGGGGTGTGCCTGAGAAATGTATGTTATCTTCCTGTATTGTTGCTTCAGTTAAGACAATGATCAGATTTCTGAGACGACTTCCATTGAAATCAATGGGTACAATGTGCCTACAAGTTGGCTAGAAGTCGGATTGAAGTAGTACAGGAACCTTTTCTGAAGTCGGAGCAACTTCAGTAGTGTGTATTAAGAGGGCTCCATTCACTTCCGTTGATTTTCTCAACCACACGACTTGGAACAACTTCAAGTCGGATCCCAGTTCGCCCTGTATGAACCAGCTCTAACAGTATTGTTAAATTGTAAAGTTTAAAAAAAATAAGTTTATTTTCTTAATTTATTTTTTTAATCTACATTTTAAATAGCTGTTTAAAGAGGGAAACTACTGACATATTGCTACTTTTTCATATATTTTTTTTTAATACAGTTTCTTTTATTTTAAACTCTCAATCAAGCATCATTGTGTTTATTTTGCCCTTTTTGTTTCAAAGATTTTGACAGTATTTTTCTTTAAACTTTCTATATCTCATCCTCTGTTTCACTAAAGTTAAACAGCATAGCCTTCCACTTCAAACTCTGGAAGCTGCAGAAAAATGTAGCTACAAAATGTTCACAAATGAAATCAATTATTTCAGGGCTCTTATTACAAAACATTTAACAATTGTGTTGTCCCATTATGCTTAATTATATTCCATATGTTATTTTTCCAATGCAGGCTTTTCAATAGTAAGGTGAATATGACTGGTCACTACAGAGATCAGGGAGGTTCTTATTTCAGACACTTGGATAAATGAAGCCAAGTGACACTTGAATATAAGAAAGAAATGCATTTACCTAACTGAATCCAAATATGCTGAACAATATTGGCTAAACTTCCCCTTAAGATGAATAGGTCAATCCATTTTTTTTGGTTCAACCTTCCAGTGAAAGAAATAACACATATTAAGTGCATTAAAATTTGCCATCATTGGCCTAAAACCATGTGTGTTTAAAAGTACGTTCATGTGCATTAGACAAGTAATAGGGTATGTTCCCTATAATTATCATGGTATGTGCTATTACTTAGCCAGCGTGCATTTAATAACTCCTATTCGAAGCAGAAACATTGTATATTCTCTGGCTAGGCAGTCTATCACAGAACAATTATCTTTACAAAAAATGCCACAATGGAACCATTACAATTACTAACCACTCTTAACAGTTCAGACCTTGCCATTAACTTGAAAATGTTACACTTTTACAGTCATTTTATGGTGATGTGTATAGTATATTGTGGTCAGCAATGGTTAAATGCCTTGAAATTAACATGTTTTGGGAAACCACAGAAAACCCACTGGCATGAAAAAGCCCACACACCATAGAAAGCATTGATTATCATGGTGGAAAACGTAATCACATTTATCAACAACTTACTTTGATGCTTACGAGGGCAGCATTAAAAAGGGCTTTGTCTTTGGACACACAATACTTTCATGCAATTACCTATTTGATATTCCAACAACTGTAATCATCTCTTCAGACTCTCTAGTCAACCACGTTGACACAATGGAGCTGAAACATTCTGCATCCCTCACACTTAACTGAACAAGCTGACAAATGGAAGTTCATCACATAGTGTACTTCCAAGTATTTTACAGCAAAGTTTTTATCTGAAAAATAAGAACATTGTGGAACCAAGCTTACCTAAAGGGTAATTTACATAAAATTACATTATTTTCTTAAACTGGTTGGGGAAAAAAGATTCTGATTACCATGACAATGTTTTTTTCGCAACCATAATGGCCTGAAGCCCCACTTTGCTCCTTTGCTGCTCTTCAGTCACAAATAACAGAATCTAGCCAATTAAATAGTATCCCTAGACAGCGCTTGCAATGACGAGCACAAACTTATTTTAAATATAATACCTTAAGTTATCACAACATAGCAAACTATTAGGATATGATATGGGAAATAGAAAAGTTACTTAACAAAAAATGTATATAAAATAAAGAAATAATAAAAATATTAAAATAGTCCATAAAGTGAACAAGTGAAAATGTCCTTATAAATGTAAAAATTTGATTGCTTAAACACTAATTCCCAGAACACCCTGTGTAGTAAATAATCCACCTCATGCTTGAAAGTACACACCACACTCCCCAGATGTCAGGGTCCCCCTTACCATACAGCAAGGGAAGTAATCAATGCTTTTAGGTCTTACGGGAACTTGTCCTGATCTTCCTGGTGGCTCCTATCACAGATCCTTTATCCTTCTCAGTGTGATTCCAATGTTTCTCCAATGGATTCAATAGGTGAATGTAGAAATAAAAATTAGGAGGAAGCCGCTCATAGTATAAAACTTGTTAAAAAGTGCTACAAATAAAACACTACTGAACGCTATGCAATTAGTTGACACATGGCATTTCCTCCACCCAGAAGACAGAGACTTTACCTTTTACTCCATTCCCCATGATCGCTACTCCAGGATCGACTACATTTTTACCTCCCAAAGAGATCTAAACTTGATCACCGAAGCCAACATAGGGATTCAATCTATTTTAGACCACCCCCCCATATCCCTGACTTTGAACCTGTCAAGGCCCCACCCAAATCCAACACTTGGAGACTAAACACATCCCTATTAACTGATCCCCAGTTGCTAATCAAGATCTCCTTGCTCATAAAATAATACTTTGAACACAACAACACCCCAGGTGCTGACCCTATGATGGTCTGGGAGGGACAGAAATGCTCCATTAGAGGAGAACTAATCAAAATGGGAGCCCACCACAAAAGAGAAAGAGAGAAGGCAATCAAACAGTTAATAGACAAAATACACACCCTTGAAACTCAAACAGTCTTTAACCAAACGATCCACCCAGGCTTTGTTAGACAACAGGAAATCACTTCAGCAGATGCTTGAAGCTATGGCTAAATAATTCTTATTCTTTCAGAAAAACCTTTGGCATAAATAATTGCCAACAGATTGCGGCCATCGCTACACAACTTGATTGGTCTGGAGCAGGCAGGCTTTATTCCTGGCAGAGAGTCTAAAGATAATGTGACTAAAGCACTTAATTTCATACACGCAACATGATCGCCAGAGATCGAAAGGTCTTCTCCTGTCCACGGATGCAGAGAAGGTGTTTGATCATGTAGCATGGGACTTCATGATAGAAGCATGCAGGTTTGTTGGCTTGGGTACCCATATGATGACCTGGACTTCATCACTTTATAAGAACTTATCTGTTCAACTTAAGATTAATGGATCCTTATCAGACAAAATAAACACAAAACTAAGCAGGGTTGTCCTCTCTCACCCCTTCTTTTCATTCTCTCACTAGAACCTTTCATCAGAAGGGCGATAACTGAGAGAACAGCAGGGGTTCAGCAGTAGCTGACAGGGAGTTTAAGGTCATGGCTTATGCAGATGACCTGCTGTCCTTCCTGACCAATCCACACACCTCCTTACCTGCCTCGATTAAATAATTCTCCCTATTTGGATAAGTTTCCAATCTAAAAATGAATTACTCGAAATCGAAAGCAATGAACATAACCATCCCTAAAGACACCCTTAAAAGCACAAAAACACTTTAAGTGGGAGGCTTCAATTTTCTATCCCTACTCAAAACAATTGAAAAGGACCATCAGGCATGGCATCCACAAAACTTTTCTTGGTTTGACTGAGCAGCCATCTACAAAATGTCTATTTTATCAAGCTTTCTCTACTTATTTAGGAATCTATCAGTAAAAATACCCCAGTACTTCTTTATAGCGATCTCCTCGATCCAATTGAAATTCATCTGGGCTCACAAAACTCCTAGAAATATATGTAGTCTACTGGCCAAATGCAAGGCAAGAGGGGGTGTCATGTACCTAGTAGATGAGCCTGAGTGCCTGGCAGAATCAACAGCTGAAAGGTAGATCTGGAGGTTCCAGAAAATGCTGTAGCTGGATCAGCAGACTGGAGATAGCAGACTTGGCAGGAGACAGGAACAGGCTTGTATCAGGAGACACTCACTGGAAGGTCATGCAGACTGGGTCAAATACAGACAGACAGTAAAGGAACAGGTGCAGGAGACAGGAACAGAGTCACTGGACAAGCCCAGTCGGTAACAGGCAGGCATGGATGGATCAGAGAATAAGGCAGGTGCAAGGTCGTAGACAAGCCGGGGTCAGATGCAGGCGCATAGCAGAGGTAGTCACAGGGCAAGCTGGGAAATCACAGGATCCGGTCAGACAAACAGGTAATGCACAGGAAATGCTGTAGATCAGACTGAGTTTAAATAGCCCGCCTGGTGCTAGTAACTGCGCGTGTGCTCCTGTGCACGCATGCACATAGGCGCCCGCAAGCGTGCACTGACATGTGTGGAACTACTGTTCCCAGCCAGCCTTTCCTGACAGAAGGGATGGGCATACCAGACTTCCGGAACTACTATTTTGCCTCCCACATCACTAGAATTATTGATTGGTATCAAAGACTGGATCTCCTTAGAAGACGAACTGAGTCCCACCCCCTACAATTTTCACCCTGGATACCCTGGTCAAGTTACCCCCCTCTCTGAATACGCACCCTTTAGTAGGCACCTTGCTAGTAATCTTTCATCGACTGGTCAAACAAACAGACATATCTACCCCACTGAGTCCCTTTACATCTCTACAGAATAAACCAAATTTCCAACCTGGGATTGGGAACCATTTCCTACACCCCTTAAACCCCTACACCCCTTAAACTCAACCAAGACCCTCTTGCTTCCGCAACAATATGTTCAAATAGCTCAAAGAGCTCAAGGCAGACAACAAAACCCCTGACTTGCCATTGTGGACCTATTTTCAGGTTTGCAGCTATCTCAACCACCCCTCCAGTAAGGGCAGATTTAGTAGACAACCAACAGAGCTGGAGTCAGTGTGCCTGGAGGGTGAACCTCTCCAAAAGGCTATGTCTCATATACATGTATTCGGCACCGTTGTGGACCTTGCAATGATAGATTCAGAGAGACAAAGGCACTGGATATGCAAATTTCAGACAAGCAATGGTAAAGGGCATGTATATTCACCCACAAATGTTCCCCAGTACTAGAACACAGAAAACAGCTAATAAGTTACTCACCCATTGGTACGCCACACCAGTGAAACTCCACTCTTGGTTCCCACAAACCCCTGACATCTGCTGGCATTGCCAAGAGGACAAATGCACCCTATTCCACATTTGGTGGCAATGCCCTTTAATATCACTATTTTGGGCCAAGGCCAAGGAGATGATACACCTGGTCATGAAGACGAAGTTGAAACTTGATGCGGCATGTTGTCTGCTCCATATTACAAGTGTCTAATTTTAGAGATATAAAAACTCACTATCCAAACATCTACCGAACACAGCTAAATCACTCATACTATTTTTCTTGAAATCTTGCTGAGTCCCAATCATCCTGGACTGGCTTCATAGGATAGCTCATATCTGTAATATGGAGGAGAGCATTGCTCAGTCAACTGATAACACTGAACGATTTCACAAAACCTGGTCCCCTCAGTCCTCGTTTAAATATTCTCAGGCATTTGAGAACATGAAATCAGCCTTCCTAGCCTGCTCTGGACAAGAACCAACCTTCTTTTCTATAAGCGATGATTACTGTCATTTCAACATGGCTTTGTTGCTATGAGTGTTTTGATGATGAAAATATGTAGAACGGACACACAGTGAACATGGGTATACTCTTATATGGTACGATCTATACTGGAAGATAAGCTTCCCCACATATTACCCCCACTATATTCTCTCCCTCCCTTTCCTTTCTCACTTTTCACTGATTATTACCTTATTTCCTCAAAGAACTCTCTATCCTAAATCCCTATCTTGCAACTTGAGTACTTCTCAACAGAAGGAATACACACAAACTGGCTCTAACCTCTGGTTACCACTCACCAGAATACGTCCAATCACCACTTACAGTATAGGTTAAGAAGATACATGTTGTTTTGTGTATTGCTTTATTGTATATTTGTTGTTTGCTAACTTGGAGCTGCGACTCCTAACTTATACTTTCATTTTCTTCAATAAACTTAATGTTAAAATAAAATGCTACTAATTTCATAGGCATCAAACAAATTGATCCACTATTACATCCAATAATACGGATGCCACCCATGGCCAGGCATGCGTTCCACCTATGGACCTGAAGTGACGCACAGTAACATCCTTTTTTTTCCAGATGTCTTTTTGTTAACCACTTTAGCCATATTGCTGCCCAAAGACCAGAGCACTTTTTGTGATTCGGCACTGCATCGTTTTAACTGACAATTGCGCAGTCGTGCGACGTGGCTCCCAAACAAAATTGGCGTCCTTTTTTCCCCACAAATAGAGCTTTCTTTTGGTGGTATTTGATCATCTCTGCGGTTTTTATTTTTTGCGCTATAAACAAAAATAGAGCGACTATTTTGAAAAAAATGCAATATTTTTTACATTTTGCTATAATAAATATCCCCAAAAAAGATATAAAAAAAAACATTTTTTTTTTCCTCAGTTTAGGCCGATACGTATTCTTCTACATTTTTTTCATTTAAAAAAAACACAATTAGCGTTTATTGATTGGTTTGCGCAAAATTTATAGCGTTTACAAAAAAGGGGGTCGTTTTATGGCATTTTTATTATTATTTTTTTTTTACTAGTAATGGCGGCGATCAGCGTTTTTTTTCGGTACTGCGATATTATGGCGGACACATCGGACACTTTTGACACATTGACCATTGGCATTTTTATAGCGATCAATGCTCAAGTCTCTAAAGGGAGGACGTAGAGCTACGTGCTCCCGCGAGACAGAGCCACCGCTCCGCAGTAATATGACGGCGGGCGGTCGGCAAGTAGTTAAGTTACTACAACATAATAGTTTGGTTTATTGTGATAAATTAAGGTGGTATATTTCAATTATGTTTCTGTAAGTGCTGTCTAGGGATACTATTTAGTTGGGGATTCATTGGGTATAACAGATAGCAGCTGCTATCATGAAACGACGTCTGCGGGCTTTAATCCGACTGGCTTACGTGTTCGTACGCCTTCGGATCTACGCTGCAATAATTTTGCGGCCGCTGGGTGGAGTTCCCGTCGTTTTCCGCGTCGGGGTATGCAAATTAGCTTTTTCCGACGATCCACAAAGTTACGAGCGTCATTCGCAATCTCTTACACCATCTGTAGTCATCTTTTTGCCGCGTAAAGTTATACCAGCTTTTATCTGGTCTAATATTAGACAGCCCATGTTAAGTATGGCCGTCGTTCGTTTTTATTTTTTTACGTAAGTCGTCCGGGAATAGGAATGTACGTAAACGACGCTACTCAAACAACAAATGACGTATCGACTTTAGTTTGCGCAATGCACGGCGGGAAATTTCTGAACGGAGCATGCGCAGTTCGATCGCCGCGGGGACACGCCTAATTTAAATGCTTCACGCCCCCTAATCGCGAGAAATACACTACGCCGGGGCCAAAATCGGCATGAATTCGTCGTAGAGCCAGGTAAAATACGGCGGTATAGTGTATCTCTGATACTCTGCGCCAATGTAATTGTATGTGAATCTGGCCCATAATATATATTACAACTTTTTGTTGGACTTTATATATATTTTATTGCATATGTTGATGTTTGCTGGTATTGTTTAAATTAATCACACGTTAGCACTTTAAAAAGCAATTAGGGAGCGCGGTTTAAATCAATCTAGTATTGATTTCTTTTTCACTTACTTTTTTCTACAACACTTACTTACTTTTTTCTACAACAAGCTGCTCCCATTATTATTATTATTATTATTACTCACACAGTTCACTTTTAAAGAAATTTTAATTTTTGCGCTGGTTTGAGGCACAAAACCCCTCATACTATTTTTAGCAGCTGAGGTTTTGTCAATAAATAACAGAATACCTGCGCCGAAATGTGTTAGCATACAAGGTTTGTATTATATGAGCAACATCTACTAAATGTCATTGCTGTGTGCCTATTACATTATATGATCACTAGATGGCAGTGTTACGTTTGTTAGTTCATGTTTTGTCTATGTACAAGAAGTAATAATAAAGTTCAGTTCCTGTTTCCACGACCTACAGACTGTCTGCCTGTAATTTGTTTAGCTCCAAAAAGTTTATGTCTAACAGGTTATGGGCCCAGAGCATGTTACAGAAGCCCAGGATATAATACAGATTACCCCTGGATATAGCCAGATACAGTGAGCTAGAGCAATTCAGTGCAGAAGACAGCAACAGAAAGACAAACAGCAGTAATGGCAGCTGCCATCCCCTCAGCAAAGTTTTCCATTGCAAATCTGACAAATCAGAACTACCAATCTTGGAAATTCAAGATGAAAATGCTGCTTATAAGAGAAGGTACGTGGAAATGCATAAATGAACAAAGACCTGCACAGCCCACAGAGGAGTGGTTAGACAGATATCAGAAGGCGCAAAGCACAATCTCCCTGTGCATAGATGATGATCAAATCATACATATATGTAACTGTCAAACTGCTAAAGACATGTGGGAAGAGTTACAGAAAGCACATGAAAGAGTTAATCTCAGCAATAAACTGTATTTAATCAGAAAGCTCTATCAGACTAAGCTACAGAAAGACCAGGACATGCAGGACTATATAAGACCTTAGAGATGGTGGAGAGACTGCGAGGGATTGGAGAAGAGATGAAAGATTTCCATGTTGCAGCGCTATTATTAAGGGGACTTCCTGAAAGTTATGAGACACTTGTCACAGCACTAGATGCACGTCCAGATGATGATCTGACACTGGAATATGTTAAAGGCAAGCTTGTGGATGAATACAAGCGCAAAACTGAAAGCATGAGTACTGTGAGTGTGTGTTCAGAGACGGCTTTAAAGACAAGATACAAAAATAAACACAGTAACGTGCAGCTAGAAAAGCGGGAATGCTTTGTGTGCAAGAAACCAGGACATCTAAAAGCAGATTGTAGAATCTGGAAAGCTAGAATGCAAAAACAAAGTGCATTCCAACAAGCTAAGAATGTCATAGAAACAAAGGAATATGCATTCGGATCCAAAAATTGTGTCACCACTGTGCAAGCATGGTGTGTGGACTCAGGCGCTACAAGTCACATGACAAATAACCAAAGTTTCTTCGCTCAGCTTGATGAAAGCAAAACAGAAGGGATAACTACAGCTAATGGACAACTCATGAAATCAGTGGGAATAGGAGATGGCTTTCTATACTGTCCTATCTCTCCAGATATCACTAAAAAGATCCATATGAGGAATGTTCTGTATGTGCCAGATCTTGAAAGCAACCTTTTGTCAGTAAAGAAACTCACTAACCAAGGCAATGTAGTCACATTTCAGGGTGACAGTTGTATCATAACAAAAGGGGATTGCTTGCTTGCAAAGGCTAAAATCATAGATGAACTATATCAGTTGAACTGCAGTGAAATGGTTAAAATAGCCAAAGAGGATAAACATTCAAACTGCATCCACACTTGGCACAGACGATTGGGACACAGAAATTCTGATACAATAAAGAAAATAGTTGAGAATAACTATGCAAGTGGTATTAAGATTAATCCATGTGATCACACAATGATTTGTACCAGCTGTATTAAAGGAAAAATGGCAAGGACACCTTTTCCCAAGCAGACCAACAGCAAAGTTCAAAAACCTCTGGACTTAATACATTCAGATCTTTGTGGTCCAATGAAAACTATGACTCCAGGAAAGAAAAAGTACTTCCTGACCTTCATTGATGAATACTCCAGATATACCACAGTATTTCTGCTTCACAATAAGGATGAAGTGCCAGAGAAATTAGAACAATATCTCACTCAAGTAAATAATATTTTTGGCAGAATGCCCAGAGTACTACGAACAGACAATGGCTCAGAATATACAAGTGGTAAAACACAAGCCATTCTCAGGAAGCATGGAATTATGTTCCAGACAACAGTTCCATATAACCCGGAGCAAAATGGAGTTGCAGAGAGAATGAACCGCACAACGTGTGAAAGTGGGAGGAGCATGCTATTTGATGCTGATATGCCAACTACATTCTGGGGAGAAGCTATCACAACTGCATGTTATCTTCAAAATCGTTTGCCGGGAAAAGGAACAACAAAAACTCCATATGAACTATGGAACAAAAGGAAACCAGATTTAAGACACATCAGAATTTTTGGAAGTAAAGCCTATGTACACATTCCAAAAGAAAAACGTACAAAATGGGATGCATGTGCAAAAGAAGGTGTACTTGTGGGGTACAGTGAATCTCAAAAAGGATACAGGATTTTACATCAAGACACGAACAAGGTAACAGTCAGCAGAAGTGTGTTTATTGATGAAACTTCTATGTGCTCAAAGTTTGAACAACAGACGCAAACTATTCAAACTGAGAAAGAATCAACATCAGTCACTCAAGAAAATAAGGAAAGTGATACAGAAATAGAAATTACTGCAGAAGAATCAAAACCTGAATCTGAACCAGAAATACCTTCAGTCAGAAAATCAACCAGAATCAATAAAGGTGTTCCAGCTGAACGTTTATCTTACATAGCTCGCAGAGCTGTTCAAACTGAACCAGGTTCATGGAAAGAGATGCAGAAACTGCCAATGCATGAGAAACAAGTATGGAATAAAGCCGCTGATGAAGAAATGACATCACTCGAAGATCTCCAGACATGGACACTTTCAGAGCTACCTCAAGGTAAACATGCCATAGGATGTAAATGGGTTTTTAAAACCAAATGTAACTCTGAAGGGAAAGTCTGTCGGTACAAGGCAAGGCTGGTTGCTAAAGGTTACTCACAGAAGTTCGGTGAGGACTATGATGCTACTTTTGCTCCAGTTGCTAAACAAAGTACTTTCAGAACACTAATGACAGTGGCTGCCATGCGTACAATGATGGTGAAACATCACGATATTAAGACAGCTTTTCTTAATGGTGATATTGAAGAAGAAATTTACATGTCACAGCCAGAAGGATATTTGAAAAAGGGACAAGAGCATCTTGTCTGCAAGTTGAATAAATCTCTTTATGGCCTTAAACAATCAGCTCGAGCATGGAACCTGAAGATTAATCAAGTTCTACTAAATGAAGGATTTACAAGAAGCAAAGCTGATCCGTGCCTATACGCTAAACAAGTAGACACTGAGTGGATGTATCTGCTAATTTATGTTGATGACCTGATCATTGCTCACAAAAATAACAATGAAATTGCAAAATTAACAGGAGTACTCAACAAGCACTTTGAAACTAAAGACCTAGGTGAAGTGACATATTATCTTGGAATTGACATCCAGCGTGAGAAAGATGGAAGTTTCCTGTTGAATCAGAGCGCAAAAATTGAATCTGTTCTTCAGCAATTCAACATGACAGAGGCGAAAGGAGCAAGCACACCTATGGATACAGCCTATCCAAAGTTAGAAGGAGAAGATGATCTTCTCACATCCAATGAACAATACAGACAAGCAGTGGGGGCACTTCTCTACATTGCAACCACTACACGTCCAGACATTGCAGCCAGCATGTCTCTTCTTTGCAGGCGAGTTGATAAACCACGTCTAAGAGATTGGAATGCGATCAAAAGAGTTATGAGATATCTGAAACAGACAAAAGACTTAAATTTGAAACTGTCAGCAAGTGGTGATTTAAACCTCGTGGGATATGTGGACTCCGATTGGGCAGGTGATCACAGCACACGCAAATCCACAAGTGGTTACTTATTAAAATTGGGAGACAGTCCTAAATCATGGTCCAGCAAGAAACAGATGTCAGTGGCATTGTCCTCTACAGAAGCTGAATACATATCTGCAGCTTATGCCAGTCAAGAAGTTGTGTGGTTACAACAATTACTCAAGGATCTTGGAGAAGCAACATCAGAACCTACTGTCTTATTTGAGGATAATCAGGGTTGCATTAAGCTTGCAACAAGTGAGAAGATTAATGGAAGAACCAAGCACATCGATGTCAGACATCATTACATTCATGACTTAGTTGATCAGAAAGTGATTGAACTGTGAATCGGAAAAAATGATTGCTGATGTTTTGACAAAACCACTAGCTAGAAACAGATTTGTTGATCTTAGATCAGAAATGGGATTGACATAGATAGTAGTTGTTGAGTGGGGGTGTTAGCATACAAGGTTTGTATTATATGAGCAACATCTACTAAATGTCATTGCTGTGTGCCTATTACATTATATGATCACTAGATGGCAGTGTTACGTTTGCTAGTTCATGTTTTGTCTATGTACAAGAAGTAATAATAAAGTTCAGTTCCTGTTTCCACGACCTACAGACTGTCTGCCTGTAATTTGTTTAGCTCCAAAAGTTTATGTCTAACAAAATGTAAGAAAAGTACAGGGGATCCTGGGTGGTGTCACTGACCAACTATTTAGTCATTAACATTACCTAGGATCCCCAACTTGTTTGTTTATATTCTAGAATCCAGAGATCTACCATTTAGCAGTGATAGTGGGGTAATATCATCGGACATCAGGTCATTGTGGCAGTGGGTCTTCACTGTCTCTGACATTGGGACATGGTACCTTGCAAGGGAGGCTCAAAGGACCTTTGCTGTTCACTCAGGTTGCATGCCTGTATCAGCCTCCGGTGGGTGCTAGAGCGCGCCCGCACTCGCCCTCTAGTGGCTTGGGAAGGCGAAGACGTCATATGACATTCTCCCAGAACGAGAGGCTTATCGTCCTGCCATCATTTGGCGTAAGGCTAGTGGTTAAACAATGGTCTATGGACCACATCAAAGTCGGGTAGAAGTAGTGCATGGTCTACTTTTTAAGTCGCACAGATATAAATGGTACTCATTGGAAATCATGGTGTATGACTTGTCATGTGACTTTGCAGTTCCAAGTCGCAGGACAAGTTGCACAGGTGTGAAAGGGGCCTTAAGGACCACCCCATAGCTGATATACTGTCCTCCTGTGCAGAGTCACGTATATATATATATGATTCTGCACTTTTTCTGGGGGGGGGCACACAGCAGCAAAAGCACAGCACACAGCAGAAGTCGATCTGTGGGTACCAGGCACTGGATTTGCTTTGGCACCCGTCAATCGTCGGGCAGAGACACAGTATGGAGCTCTGCCTATGGAAACAAGGGAGAGCTTCATTCTGATAGGGGGTGTGAAAGATTTTGTGTCCTTGCAAAACAGGGAAAAAATCCATCACTTCACTAAGTAAAAGCACCTGACACAGTACAAAACACACTGGCTTTGCACACAGTTAGCCCTAGATCGCCCTAGATGTTTAGACCCTTCCCAGACAGTGTCATTACTACAAGGACAGTGAATATTTTTAGCACTCTATTAGTGATGCTGGTTCCTACAAAGTGTCAAAAGTCTCAGTTAAGCCCTGTACACACGATCGGATATCTGATGGAATCTAATCTGATGGATTTTTTCATCGGATATCCGATGAAGCTGACTTTCATCAGTCTTGCCTACACACCATCGGTTAAAAATCCGATCGTGTCCAACGCAGTGACTTAAAACACTACGACGTGCTGAGAAAAATTTAGTTTAATGCTTCCAAGCATGCGTTGACTTGATTCTGAGCATGCATGGATTTTTGACTGATAGATTTTCCCACAGACGATCGTTTTTTTCTATCGGTTTTTTGACCATAAGAAAAATTTAAAACAGGTTCTATTTTTTTTCACCGTTGGATAAAAAACCATTGGGGCCCACGCACGATTGGTTCATCCGATAAAAAAGGTCCATCGGTCCGTTTTCATCAGACGAACCGATCGTGTGTACAGGACTTTAGTGACCGATTGTCCACTGCAATATCGCAGATCAATGCCAAAATAAATAATTCAATAATTATTACCGTATATAGCACATATTTGTAGATGCTATAACTTTTGCACAAACCAATCAACATACAGTACACTTATTGGATACTTTACCAGAAATTTGTAGCAGACCACATTTTGGCTTAAATTTTTGAAAAAATTAGATTTTTTTAAAATTTTATTGGATATGTTTTATAGCAGAAAGTAAAAAAAAAAATATTGTTTTCAAAATTGTCTGCTTTTTTTGTTTATAGCGCAAAAAAAATAAACGCAGAGGTGATCAAATACCACAAAAAGAAATCTCTATTTGTGGGAATAAAAGGACATACGGTACATTTTACAGCATTGAATGACAGCACAATTGTCAGTAACGCAGTGCCATATCGCAAAAAATGGCATGGTCATGAAGCATGGTAAATCTTCCGGAGGTCAAGTGGTTAAAGGTGAATTCGCACTGCAATTGAGAGCTGCCTAAGCGATTTACTGCTCAGGCAGCTCTCAATTGCCAGTTGGGGTAGGGGGCAGTGTGGTGCGGCTTTGTACAAACTTTAATTGAAGTGCACAAAAAGTACATTCATTCACAGCAACGTACATGCATTGGCGTGCTGTGATAAATTCGAAAAATGACAAATGATGGATGTAACTGTATGGCGATGTCAATGCAGATATTACACATTACTAAATAAGAACTCTTTTGCCCCGTACACATGATTGGAAATTCCGACAGCAAATGTCCGATTTGAGCTTTTTTTTTTTTTTAACAAAAAGGCGATTTTAGCTTTTTAACAGAAATTCCGACCATGTGTATGCTCCATTGGACTTTTGCTGTCAGAATTTCCATTAACCAAAGAATGAGAGCTGGTTCTCAAATTTTCCACCGGAAAAAATTCCTATTGGAAAATCTGATCGTCTGTAGCAATTCCGACGCGCAAAATTCCGATGCATGCTCAGAAACAATTCAACGCATGCTCGGAAGCATTGAACTTCATTTTCTCGGCTTGTCGTTTTGTTGTACATCACTGCATTCTCGACGGACGAAAGTTCAGAGAACTTTTGTGTGACCGTGTGTATGCAAGCCAAGCTTGAGCGGAATTCCGTCGGAAAAAAGCATCCAAGGTTTTTCCGACGGAAAATTGGATTGTGTGTTCATCCAACACATGAGTTGGAAGATTAGGGTTGGTGTATTTTGATATTCATTAAAAACTATAAGAGTCGTTATTAATTGCTAAAAAAACTAACAAACACACTGTTATAAGCTTATAAGCTTTCAGAGTCATGACATGTTCACAGACAGAATACTCTGTTGCTCGCCACAGTGGTAAGCTTGGCATCGTATGTTACTGCATAGCAGAATAAGCTAAGCACAGTAGGCACAGGCAATGGAGAAACCTGCCTTGTGCTGAGATGATGACATCTACAAAGACTTGTATTCTGTAAAGTGGAAGTAATGCATATGCTGCTATTACATACTTCTCCGAGAAAATACTTGCTGTCATTCTGATCCTTTGGCATCATTGCCTTTTGAGTCAGCGACCTAGAAGAGGATCGCAGCAGCTGAAAGCACTATTTCTGATCCAAATACCTTTTTCTGGTTAATGATTGAGAAAGCACTGAGCTCAGAGGAGTGGGAAGGTAACTAGTATTTTCAAAATCTGGCCGGCTATACCAGCCTATGTATTTCTGTCATGGCGGCTTTCTTTTAAAATTGCTTTAACAGTTTTATCCATAGCTGTAAATTGTGACTGACATGTTAAACTTTATTATCAAACCTTAAAGTGCTTCTAAAGTCAGAAGGTTTTTTTTTTATCCTAATACTTTACATTCTAGGCTTTAAAATAAAAAAATCTAAATAAAAAACTTCTGTGTGCAGCAGCTTCCTCAGCCCCCCTAATACTTACCTGAGTCCCATCTCGATCCAGCGATGTTGCACAAGAGACCCAGCTGTCTGGGACTCTACCGCTACCTCCTGAGACAGCAATGGGGTGCCAAAGTCAGTGAGCTAATGAGGAGAGAAAAGGGGTGGGGCTGAGCCACAGCTCGGTGTCTGAATGAACACATAGAGCAGCAGCTCGGCATGGGTGCCCCCATAGCAAGCTTCTTGCTGTGGGGGCACTCAAAAAGAGGAAAGGGACAGGCATAGTTGTGCGCAGCCTATTGCATTAGGGTGTACACCCCAAACCTCAAACACGTGCCTTTCTCTGCAACCTCAGCTGCAATATATTATTATTATACAGGATTTATATAGTGCCAACAGTTTGGGATAATGCTCTGTGCTGAGTGACACGGTTTACCGTGCTACAATTATGAATGAACACAGTGAATGAGTGTCTTAACCTTATTCATTTAGAAAAGGAAGGGGCCGGTAAATAACATATTTACTAGCCCCTTCCCCCACTGTCCATTCTGGGAGCACAAAAAAAAGGAGACTTTAGTATCACTTTAATTATAAGACCAGGGAATCTGGATCAGCAGAAGAGAACAATGAATGGTATCAATAAATATAAAAGATAGTCTCTGATCATCAAATACACATACAGGGACAGGAATTCTTTCAATTCAGATAAAAATCCTTGATAATTGTATGTCATTCATAGACTCAACCACAATGAATGTGTCATTGGCCACTGTACAATAACATGTCTGTAAAATTGGATATTATTATAGAGTAGAGTCTCAGCTTTGTACAACTTGATAGGACTCTACCATTTGTCCTCCAGGAACTCAGCAGCACTCAAGACTTCAACAACAAAAATCAACCTTGTTTAAGAAGCATAGTAAAAAAAGAAAGGTCAGGCAGGCTAAGTGAAGCTGCTACTGTAGAAAGCTGTGACAAAGATCTGTCTGGGACAGCACTCATCAAAATATCTAGTAAACTAGAAGGCCATGTCAAGAAACGTATTTGTAGTGTAACATGGTAGATCTCAATGGACAAAGAAGAATAAAAGGAAATCTATTATATATTATATTGCATTTGTGCTGTTAACATAACATTTATTTAAAAATATGCGATATGTTTTTCATTTTACATGCTTAAGGTGTCATATCTATTCGCATAAATATTTTCATATACAAAGTTGTATCTTTTAGAACAACCTTCCTCAACCTCAGACCCCACATGTGTTAGCAGCACAGGACGAATAGAGCTTCTCTTTGTATTTCTTAAGAAACTAACCAATGACTGTAGCCATCTGGAAATGGGGCATTCCTTCTACTAATGGCATAGGATGAATAAAAAATGCCATTTGGTCCTACTAAACACCAATGTAAGGGATCTGTCTTTCTGCTGACCACCAGTGTAAAGGGGATTTTTTCTTCTGACCACTGAGGTAAGAGACATTCTTCCTACTGACAACCAATGTAAATAGACATTCTTTCTACTGGTCATCAATGCCAAGGGCATTCTTCCTACTGATTTCCAAACTAAGGAGAATTCTTTTACTTACTGACCACTAATATAAGGCCACGAACACACGATCAGACCGGTCCGATGAAACTGGTCCGACGGACCGTTTTCATCGGACCAGGCTGAAGTGGTCTGATGGTCTGATGTGTGTACACACCATCGGACCAAAAATCCGATCAGACCAAAACGCGGTGACGTAGAACACAACGGCGTGCTGAAAAACGAAGTTCAATGCTTCCAAGCATGCGTCGACTTGATTCTGAGCATGCGTGGGTTTTTGGTCCGATCTTTTTGGGTACTAACCATCGAATCTGTCCGACGGACGGGTGTCCATCGGACAGATTTTAAAGCAAGTTTTAAAACTTTGGTCCGACGGACAACGGTCCGATAGGCTGTACACACCATCGAATTGGTCCGATGAAACTGGTCTGCAGACCAGTTTCATCGGACCGGTCTGATCGTGTGTACGCGGCCTAAGAGGACACTTCCCCTATTGACTAATGTAATAGTACACAGTATACAGTGCATAAAGAAAGTATTCATAGCTATTCACGTTTTCCACATTTTATTATGGTATAGCTTTTTTCCAAAAAGGATTAAATTCATTATTTTCCTCAAACTTCTACAAACAATAATGACAATGTGAAAGAAGTTTGTTTGAAATCTTTGTTGAAGCACCTTTGGTGCCAATTACAGCCTCTGGTCTTTTGAGTATGATGCTACAAGCTTGGCACATATATTTTTGTGCAGTTTCTCCTATTTTTCTTTGCAGAACCTCTCAAGCCCCATCGGGTTGGATGGCAAGCGTCGGTACACAGCCATTTTTAGATCTCTAAAGAGATGTTCAATCGTGTTCAAGTCTGGGCTCTGGCTAGGACACTTAAAGACATCTACAGAGTTGTCCTGTAGCCACTCCTTTGTTATCTTGGCTGTGTGCTTAGGGTTGTTGTCCTGTTGGAAGATGAACCTTCTCCCCAGTATGAGGCCCAGAGCACTCTGAAGCAGGTTTTAATCAATGATGTCTCTGTACATTGCTGCATTCATCTTTCCTTCAATACTAACTAGTCTCCCAGTTCCTGCCACTAAAAATATCCCCACAGCATGATGCTGCCACCACCATGCTTCACTGCAGGGGTGGTATTGGCCAGGTGATGAGCGGTGCCTGGTTTGCTCTAGATATGATGCTTGCCATTCGGGCCAAAGAGATCAATCTTTGTTTCATTAGACTAGAGAATTTTGTTTCTCATGGTCTGAGAGTCCTTCGTGTGCCTTTTGGCAAACTGCAGGTCGGGCTGTCATGTGCATTTTACTGAGGAGTGGCTTCTGTTGGGCCACTCTACCATACTAGGCCTAATTGGTGGAGTGCTGCAGGGATGGTTGTTCTTCTGGAAGGTACTTCTCTTTTCACAGAGAAATGCTGGAGCTCTGTCAGAGTGAAATTGGGTTCTTGGTTATCACCCTGACTAAGGCCCTTCTCACCCAATCGTTTGGCCAGGCACCCTGCTCTAGGAAGAGTCCTGGTGGTTCCAAATTTTCATTTATGGATGTGGGAGGCCACTGTACTCATTGGGACCTTCAATGCTGCAGACATTGTTCTGTACCCTTTCCCAGATCTGTGCCTCGATACAATCCTGTCTCAGAGGTCTACAGACAATTCCTTGGTTTTCATGGCTTGGTTTGTGCTCTGACATGCACTGTTAACTGTGGGACCTTATATAGACAAGTGTGTGCCTTTCCAAATCATGTCCAATCAACTAAATTTACCACAGGTGGACTCCAATCAAGTTGTAGAAACATTTTAAGGAGGATCAATGGAAACAGGATGCACCCGAGCTCTATTTTGAGTGTCATGAAAAAGGATGTGAATACTTATGTACATGGGATCTTTTCGTTTTTTATTTTTAATAAATTTGCAAAGATTTCAAACAAACTTCTTTCATGTTGTCATTATAGGGTAATGTTTGTAGAATTTTTAGGAAAATAATGAATTTAATCCATTTTGGAATAAGGCTGTAACATAACAAAATGTGGAAAAAGTTAAGCTGTCAATATTTTTTGGATGCACTGTAGGTTAATCCCTTCAATACCGGGCTTTTATACATACCTCCATACCGGGCCTATTCTGGCACTTCTCTCCTACATGTACAAATCATAATTTGTTTGCTAGAAAATTACACAGTACCCCCAAACATTATATAGGTTTTTTTTAGCAGACACCCTAGGGAATAAAACAACGATCATTGCAACATTTTATCTTGCACAGTATTTGCACAATCATTTTTCAAACACCTTTTTTGGGGAAAAAAATTGTTTCATGAATTAAAAAAATAACAAAACAGTAAAGTTAGCCCAATTTTAAAATATGAAAGATTATGTTACACCGAGTAAATAGATACTTAACATGTCACGCTTTAAAATTGCGCACACTCATGGAATGGCGCCAAACTTCGGTACTTAAAAATCTCCATAGGCAACGTTTTGATTTTTTTTACAGGTTACCAGTTTAGATTTACAGAGGAGATCTAGTGCTGGAATTGTTGCTGGCACTCTAACGCACACGGTGATACCTCACATATGTGGATTAAACAGCGTTTACATATGTCTGCGGGACTTGCGTGTGCGTTTGCTTCTGTGCGCGAGCTACCGGGAACAGTGGCGTTTTAATTTTTTATTATTATTATTATAATTTTTTTTTACATATTTTTTTTTTTTTTTACACTTTTTTTATCACTTTTATTCCTATTACAAGGAATGTAAACATCCCTTGTAATAGGAATGTGTGTGACAGGTCCTCTTTATGGAGAGATGCTGGGTCAATAAGACCCCACATCTCTCCTCCAGGCTGGAAACCATGAGATCGGTGAAAAAAATTCACCGATCTAATGAATACTGTTGCTTAGTAGCGGCAATCGCGGCTTTGTTTACTTACGGGACCCAGGCGTGACGTCATCACATCGCGCCCAGGTCCTCCGACGGTCATAGAGATGACTGGTGACCATCTGGTCACCAGTCATCTCTATGCTTCCTGCAAGCGCCGGACGATTCATTCTCTGGGCCCCCGATGGCACGGGAGAGCCCGGAGAAGCACCGGATGGCGGCGGGAGGGGTGGTGTGTCCCCTCCCGCCACCTATAAGAACAGTCAAGCAGCGGAACCGCCGCTATAATCATTCTTATGTTGCGCAAAATCCCCGGCAGAAGAGAAGGATATCTGGATGATGCCTCTCGCTGCAAGCATCATTTAGATACCCCCCCCCCCCCAAAGTCCAGGACGTCATATGACGTCCACCCGGGACGGGAGATCCCCTTTGTGGACGTCATATGACAATGGCCCGGTATTGAAGTGGTTAATGGGACACATTTTCACTGACTACCAATGTAAGGGGACATTTCACTGAGTACTAATGTAATGGGGCACTAGTGTACAGCATGTCTACACTGACTTTGAAAGTAATACCGCGTACACATGATCATTTTCCAGCTTGAAATAAAGCATTGTTTTTCAGTATATTGAAAAAACAAAGTTTTTCCAACTTCATCATTAAAACGACGTTGCCCACACACCATCGTTTTTAAAAAATGATCTAGGAAAGCATGGTGATGTACAACACGTATGACGGCACTATAAAGGGGAAGTTCCATTCGCCTTTGGGCTGCTTTTGCTGATTCTGTGTTAGTAAAAGACGATTTGCACTTTTCTGTCTGTTACAGCGCAATGAATGTGCTTACTCCATTATGAACGGTAGTTTTACCTGAACAAGCGCTCCCGTCTCATAACTTGCTTCTGAGCATGCGAGGGTTTTTAACATCGTTTTAGCCCACACACGATCATTTTTTACAACCCGAAAAACGACATTGTTTAAAACGACGTTAAAAAATGCAGCATGTTCAATTTTTTTTTTTTTTGTCGTTTTTCAGAACCTGAAAAATCATGTGAAGCCCACACACAATCATTTTAAATGACATTTTTTAAAAACAAAGTTTTTTCATGCCGAAACACTCAAATTTACACTGTCTGCATTTGTGCAGAAACCTAGTATAAAAAGATATGTCTCAAAACATTTAACCACTTAATACCCGCCCGCCGTGGAATGACGGCAGGCGGGATACTCCATTATCCTGACATCACGTCATATGACGTTGTGTCATATCAAGCCGCTCGGTGGCGCGCGCACCCGTCGGGTTACTGACAACACCGTGCGCGTGCCCAGCGGCCGCGATGGCCGCCGGGCACCCACGATTGACGTGTAACTGAGCTGGGAAGTGGAGCTCTGTGTTTAAACACAGAGCTCCACGTCCTTTAGGGAGAGAGGAGACCGATCTGTGTCCCTTGTACATAGGGACACAATCGGTCACCTGCTCCAGTCACCCCCCCTCCCCCTACAGTTAGAACACAAACTAGGATACACATTTAACCCCTTCCCTGCCCCCTAGTGGTTAACCCCTTCCCTGCCAGTCACATTTATACCGTAATCAATGCATATTTATAGCATTGTTCACTGTATAAATGTGACTGGTCCCAAAAATGTGTCAAAAGTGTCCGATGTGTCCGCTATAATGTCACAATCCCGAAAAAAAATGCAGATCGCCGCCATTCCTAGTAAAACATTTAAAAAAAAAAATCATAATTATGTCCCCTTTTTTGTAGGCAATATAACTTTTGCGCAAACCAGTCACTATACGGTTATTGCGATTTTAATTTTTAATTTTTTTTTACCAAAAATATGTAGAAGAATACGTATCGGCCTAAACTGAGATAAAAACTATTATTATTTTTTTTAATTAGATATTTATTATAGCAAAAAGCAAAAAATATTGTGTCTTTTTTCAAAATTGTCGCTCTTTTTTTGGTTATAGCCCAAAAAATTAAAAACGCACGGGCAATCAAATAGCACCAAAAGAAAGCTCTATTTGTGGGAAAAAAAAGGACGCCAATTTTGTTTGGGAGCCACGTCACACGACTGCGCAATTGTCAGTTAAAACGACGCAGTGCCGGAAGCTAAAATTTTGTCTGGGCATGCAGGAAGGGGGTGTAGGTGCACAGTAGGCAAGTGGTTAAAGTGGTGTTAAACCCCAATCATGAAATATGGACAGAGCACATATATTTGTAGTGTTTACTAGACATGTGCATTTGTTATCGTCCGAATGCATTTTCGCAGAATTTTGGGGATTTTTCATGTTCGTTTTAACATAACGATAACGAATGCACAGAATCCGAAATCCAAAAGATCCGAAATCCAAAAATGCTTTATTTTCATATCCATTATATTTTCGTACAGTTGTGACAACAGTTCGACATTGATGAAAGGTAGAAGATTCTGTGGACTGTGACGTCATAAGAGGCCTATATAAATTGTTGCGCACCTCGCACCCGGCATTACAGTGGGAGGGAGCGTTGTGTCAACATCGAAGAAGAGAAGAGGGAAGAAGACTACGGAGAAGACCGGGCCGCTGCTAGAAAGAGCTGGAAGAAGATAGGAGGAGCCTGGCAGAAGGAAGAAGGCACCAGAGAGCGGTAGAAGAACCAGAGAGTGCGGAGGCGACACCGGAGAGCAAAAGAAGAGAGCGGAGAAGTTGGAAGAGACCCCCGAAGTCAGAAAAAGACCCACGAATTCGTAAGAAGACCCCCGGAGCTGCCTAATAAATGACTTTAAAAACCTGTGTAGTGTGTTTTTTTTCTTGACACTTTTTACCTCCAGGTAAATGGGTAGGGGTACGATGTACCCCATACTCATTTACCTAGGGTGGGGGGGATCTGGGGGCCCCCTTGTTAAAGGGGGTTTACAGATTCCAATAAGCAAGGGCTGGGGGTCCCTTTCCTTCAATCAGGTCTCACACAATGTATAAGAGCTCTGACTACAGCTCTCCACCCCCTCATGTGTACTCCTCAAAGATGCATAAGGATTTTTATCATAAATCTGCACTTTTGAAGGGTTGTTGACAAGAGAAGACTGCAGATTAACAAGTAAAATATATGAAGGAGGTTTCATCGCTGTTTATCATCTGAAGCTATTCACTTCACTGAGTATATGTGAGGGTTTACAGCCACTTTAAACCTGATCTAGAAATTTGGTGTAGGAGAGCTTGAAGAGGTTACACATGCTTACTATGTTTACTATGCTTCATTTGGAAATGAACAGGCACCTCTGTATAGAACAATTTCTGTTCATTCGCTGTCCAATGCTGCTGGGGCTGCAGAGAAAGCCCTCAGTCCCAGTCTATCTCAGAAGTGAGACATTAACCACTTCAATATCAGACACTTTCTTCCCTTCCTGCCCAGGACAATTTTCAACTTTCAGTGCTGTCACACTTTGAATGACAATTGCGTTGTCATGCAACACTGTACCCAAACTAAATTTTTTATCATTTTCTTCCCACAAATAGAGCTTTCTTTTGGTGGTATTTGATCACCACTGGGGTTTTTATTTTTTGCTAAACAAACTAAAAAAGAACAAAACTTTTGAAAAATACAAGTTTTTCTTGTTTCAGTTGTAAAATGTTGTTTTCTCCTTCACTGACGGGCACTGATTAGGCGGCACTGATGGGCACTGATGAGGAGGAACTGATGGGCACTGATAAGGTGGCACTGGTCAGCACCGACGAGGAGGCACTGATATTTAAAATTGATGGGCACTGATAGGCGGCACTGATATTCAGCACTGATGGGCACCAATAGGCGGCACTGATATGCAGCACTGATGGGCACTGATAGGCAGCGCTGATGGACACTGATAGGTGGCATTGATGGGCAGTGATAGGAGCCATAAATGGGCACTGACAGGTGGAACTGATAGGCACTGACAAGCAGCTGTGATGGGCACTGACAGGTGGCACTGATTGGCACTGCTAGGTGGTACTGATTGGCACTGACAGATGGCACTTATGGTCAGTACCGATGATGAGGTACTGATGAGGTTCTGACACTGTGGCACTGTGGTGGGTACTAATTGGCACTGATATGGACACTGATTGCTGATGGGGCACTGACTGGCAGCTGATGGGTACCTTTTTGGCACATCTGATGGGGCTGTGCTCATAATGAATGTGCTGATTATCAGCACAGACCCCCCTCTAAGATCGCCTCTCCCTGTCAGTGCGAACCGAGGAATGATGTTTACTTCCTGGTTCACGCAATGATCAGCTGTTTATTGGTCACAGCTGATAACATGGTAAGAAGCCTCTGTCAGAAGCTTCTTACCACGATCGGAGATGCGGCGTGTCAGACTAACATGCTGCACTCGCGATCGCCGTGCTGTGCTCCCCCGCGGGTGAGTGCCGGCATGTTATCCTGCTGGATGTCATATGAAGCCCAGTCAGGATAACAAAACCACTTCCCGGCCTTCAATCTGCTATAGGCCAGCCGGGAAGTGGTTAACGGTCTGTTTAGACTCCTAATATTTTGCCAAACAGGGGAAGGAAAGGCCATTTTTACTGCTATCTGATTATGCAGATAGAAAGTGAAACACCCCTTTCACACTTTACTGAATATCAATATATGGGTCCTCCACCTTAAATTTTTGCCCAGAGCCCATTTTTTTCTAAAACTGACCCTGACTGTATGAGAAGAATATTGATGTAGTCCCAACAGATGACTATATGGTTAATTTCAACCAAACTTCCTGTGTAAAAAAGCTCAATGTTCAATCAGACCCTCATTTGACAATTTTATATAAATGGTCAGATGGGAGCCTCCTTGTTTCAGGAGGGCACACATCCTCCCATTGTGGGTGAAAGTGCCCCTAGGTCACTCACAGCATGATCTGTGATCGCTTCATCCACAAGACACAGCATATCACAGAACAGGATACAGAACTACTGTGGGTGGCCCTGTACCATATGATAGCTGTGACCAATCCCAACGATCACATGTAAACACAGGCTGTAGTGTGGTAGCCTGTCAAGTCTCTGCTCTCACTGTGATCGGCTGTGAGAGGAGAGTGAGTGTGTATTATCAATTCATACCCTGTGTGAGGACCATGTCTACTCTTGTGGGGATGCAAAGGTGTTTAGTGCATCCCCATTCAAGCAGTCCCATTCACGGCACAGCCACTACTCCCAATCTGATACTAGTGTGGGGGCAAAAATCTTTGTATAAGCATGGTTTTTCATCCTCATATGAGAATCCCCAGCAAGGAGAACAGTGAACAGCATAGTAATTACATGACTTTACAAGTCTAATGTCCTGACAGTAGAATCAGAGGAATTATCATTAGACACATTCACATACCAGCAAGTTCTGTTTTTCAAGAGGAAAATTTCCCAGCTATCTCCAAGGATTGTAGAACCCTGCCACTCTTTGTTATGTAGAAGAGGAGAGGGCAAGATTTCTGTAGTTCTGTCCTATGGCGACAATGTCGCTCATCTATAGATACAGTGGGGTGAGGGTGTGTTGCCATCCTAGGACAGGAATCTTTTCTGTAAAGATCACCGGGTGAAAATGAAGGGGAAAACATGAAGACAGTAACCACATCTAAGGTCTGTAAGCTGCAATAGTTACATTTTTTGTTCTTCCGCCTTTGTTCTTTATTTTGCATTTATATGTAGCAAACCCTTGAAGGAGCTGCTTTTGTTTGTTCAGTCCGTTACTCTGCCTTTCAACCCCAATGAACTGGGACACCTAGCAATGTTATTAATGGAATAACTCCACAGGAATACACAACACATATCTGTTTGTACTTTACTTAAAGAAAAGCAAAGTTCAGGTTAACATTTGTCAGCCAAGACCTGTAAAAGTACCCAGGAAAACAGTTTAAAGAAACAATCAGGAACTCTATGCAACCAATGAAACAATAAGTAACAATATGCACACATTAAACAGACTCCCCAACAACTTGTGTGGGATGCTGTGGCTAAAGGGGAACCCCATGTCAGCCTACGATACCTCTAGTACCCACCCAGGGAAATAATCTCAATACCCGTGGTGTGTCCTCTTTAAGAGCAACCGCGGCAATGTCCTGGAAGCAAAGCTTCGCGTTTTATTATCTTTACTGGCAATGTAGAAGCTTTGTGGACAATATTTGGATGTGGTATTCTATGAAAAACATTAGAAGTTCCTGGGCAAAGCCCCCTCACCAAATCCTGTACACAGTCAGTGGTCCTCCCCTGAGCGATCGATTGATCTTAGATGCAGGTGTGTAGCAGTGGCATTCAGTCCTTGAGCTGTTGCAGGGTGTCCTTCTTTAGCATGGACAGTCTGTTCCTCTGGGCTGGAGCTGCATGAACAATCTGTTCCTCTGGGCTGGAGCTGCATGAACAATCGGTTCCTCTGGGCTGGAGCTGCATGAACAATCTGTTCCTCTGGGCTGGAGTTGCAGACTGTGTGCCCCTTGGTAGGCCGCAGTTCCACACACACACACACGTAGAGTGCAGGAGATGCTCTCCTGATGGGGTGCAGGCACAAAGAGGCTCTGGATTAGTTCCTTTGGCTTGTTATCTTTTCCCCCACAGTCCTTTAAAGCTGCCTGATGAATGGCTCAGACTATTCCAAAAGGGAGTTTACAGACAACTTCCAATAGGGAGTTTACAAACAAGCAGTTCTGAGTGTCTGTGTGAAGAGAGAAAAGGGGGGTGAAAAAGCCCACGCTGCTGCTGCAACACACAACTCTGCCATCATAAATTAGATCAGTCTGGAGAAGTGCCTGCTACATATAGAAGTAACAAAGAGCAGCACAGCTGTACATAAGGAAACAGGTATAAATACAGATAGTTATTAATTCTATATCACCATAACAGGTAAGGATACAGCGAGCAAATAAAGAATGTCAAACAGAGACATCAACAAGCAGAAATTCAGAACCAAGAGAATCCTCTGAATTGATGAAACCTGTGAATTTGATGAGTTTCTGTCATTTATACTGTATATCAAGCAGGCATTAGTATCCATTGACCTATCAATTTACAAAGAAGGCGTGTCATACCTAACTAACTGCTGGTTACCAATACTGGTGTAGCACCCTCTACCTTGGGTAGGTGCTAAGTGTAAGGGTTTTTGTGTAAGCTGCCAGTGCATGTAAATTTAAGCAAGCCTATGCTGTGAGCTATGCCTGTTTGTTTTGATCTGGGACAGGGAGTAGTTTTGAATAGCAGTAGGTGACTGACATGTACTTTAGCTCTTGAGCGCCTCTCCTGTTTCCTCGCTGGGCGGGAGGGAGTGTTCTCGCTGGGAATGCTGGGAGAGGATACTTATGGAACAGACGCCATTGAGTCTGGGTATTCTTCCAGTGTGGCACCCACCTTTAGGGTGACCACATCATGGCGCCCCGGCCATGGGCGACTCTGTGCCACTGAGATGTGATTTTGACATTTGTTTCCTGGATTTTGCTCTAAATGGATGCAGCATCATTGAGTCGCAAGATCCTCTCCTTCTGCTGTTCTCTGAAGGTCTTTGTTCTTCAGCTTTAATGCTTTTTTTTAAATAGTTAATTCAATACAATATGTGCACTTTATTTAGAAATGTTTTGTCTATTTCTGTTTTTCCTAAAATTTGTGTTTGCACAGCTTCAAAACAATTTTTACAGCAAAAAAGTTTATGAACACCCTAGCAAGTAACATCCCCATTTCTCGGTTCCAACAGACAAACTTATTTTTTTAGGGGGATACAATTAGAAAAGAATTACAACAACAGCATATGCCATGAACATTGAATGAGAAATCTGCATAAATCTTCCGCTTCCATGAACCCCGCTCTAATCAAATGATGATGATGACAGCTAAACTTATCATCATGTTTAATATCTCTGCAATTATATTTAAATATAATAACACTTTCACCTCATCTCTATTTTCATTGAATCACTTTATTGCCGATGATTGTGTATGGTATATTTCTGTTTATGAGAAATGTGTCAGTGGTTCAATGTCTCTTAATCTTTTAGTCTTTGCTATGCGAGGCTTATTGATGGATATCCATATTACCTTCCTTTTGCTCAAATTTACCAATTAATCTACAGAAAGATATGAGGAATACCTGGCAGCTGATCCACAGCAAATTTCTACATCAGTAACACAGTTTTGATAAAAAAAAAGAGTATATATTTTCAATGGAATAACCATTATCTCTTAGACATGAGATGAACTAAATTGTGCACTGCAGCAGGCTGATACTGATTTATGCTTTATGTGTCATATTTTGGCTGCAGAAATTTGCATCAATTATTTCCATGTAAGTGACATATCTGAAGATCACACCTATTTGTGGCAGATGCAATGCTGAAACATTCAATGTAGAAAAGATGGTTTTACACATTTCCTGATTGCTAAAACTCTCTGAGCTTTGGAATTTAACATGAATAAATAATAAAGGCAACTTCTGGCAATATGTCCTTCTACTCCTACAAGACATTCTTGTCATATGCCCTTGCATATCTCAAACAGTTTTCAGTGGTATCCTCAGCTGTTCTGTTATTATGTCAAATAACTTTTTTTTTAATGAAATTATTTTCCTTGTTGGGGTAATTAAAAATGTGTCACTTGGTTTATTCCATATGAAAGAACTGCATGAAGACTGCAGATAAGTGAAAGCACTGAATTTTTTTTCAAGGAGGTCTGTCCTCATCTCAAATGCAGATCACTCCACAGAAACATCTCTTTTCAAATGTATTCTTTATTTAAGTTATCCAGCATACAGAGAAAGGTCCATCTATTTAGTCTAATACGTCAATAAAGTGGACCCCAAATCAATCTATACAAAATCAAATGTACAACATTAACCACTTGCCGACCGTCGCACGACCAATTACAGCAACAGAATGGCATGGGAAGGCAGATTGGCATACAGGTAAGTCCCTTTAAATCTGCCGCCCAGCGGGCACGTGCACGCCGCCGGGAGGATGCACGCACACGAGCCTGTCACGTGCCTCGTGAGTGCGGCCACGGGTCTCGGGAACTCAATGTTCCTGGGAGTCCCGCGATTGTGGTTGGCAAAAGCAGAACAGGGGAATGCCTTTGTAAACAAGGCATTCCCCTATTCTGCCTAGTGACACTGTCACTGATGACCGTTTCCCCCGTGATCAGGAATGGTCATCAATGACGTGTCACCTGTAGCCATGCCCCTAAAAGTAAGAATCACTTCCTAGGGAACACTTAAAGGGGTGTTCTAGACGTTTTTTATGTTTATTAAAATTTAGCAGCTACAAAAATTGTAGCTGCTGGCTTTTAATAAACATACACTTACCTGCTCCACGGTTCCAGCAATGCGCCGGCTAGGGCTCCACTCCTCTCCCCCCTAACTGGCGTCTTCATTCCAAGTGTGGGCACCCGGCCGTGACAGCTTTTCGGCTTATGGCCGGGCACCCACTGCGCGAGCGGCACTGCGCGTGTGCGAGTGGTGCTGCACCATCCAATTCGATAGGCAATCGCCTGGGACTTGTGACGTGTCCCAGGCGATCGCCTACAGGGTGGGGCTGCAGTAAGGCGATTAAGCTATTCGCCTTACCAGCCCCTCGGCGGAAGGAGGAACGTGGAACAGGAAGTCCCACTCCTCCTGAAGCCCCCACTCCCCCCAAAAAAAAATACATGCCAAATGTGGCATGTAAGGGGAAGAGGAGTGGGTTAAGCAGAAGTTCCAATTTTAGGTGGAACTCCGTTTTAACCCCTGCAGCGCCACCTAGTGGTTAACCCCTTCCCTGATTGCTGTAAAAATGACAATGGTCCCAAATAGTGTCAAAAGTGTCCGAGGTGTCACAGTCCCTATAAAAAATCGCTGATCGCCACCATAATTAGTAAAAAAAAAAAATATTAATAAAAATGCCAAAAAAAGTCCCCTATTTTATAGACACTATAACTTTTGCGCAAAACCAATCAAGAAACGCTTATTGCGTTGTTTTTTTACCAAAAATATGTAGAAGAATATGTATCGGCCTAAACTGTGAAAAAAAAAAAAAATTGTTTTTTTTATATATTTTTTTCAAAATTGTCACTCTTTTTTTGTTTATAGTGATCAAATACCACCAAAAGAAAGCTCTATTTGTTAAAGTGACGCAGTGCCGAATCGCAAAAAGTGGCCTTATCTTTGACCACCAAAATGGCTGAAGCGGTTAATCATGCTTGATATAAATGTATGGACGGCCATATCAGTACTTCTGAAAGTCAAAACATGAATTAATACTAAGAAAAGTCCACATTCTAAACTCGGTTACTCCTTTCCGTCCTGAGTGCATGGATAACAAAATTTCCTTTAACATCTTAAAAATAGGAAAACAAAACTAAAGAAGAAAATAAAAGTGGAAGAGGAAAAAAAGGGGGGTTAAGAGGTAGAAAAAACTAAAACCAGTATAGCTGCCAGCAGGGGAGATGGGGGACCCAACAGACATTCCCTTCCTTCCCTCTGTTTGATAACCTCAGGATATAAAGAGGGCCCCTCCTTCCTCAGAAAATGTTTATACATTCCATCGGGACCAAGTTTCAAGGTAATTTTCCAGTCTATTTTGGGCAAGTCCTCCATCCTATTTACCTCGCCAATTCTTTTAAGCCATACCGAAATTGTGGGTGGCCTTGTGGGTGGCCTTGTGTCTCTCCACTGTCGAGCATTGCACGATCTAGCAGTACTGATAAGGTGACGCAAGATTGATTTACTGCATATTTTCCCAGGTATGCTCGAGACATGCAGTAGAAACAGAGCCGGGTCTTCTGGAAGGGTATACTCAGTAAATTTCTGAGATATCTGATGTACCTCTTTCCAGAAGTGCCCCAGCCTCGAGCAAGACCAGAAAATATGAAGTCCCCCTCTCTTCCTGGCACCTCCAGCATTTGTCTGAGATCGAGGAATAATATTTGTTGAGTAGTGAAGGTGTACGGTACCATCTCGTCAGGAGTTTAAAATTAGTTTCTTCACAGAAACATCTCAACTTATATTGGTGCTATCTGGTATTGACAGTATAGCCACACAAATTTATATATATACACTACTGTGCAAATGTTTAAGGCGAGTGTGAAACAATGCCATAAATTAAGAACGCTTCCAAAAATAGAAGTGTTATTAGCATCTTTTTATCAATGAACCCATTCAAGACTGGAAGGATTTACCCACTCCCTGGCGAGGCCATTTTTTGCAATACGGCACTACGTCGCTTTAGCTGATAATTGCGTTCTTTTTTCCCACCAATAGAGCTTTCATTTGGTGCTATTTGATCACCTCTGTGGTAAAAAAAAATTACGCTATAAACAAAAAAAAAGTGAGAAGTTTGGAAAAAAAATGGTTTATTTACTTTCATTTAAAAAGAAATGGAAAAAAACAAATCTATTCATCAGTTTAAGATGTTCCGATGTTGAAGGGAAGTGAGTATGATGTGTCTTTCATCTGCTGCATTAAGTTTCTTTGACTGACTACTCTGTCCATGGTCCTCAGCATTGCCCATTTCTTTGTGCTTCTTCAAAAAAGCTTAAACAGCACATCGTGAAACCCCAGTCAGCTTTGAAAGCTTTGCTTGAAATAGACCTTCCTCATGTAGTATAACTACCTTGGCCCAGATTCACATACAATTAGATTCGCGTAGAGTATCAGAAATACACTACGCCGCCGTATTTTACCTGGCTCTACGTGGAATCCCGGTAGATTTTGTCCAGTAAACTTCGGCGGCGTAGTGTATTTCTCCCGGCGCAAGCCATCTACGCGAGTAGAGGGCGTGAAGCATTTAAAATAGGCGCGTTCCCGCGGCGATCTAACTGCGCATGCTCCGTTCAGAAATTTCCCGCCGTGCATTGCGCGAAATCACGTCGTTACGTCATTCGTTGTTTGAGTAGCGTCGTTTACGGACATTCCTATTCCCGAACGAGTTACGTAAAAAATAAAATAAAATTTAATTCGACGCGGGAACGATGGCCATACTTAACATGGGCTACGCACCGTTAGACCAGCAAATAGCTGGTCTAACAGTACGTAGCAAAAAAATGATGTAAGCGATTGCGAAGACCACTCGTATCTTCTTGGATCGCCGTAAAAAGTCATTTGCATATCCCGACGCTGAAAACGACGCGGACTCCTCCCAGCGGCCGCAAAAATATTGCAGCGTAGATCCGAAGGCTTACGAAGACGTAAGCCTCTCGGATCGAAGCCCGAAGCCGCCGTATCATGGTTTGAGGATTCAAACTAGTGATACGGCGAGCGAAATTTGAAATTACTCCTGTCTAACACCAGTTAGACAGGCGTAATTGCTCTGTGAATCTGGGCCCTTGTGTCTTATTTCTGTGCTCAGTTTTGCCATGGTGTATCATGGTGTATCATCAAACTGTCTTCCACAACCTCACTTTATTAGAAGAGTTTGGCTGTTCCTCACCCAGTTTTAAATATTGTACCTGCTGGGTGTCTATACGTGTAATAACGTCTTTAACCACTTCCATACTGGGCACTTAAACACCCTCCTGACCAGAACAATTTTCAGCTTTCAGCGCTCTTACACTTTGAATGACAATTACTCAGTCATGCAACACTGTACCCAAATAATTTTTTTGTCCCTTTTTTTCCCCACAAATAGAGGTTTCTTTTGGTGGTATTTGATCACCTCTGCGGTTTTTATTTTTTTGCGCTATTAATGAAAAAAGACCAAAAATTTGGGAAAAAAATATTTTTTCTTAGTTTATTAATTTTTCTTCATAAATTTTGGCCATAATTTATAATGCTACATGTCTTTGATAAAAAATAACC
Organism: Rana kukunoris; assembly: GCA_029574335.1. Taxonomy (NCBI): domain Eukaryota; kingdom Metazoa; phylum Chordata; class Amphibia; order Anura; family Ranidae; genus Rana; species Rana kukunoris. Next base: position 120,866,220 of record CM056049.1, on the reverse strand, counting down.
CAAAGTTTTTGGAAATTTTTTGCTCTATGTGAAAGTTTTAGAGTCTACAAACTATAGTGCAAATCATAAAAAATGATCACATCTGATCACACCTGATGTACTGAAGGCCTCTCTCATTTCTTGAGACCCTAACAAGCCAGGGCAGTGATTGAGGTGGGCACTGATGAGGTGGCACAGGTGGGCACTGATGAGATGGCACAGGTGGCACTAATTGCAGATGTGCTTTGAGGTAGCAGATGGGCACTGGGCACAGGTGGTACTGATGGCACAGGTGGGCACTGATGGGCACGGTGGTACCGGTGGCACAGGTGGGTACTGATGGGCACGGTGGTACTGATGGGCACGGTGGTACTGGTGGGCGCACGGTGGGCACGGTGGTACTGGTGGGCACTGTGGGCATTGTGGGCACAGGTGGGCAAGGTAGGCACAGTTGGGCACGGTGGTACTGGTGGGCACGGTTGTACTGGTGGGCGCACGGTGGGCACGGTGGCACTGGTGGGCGCACGGTGGCCATGGTGGTACTGGTGGGCACGGTGGTACTGGTGGGCAGGGTGGTACTGGTGGGCACACAGTGGTACTGGTGGGCACAGTGGTACTGGTGGGCACAGTGGTACTGTGGGGCACTGTAGTACTAGGGGGCACTGTGGTACTGGGGGGCACTGTGGTACTGGGGGGAACTGTGGTACTGTGGGGCACTGTAGTACTGGGGGGCACTGTGGTACTGTGGGGGGCACAGGTAGTCCTGGGGCACTGGTTAGTCACTTTTTTTGTTGTTTTTTAGCGCTGACACTTAGTTGTCTCCCCCTCCTCACACGCGCGCTGTCTGTGTGAGGAGGGGAGAGTCGGCAATGAGAGATGATCTCATATGTTTACATATGAGATCATCTCTCATTGGCCGCACAGATGGCGCTGTAAATAGCCACTGTGATTGGCTATTTACCGCGATCTGTGTTTGGCTGTGTCCAGGGGACACGGCCAGCACAGGAGTTCCCCGCTGCCCGCTCGGGAGCGCGCGCTGGGAACACCAAAAGGGGCGGCGGTAAAAACACGGCCAGTCAGGAATTCAGGGCCGTACAAAGTCGTACGGCCGTCAGCAAGTAGGTAAATAGCACAATCACCTGCCTGCCAGTAAATTAGGAAGAACTGATCTATCTAAGCTATACAGTGTATTAATATATGTACAACTCCTAGGGAGGTATATATATTCTCTACACAATGTAAATTAAGCTAAACTGACTAGCCGGCCTTGCCTGCCCCTGCCTGCTCTATCTAGCTATATAAAAAGACAATCTCTCTGTCTCTCTGACTGCTCTCATTAACAAGCCGGAACACACTACACGAGGCCGCCCAGCAGGCGGCCTTATATAGTGTGGGGCGTGTGCTAAAGCCCTGAGCCATAATTGGCCAAAGCCACCCAGGCTTTGGACAATTATGGCTCTTCGTTTTTTGCGCGATGTGATTGGCCAAGCATGTGGGACATACAGTATGCTTGGCCAATTATCAGCGCGCAATGCCATAGTGGATTATGGGCCGTTTTGCGTCACTCGAATTTGGTGGGAACGACCACTTTTGTTCGAATTTCGTCGAACGTACGAACAGACAATGTTCGAGTCGAACATACGTTCGTATCGAACGCGAAGCTCATCCCTACTTGCTGGCTGGAAGTCATACATATTCATATGCAATATTTATCTGAAAATTAAATAACTTTATTTAGTTAATCCCAAAATTATTTTTATTTATTTTGTTTCATTAAAAAATCCATTAGTCCGAAAATCCGAATGAATTAAGGTATATATAATATATATAATATAATATATAATTTTTTTTTCCTCAGGTCGATAAGTATTCTTCTACCTATTTTTGGTAAAAAATAGCAATAAGCGTTTATCTGTTGGTTTGCGCAAAATTTATAGCGTTTACAAAATAGGGGATAGTTTTATTGCATTTTTATCATTTTTATCATTTTTTTTTTACTACTAATGGCGGCGATCAGCGATTTTTTTCGTGACCGCAACATTATGGTGGACACTTCGGACAATTTTGACACATTTTTGGGACAATTGTCATTTTCATAGCAAAAAAATGTATTTAAATTGCATTGTTTATTGTGGAAATGACAGTTGCAGTTTGGGAGTTAACCACAGGGGGCGCTGTAGGGGTTATGTGTTACCTAATGTGTGTTTACAACTGTAGGGGGTGTGGCTGTAGGTCTGACATCATTGATTGTGTCCCCCTATAACAGGGATGACACGATCAATGCAGCCACCACAGTGAAGCACGGGGAAGCCGTGTTTACACACAGCTCTCCCCGTTCTTCAGCTCCGGGGACCGATCGCCGCACTCCATCGGCGATCGGGTACGCGAGTCCCACGGGCGCGCGCCGTGACCCACGGCTGGGTAGTAGTACAGGATGTACCTGTACGTGGATCTGCCCAGCCGTGTCATTCTGCCGACGTATTTGTGCAGGAGGCGTGTCCACTCTCTGTTGTAGGAAGGTCTCTGTGATAATGGCAGTGTATATAAAGGCAAGCTGGTGACGGTTCGGGCTTTGCCCGGTTAAGAAATTGCAAAACGTAACGCGTACGGGGGTTGAGGAGTCTGAAGACACGTCGCTTGCTGCTGTCCTTTTGGAACATTTAGTTGTCCATACACATCCTGTATGTTTACTGCATTTTTATATTGGCTAAAATGCGAGTAGCCTGTGCTTTTACTACTTTTTAATCTGGATCTGTGATTCCTTTTTTCATGTTTGGGTCTGTATACACTGATGACCTTTGAGGATCTGAATTGCTATCCTGCTTCCTGGTCTACATGCGAAGGTAAGAGTACCCATCCTTACTGGTGGAGGGATCACTTTAATTTTTTGGCTTCTCATCGTCACGTGGTAGAGAATTTTAACATTTGGCCATCTGGATTTCTCTTACGTATTTCTGTGGACTTTATTTCATCAATTTAGTATAATTATTCTTCCTATACACTCTTTTATATTCGTCTATATATGGCTTCCGGCCTCCAGCCACTGGGCAGCGGCGCGTGCACGCCCGTCGCGTCACTCAGGTGCCGATGCGCGTGCCTGGCACCCGCGATCGACAGTCACAGAGACAGGGACATGGATCTCTGTGTGTAAACACAGAGATCCACGTCCTGTCAGGGAGAGGAGACCGATGGTGTGTCCCTTGTATATAGGGATAACCATCGGTCACCTCCCCCAGTCACTCCCCTCCCCCCACAGTTAGAAACACTATGCAGGGCACACATTAACCCCTTCCTCGGGCCCTAGTGTTAACCCCTTCCCTGCCAGTCACATTTATACAGTAATCAGTGCATATTTATAGCACTGTTCGCTGTATAAATATGAATGGTCCAAAAAATGTGTCAACAGCGTCCGATGTGTCTGCTGTAATATCACAGTCCTGACAAAAATCATAAATCGCCGCCATTACTAGTAAAAAAAATAAAAATAAAAAAAAGTCATAATTCTATCCCCTATTTTGTAGGCGCTATAACGTTTGCGCAAACCAATCACTATACGCTTATTGCGATTTTTTGCCTGGGCAGAAAGGGGGTATATGTGCCCAGTAAGCAAGTGGTTAAACATAAATGTACAAGAGTGCTGTATATTTCCTTCAACTATTTTTAGTTATCCATTAAGGCAGGTGCATCATAAGACTTGAGAAAAGGTTGTTCTGCCGTTCTGAAGTTGAATTTATCTTAAATGTTTTGATAATATAGGTATATGAAACAGAACTTCAGCTTCAAGGTACCGGTATTTTAAAAGAAAATGTTATGATGGACATATACAGATGTTAAAGCTGAACTAAAGAACACAGTGGCATTACCTCAAAATAGCAGGAGCAAAAAAGAAAAAGAAATGCACAGAACAGTGTCAGCCAACAGTAAGTGAAAGAAAATGCTTAGGAAAAACAAAATAAACAAACTAATAAAAAAAAATAAGTCCAGTATTTTTCGGCTTTAGGTCTTATATGTTTCCAGGGACATCAGCGATTCTACCATTTGGTCACCCTCCCAGTGTTTTTTTTTGATCCGAGATCTATATTTACAGTACATCGGTGCAAAAAAAATGCATGTATTTGCTTTGTAAAGAGTTTGCACATAACTGATACTGAGATGATGCTGAATCACCATTGGGTTCTTATCTTATCTTATTACAGGATTAACCATGTAGATCTCACTTTCCTTGTTGGATTATTTATCTTTTTGCACTACAAGGAAATGCTGCAAGACTAAAGCTGGAGGAAGAAGACTCAATGTCTTTGCTATGCAGAAACAGGCTCTCCAGTTGGGAGATCTGTTTGGTCTTTAGGTTTCTAAGATACAACCCACTGAAAGATTTAACTACTGAAGGACCAGCACACGACTATATACGTCCTCTATTTTAAGAGGGATACCTCAGTAACGGCAGCTGCTGCCACAACTGAGATATCCATCTTTTCAGGCACTGGTCTTGTAAATGATAATGGTGGTCTCTGTGGCAGATTCACAGCGAGATCATCGTTATCATGGCGGGAGAGGGGCACCCCCTCCCGCCGCTCTACCGGGGCTGTCGGTAGCAGCAGAGGCGATCGGGTCTTCTTTCTAGACGAGTGAGGGAAAGATGGCCCCCACCTGTCTCCATACCATAGCAGGGCGGAAGCAACGTCAAAACTTAATTTCCGCCCATACGTCTTAAAGGCACATTTTTTTGTCGTAATTTTTAATGCCTGATTTTGCATGATTGGCAAAATATTTGGTTGACTTTATTGTACCCTAAAGATGATTTGTTTACCAATTCACTCAATATTTTTGCCTTAATGAATATTTTTTTGCCTTAATGCATTCCATGATTACTGATTTCTGGTAACTAGCTGCATACTAGCTCATTATGAAATACTTACCTTAGAACGAGGCGTCGGTATCTTCTTCTACATCACCTCAATCCACTGCCAAACAGCCTGAGATTTCTAAGCTTTGATTTGCTGAGCACATTGTCCCCACACTCATGTGACAGTAAGTACTGAATTATACTGAAACAGGAAGGCTGACATGTTCCCCTACTGAGATAATACGTTGTTCTCTGTGGCCGATTGAGGCAGTGGGGGAACAAGTGAAAATAAGTTGTTTCTTTTAACTCTTGTTTGTTCTTCTTTCAGTAGAGTTAAAGTGATTATAAAGCCTTATTTCTTTTAATTAAAGTAAAAAAGATGCTATACTTATCTGCTCTGTGCATTGGTATTGCACAGAGCAGTCCCTTGCCTCCTTTTCTGGAGTCCCTGGCTGGTGCTCTCTGCTCCTCCTATCCTGAAGGTGTCCCCATAGCAAGGTATTTGCTATGGCAGCATCTATGTGGGCATGCTCCCAATCCGAGCTGTGCACATCCATAGTTGCTCTACTGCTCCCTCCTCACAGGACTTGACTGAGAGCAGCAGAAGCCAATGGCTCCCACTGCTGCCTGAGTTTCCTGTAAGACCAGGAAGTAAAGGGAGTAGGCCTGCAACTGGGGAAAGCACTGGATCGCTGACAGGCCAAGGTAAATGTTTGGGTGGGGTTAGTAAACAGTTAGTGTTTTTTGTTTTGTTTTTTACCTTAAAGTGGTTCTAAAGACTGAATATTTTTTTGCCTTAATGCATTCCATGATTACTGATTTCTGGTAACTAGCTGCATACTAGCTCATTATGAAATACTTACCTTAGAACGAGGCGTCGGTATCTCAACCCGGTCCACGCCGAAAGAGCTGACATTTTGCCCTTGGCGTATCTTCCGGGTGAAGATAAGTTGTTTCTTTTAACTCTTGTTTGTTCTTCTTTCAGTAGAGTTAAAGTTATTATAAAGCCTCATTTTTTGTTTATTAAAATAAAAAAGATGCTATACTTATCTGCTCTGTGCATTGGTATTGCACAGAGCAGTCCCTTGCCTCCTCTTCTGGAGTCCCTGGCTGGTGCTCTCTGCTCCTCCTATCCTGAAGGTGTCCCCATAGCAAGGCTAGTATGCACTGCATATTAGCTCATTATGCTTTTGCCTTACAGGGTTTTTTTTTATCCTGCGGGTATACAACCATTTCAAGTTTATTCTGCTTGTATTTTACCTTCCCTGTTTACTACTCTTACCCTGTAGCCTGGCTGGCACAGTCTCTGATGTTGTCCCACCCACCTCGCTGCATTTGTCATGAGTGCAGAGATACTGTTATTATGGTGTTTTGAGTGGCCCAATTAAGATTTGCCCACCACTCAGAGGATACAGGTCGCTCTGTCTTCTGGGAATGACAAAAGAATCCTGATGGCTGATGGGAGATGTAGTCTCCATGCTGTGACACATCCCTGTGCAAAGGAGCAGTAGGAGAGCAGAAAACTGTATTCCCTAGGGTGCCTAGAGAGAGGCAGAGCAAGGATGAGAGGAAAATTAACTGAGGCCTTGTACACATGACCGAGGAACTCGTTGTAAAAGACACATAGTTTTCCTCGACGAGTTCCTTGTTAGGCTTGTCGAGAAACTTGACAAGCTTTCTTTGCGTACACACTGTCAAGACCAAATCTCCTCGTTCTCAAACGCGGTGACATACGGCGGCAGGGGAAGTTCCATTCCACTGGCACAACCCTTGGGGCTGCTTTTGCTAATCTCATGTTACTTTGTGTTAAGTAAAAATTTGTAAGAGACGATTTGCACTTTTCAGTGTGTTACAGCGGACAAATGTGTTATCTCCATTATAAAACGCTACTTTTACCGAAGGTGTGCTGCCTTCTCATACTTTATTTTAAGCATGCGTGGGTTTGTAAGCATACACACTAACGTGTTTCTTGTTGAAAACCAGCCTGACGAGGAACATGACGAGGAAATTGAGACTCCCGATGAGGAAAAAGGAAACTTGTTCTCTTTTTTTCTCGTCAAGTTCCTCGTCAGTTTTCTCGATGAAAAGCATACACACGACCAAGTTTCTTGATGGATTCTGTCGATGAAAACAGTCATGTGTACGAGGCCTGAGAGTCTTGGTGGCAAAAAGGACACACATGGAGAGACAGAGGTTGCAGGCACCGACTGAAGCTGAAAAGGATCTCTAGCTGGATGCTACAGGAGAGAAAGGTCCCTGAACACAGGCATAGCACTCCAGGTTGCACACCTGACTGTGTGAACTAAACTGCTACAGGGAGACCAGTATTCCAAACTGTTTACTGTTGCATTGCTACAGAACCCAGAGAGGGGAAACAGTAAGTACTGAGACCTGTGTTGCCCCATTCTGCTGTGTAATGCCTAGTGTGAGGGCTGAGGAACTTCCATTATTGTCTGTAAGTCCTGGTCACCAGGACCTGTGTTCAGAAAGGCAGCTGGGAACTCTGAGTAAAGTCATTGTCCTGTGATCATTAGGGGTTGCATCGCTAAAGGTACTGTGCGGTGCTACTACTATAGACTCCAGGGATGGAGCAAGCTGCCCTTTTATCCAACTGCTTGAGGAAGTAACCTTTTGTGTGCAGTCTGACTCTCGCCAGGACTCAAAAAGACATATCAGAATCACTGGAAGTCATAAGAGGCCCTTTGGCCACTTGTTTAACACTGCCTTTGCTGCAGTTGGCCAGTTAGTTAGTAAATCAGCCTTGCATCCTTTACTTTTCTCCCATTGGAATATAAATACTCTCCAGTGAAGACACCCAACACCTCTATGCAATTTGCTCTTCAGATGCTCCGGAGATGTGTGAACTGGCTCCATTGAGAGTCAGTCACAATCTCTTGTCATGCAATTTGGATGCGGAGAAACTCGGGTCCAATTTGCACTAGCATGAACCCAGTCTTAATGTTTTCTTTATATGACGGTCAGGTCACCCAGATAGGTTGCTGTTCTTTATAACAAATGTGCATATTGTATCTTTTGTTACAATTGTGTTCTGCTTTAGATACTCTATTGAACTGTATTATCATTGCTGGTTGCTCCACTTGTTTTCTTCCCTGCAGTGATTTTGCCTGTTCACTGAAGCCTATTTAAAGCCACAGGTGTACTAGAAAGTGTGGTGCTTCTTTCTAGAGTCGTGGGCACTGGGAATAGTTGACCCGAGGTAAACAGCGACCTCTTCAAGGGTGAGTGCCAAACCCTCTTCAACATGCTAATGGCTAATTTCAAATAAAACCTGTTTTCTTTACATACCTAGATGTGCTTGCAATCGGCTGTAGGTAGTGTCTACACAGGGCCAGTGTGACCACTTGGTGAACAAAGCAGCCACCTAGGGCGCACTGCCACCTAGGACACAGCCATGGCCAGTTGTTGCTGGCATCCAGTTTAAGTACCCAGCAAGCGTATCTGCTGCCACAGCCAGAGCTGTATCCTGGCCTAGGCCAACAAGGCCCAGGCCTAGGGCAGCACCTTGCAGGGGGGATGCACGAAAAGAGCCCCTCCGGCTTGCGCTACACTGTTAGGAAAATTAGTCTAGCTCCACCATAAAGTAGCCGCGCTGCTTCTAGTATGCAGGCGGCCAGCATGCCGCAACTGTGGGGGGACGCGTCCCAATTTGACTGTTTTGTCATCCTGGACCACAAACCTTCCTCACTGTGTTATATGTTTCTTCTGCACCATCTACTTAAAGTAGAACTATAGGCAACACTTTTACCATTCCTGTCCCATTGCAAAGATTTCCCTTCACTTCCTGCTCTATGGGCAACCAGGAAGTAAGAGGAAATCTAAGTAAATTAAGGGAATCCATTGCCCCCCCCCCCACATGCCCTCAGAACTAGTGTCCTCACTCAAAAATTTCAGGGCGGGTCTTAAACAACACAGGGTGTGGCCGTGACAGGAAGGGGTGGGTCATATTTAAATTAGGGGGTGTACGAGTTTATTCAGGCCTAGGGCAGCACAAAACCTAAATACACCTCTGGTCACAGCCATGACACTCAGTAACAGCGCATGCTGTGCAGCAATTAGAGCTGTCTCTCAATGTATGGTGGCTGACAGCATCCTTCGCTGCTGCCGCCGCCCTCTCTTCTTAGCACTAGGGTTTGGTTGTTAGGACTGCCCATGTCCTAGCAACCAATCATATGATTGCCACTCCCCCAGGACCTGGCATTCAGAGGAGGAGGAGGAAGTCTACCAAACCAATCCGGTCCAAGTGCCCAGCCTTCCAGCTTCCATCTACAGTATTCCTTGTTACCCAACTGTTGCAATGAGAAGGAACAGATCCTGATGTAAGCTTGTGTCTTCACAATACCCCCTTCTTCCCTTCCACTACCCCAAGTATTCTTTTAAACCTTTCCACTCTCCTTACCCCACTCTGCTTATCCCTTTTAACTTTGTGGACTTTATTGAAAGACCAGGTTCCCGCTCCCCCCAAAAATTGCCAAATGTGGCAGTGGAGGGGGGGTGCAAACAAGTGTAGCTTCCCCTTTTGAGTGGAGCTCCACTTTAAACACATGATATTGATGCCCATGTGATTGAGTGTATATTGGAGAATAGATTTGTTTTCTGACTACCTTTTTTTCGGTAAAAATCTTGCGTTTTCAAGTTACACCATGGATTTGGGGTTCAGGCCTAGCCTATATTGTTCTCAGTAAAATTATGAATGACTTGAATTCCAACAAATGGTAAAACACACTGCTTAATTATTGCACGCTAGACATTTGTAGCAATCACTCACATCTGTACCAAGATAAAAAGTAAAACATAGATTGTTATTAATTTTAGCTAATCTCTAGTGCACATCAATGTGTACCATTGGAGTACTAGTGCTTATTTTCTTGAGTTTCAGTAGTGCAAGTGTATTAATTAATAATGTGTTAAAAGAACCAATTATTTTACCATGACTAACAATTGAGCACTGTTAAAGGGTTAGTTTAGCCAAGAGCTGCTATGCTAGTTTTGGATAGATACTGGTAAGTTGATTCACATAAAATCTCTGTATGTGATTTTTGATATTTGCAAAGCCACCAGGGAAAGGTTACACTGATATAAAGGCTCAACAAGAGAAATAATGTGTGGTGGGGTGGAGACTAATGATGCAGTAAATCTAAAAAAAGAAAATGGGTGATGTGAGAAGGGTAGTGCTTGATATGATGTCAATGCACTATAAGGTTGCAGACAACAGACTGGCCAAGAGAGTTTGCAATATTCTCCCAAGCTTGGAGTAAGATTTTTTGGTTGTGTGGAGTAAGAAAGAGAGTGGGTGGAATTAAGTGGTTGGTAAGAGAGCTTTCTGTCACAGCAGGGACAGGTCTTTAATGGTGTCAAAGATAATAGCTTTTTTAGAAATGTTCTGTTTGGGTGACAGGTTGTTAAATGTAATGGTCACTAAATATTTTTAAGTTTCATGGAAATGTAAGAATGCAGAACTCTTATAGTTATAGTGAGGTTGGTGGTAGTATGGGTGCCCAACTCAATGTCAACTTGGAGAGCACTGTCAAGGAACTGCTTGTTTTGTTCAATATGCTTTTTAATATTGTTAATATCTTTGTGTTGTTTAAACTTAAACTTATTATTTATTATAATGCAGATGTTATTCTTAAAGGGGTTGTAAAGCTTACAGACCCCCCCCCAGCCCCCTGTTTACTTACCTGAGCTCTCGAGAGTCCCACGTTGTGAATGCGCTGGCTTCTCGGCTCTTCTCGGCTCTTCATTGGATGCTGTAAATCAAATAAATGGCGTGGTGTGCCGGGGGGCGGGTCCATCGGTCCGTTTTCATCAGACGAACTGATCATGTGTACAGGGCATAAAAGTTCAAGCCTTAGGAATTCATTATAGAAAGTGGAGAATGGTATTCTGGGAGATTCCCAAAGTCATTTTTTTGCCTTTCATTCAGTAAAAAACTGGTAGTTCACTGGATACTAATGTGATTAAATGAATCAGAGATGTAAAATTAGCAAAATACCTGTGGGTTTTTAAAAGCGCACATATCTTTAACACAAACTTACAATAATAGACTGGTTATTGTGTGAAACAAACATTCCAATGATATTTTACTGGGCTTGCATTCCAGATGAATAGGGACCTATTTAAAAAATCTAAGGCCTTGTACACACGATAGGATAGCCAGAGGATAACGGTCTGATGGACTTTTTTCTTCGGTCAAAACCGATCGTGTGTAGGCCTCATAGGTTATTTAAGCTTCGGTTAAAAAAAAGCCAACTTGCTTTAAAATTTAACCGATGGATTCCTAACCGATAGCTTAAAACCGACCGTTAGTAGGCACGGCCATCGATTAAAAATCCACGCATGCTCAGAATCAAGTCGACGCATGCTTGGAAGCATTGAACTTCATTTTTTTCAGCACGTCGCTGTGTTTTACATCACCACGTTCTGATACGATTGTTTTTTTAACTGATGGTGTGTAGGCACATCAGACCATCAGTCAGCTTCATCGGTTAACCTATGACAACGGTCCTTCAGACCGTTCTCATCGGATGGACTGATCGTGTGTACAAGGCTTTAGCCACATCTATTTATTGCATTCTATGAGAATTAAATATTCATTTAATTGTGCCATATTGGCTGAGCTGTACTAGAATGGTTTGTTAGCATTCCGGTCATCTGCATCTCACAATGTATGCAAAGTTAAAAAAAAAAATTGTTATTTAAATGAAAATAATGGGCCAGATTCACAGAGCCCTCACTCCGGTCTATCTCGCGTTAGACCGGAGTACTTTTTAAATTGCGCACGCCGTTTCATTAGTCTGAATCCTCAAACCATGAAACGACGGCTGCGAGCTTCAATCTGACTGGCTTACGTGTTCGTACGCCTTCGGATCTACGCTGCAATCATTTTGCGGCCGCTGGGTGGAGTTCCCGTCGTTTTCCGCATCGGGGGATGCAAATGAGCTTTTTCCGACTATCCACGAAGTTACGAGCGTCGTTTGCAATCTCTTACGGCATCTGTAGTCATCTTTTTGTCGCGTAAAGTTATTCCACCTTTTATCTGGTCTAGTTTTAGACAGCCCATGTTAAGTATGGCCGTCGTTCCCGCATCGAATGTCAACGTCTTTTTTTATTTTTTACGTAAGTCGTCCGGGAATAGGAATGTACGTAAACGACGCTACTCAAACAACTAATGACGTATCGACGTTATTTCGCGCAATGCACAGCGGGAAATTTTTGAACAGAGCATGCGCAGTTCGATCGCCGCGGGGACGCGCCTAATTTAAATGCTTCACGCCCCCTAATCGCGTATTTAGATTCCGCCGCGAGAAATACACTACGCCGCCGTACGTTACGGGCCAAAATCTACTTGGATTCGTCGTAGAGCCAGGTAAAATACGGTGGCGTAGTGTATCTCTGATACTCTGCGCCAATGTAATTGTATGTGAATCTGGCACAATATGTGTAAAATATCATGTAAAACAGTACATTATTGTTGGAGACCAGCAATGTCAGATTTCTTTAAATGTAACTTGTATTCAAAGAGCGGTGATGTCTTTTCCCTTATCTGGAATATAGTGGAATGTATGAACAGTCTGAAAATAATCCATGGAATGGAATGTATAACTGTCAGTAAAAGTGAGACCACTGAAATAGAAGGATCAACTTATGCATTAACAAAAGAAATAGTTTCATCCTGAACTTGCACATTATCAGAAATAATGTACCACTTTACTGAAAAAAAAAGGAAAGAATATTAGCAGTCGTCTTGAAGTTACAAGACCTGTGCAATGAGTTTCCTCTGTGAACCATATTATTCTTATATTTTATTTGAGAGGTTACATTTCATCAGATGTAAAACATTATATATGTGTGAGCGTGTTCATCTGCTTTATTGCAGTTAAAGTAGATGTAAACTCTAACAGAGTGACATTTAGCTTACTAAAAAAAAAAAAAAAAAAACTGTGTATCATAAACAATTACCCTTTTCAATAAAATACTTATTTTCATATATTTTATCATTTCTTGTGTTGCTAATCTTGTGCAGTCTTTGTGTAGCAAATTCTAGTCTAAATATATGCACAACAGTGAGGACTGCATGATATTTGTCAGGAAGTATTTTCTGAAGGTGACAACAGTAGGTCATGCTTACATCATGCGTGTTGAAATTTATAGTTGTAGACTCCATTAGAAACTTGTTTGACAAAGTAGGAGAACAATTGTGAGAGAAGGATAGGGAGCGTTGTCATGCCTATTACAGAAAGCCTCTAATCAAGGCATTTCATGGCGGGATTGCCAGGTACTACTTTAATAAAAGTTGCAGAATTAAAAAAAAAATGTACAAAAAAAAAATGTAAAATGTCAGTAATGCTGCGTACACACAATTGGAATTTCAGACTGAATTTTTTCATCGGATATTCTTATCGTGTGTAGCCCCATCTGAGTTTTTTCATCAGAAATTCTGATGAATTCCATCGGAGTTTAGATATAGAACATGTTCTATTTTTCTCTGATGGAAATCCATCGGAATTACGATGCGATTTGGCCAGGCAAAAGCCTGATCGTGTGTATACGGCATTACTCAATAAAGCTTATATGAGATTTTAACAATTGGTTTTCCAACTGCTTTAAGGTGCCATCACCCGTTGTCTAATATACTGTATACAGGTTCATTGCATTACATTTGTTTGTTTTTTTATGGAGTAATTGCAAATTAAAGGACATACATCCTTATAAACTACTATACAAGAAGTATGGACTGTCTAATAAACTATTCAATGGCAAATACAATGGGGCAGATTCACGTAGATCGGCGCATTATCATTCCGGCGTAGCGCACCACTTTTCCGTTAGACTTGCGCAATCTAGCCGCGTAATCCGGCGATTCACGTAGCTTTTACGCAAGAGCTTGCGCAAACGTAAGGTTTTTTCCGTAGGCGTAAGGAGGAGTAATACAAATTGGGAGGGACGTGGGCGTGTTACATTGAAATGAGCCGTGACCCCATGCAAATGAAGGGCCGGCCGACTCGCGCATGCGCGCGTGAAGGAAACCATGTCAGCTCCGTTGTGCGCATGCTCACAACTCGGGAGCGGCGCAATCATTGAAATTGGAAATGGACTAGGGCAACGTTGTGAACTACGCAGACAGCATAAATAGACACACACAAACGCCCTTCCATTGCAAAAGTACATCCCTTTGTGTCCCTTCCCATTGAATCAAGTGCTTTTGCTCTGTTGTTCGTTAGAGTGTGTTTTGTAGTTGTGAGATTAGTGTTCTGTGTGATCTTGTGCTTGTTGGTAGTTTTGTGAAAGTGTATTTTGATAAGTGTTTGAGACTGTTTGTTTGATTGATAGATTTCTGAGCGTTTGTTTTCTTGCTTTATTTTTTCATCTGATTTTTTTGTGTGTGTTTCTTGCTGAGTGCTAGTGTGATTTTTGGCTGTTCTTTTTCTCTTTGTGTGTGTTCTTGTCTGATTGGTTGTGCTTGTATTTGTGACAGATTTTTGGTGACTGCTAGTGAGTTTGTTTGGAAGTATGACTGAGAGAAAAAGAAAGCTCAATTTTACTGTGGGGGAAAAAAGAATTCTTGCCCGGGCCATTACCGACTATGGGCGTTTTCTCCACGGCCCGCAGAGTGCCACCACCACCCCGGCCAGGAGGAGGGAGATCTTGGATATGATCACAGAGCAGGTCAATTCATCGGGGGAGGGGGAGACACGGACCCGCTCTGGGATAGAAAAGAAAATAAATGATCTCCGGCGTGAGGTGAAAAAAAAACTGGCCGCAATAAATGCCCATGCCAGGGGCACAGGAGGGGGCCCACCATGCCGGGTTAGATTTTCAGCGACGGCCCTGACCTTTCACCGTCATGAAGTGGAGGGCCTGCCAGGCTTTGACACAAGTCCGGTCCCCGCGGTGCCAGGTAAGGTTTTTATTTCTCTCAGGTGTGTAGCATGTGTGGGGGAGGGGGTGAAAGGGAATATGTGGCAAGTGTGTGGATCCTCCAACCTGTGAATGTTTTGTGTCATCCACAGCTGTGCAGGAGGGTGCAGGGCCATCTGGACTGACCGCTCCAACCCCAGGACAGCAGCCTAATGAGGCCCCCCAAACAAGGCCACAGTCCGCAGAGGAGGAACAAGAGGAGGGGGAGGATCATGCGGAGGACGATCATGAGGAGGAGGAGAATCATGAGGAGGAGGAGTCCATGGAAGGCACTGGCCGTTTGGTTTCTGCGGACTCTTCCCCTCTGGCTGCAAGAAGCCTGCCCTCCCTAAGGGTCAGCCCCCCCCCCTCCTCCCCCAACATGGCTCCCCTCACAAGGGCCTCCCCTTCTCCCCGGCCACAACCATCAGCTGGAGCCAGGAGGTCATCCCAAAGCACCAGGGGGGCGCCCAATCTCATGCCCGCCTGTCTGAGAAGGAACCTGGCCATCCAGACCCGCCTTCTGAGACAGCTCTGCCAGACTATGGGGCGGGTGGATCAGAGCCTGTCCTCCATTAATGATAGCCTGGGTAACCTGGACTCCCACTCCCGGGCCTCCACAACCTGCCTAAATGACCTGCAAACTACAGCAGCAGGCGTTGGGCAGGATGTGAGGGCCCTTACCCAGGCTATCCAGGGCAACACGGCAACACTTGGTGCTGCCCTGGACAGAATAGCCGTGGCCTTGGAGGGCAGGCCGCCAGGTGGGCAGATCTCAGGGGCTGCTCCTCCTTCCCCGGCTTTTCCCCTCCCCCATGCGTCTCCCCTGAGGGTCCGGGGCCGTGGCCGGGGGCGCCCCAGGCGTGGCTCCGGCAGAGGGCATTAATTTTTTTTCCCCCTTTTTTGGGTTTGAATGCATTTTTATTTTTGTTCTCTGCATTTTTTTTTTTCTATGTATTTTTTTTTTTTTTTGCTTTTTTTTTTTTTTCCTGACATTTTTGGCATATTTTGGGTTGTGAATGATGTTTGAATGTGGGGGTGACATTCCTGCTGGAAAAGGGGTGTCATCCTCAATTTGGGTGGAGAAGGGTTCCCCAGGACCAGGGAGAAGTGATTCCCAGGTCCGTGTGAATGGTGTATGAATGTACAGTGACATAATTGGAGCCTTGACGTGGCGTTACTGCTCACCAGTCTTGCATGGTGGACTGGTGCCAATCCAATTTGATGAGGATGTGGGGTGTGTGTGCTAGGGACCACAGTGATGTGCATGCATGCATTCTCATTGTGCCATGATTAATGTGTGTGTTTAACGTGCAAAGATGCATAATGTGAGCTGGCATGAAATGGGGTCATGAGATGGGGTCCCAGTGCATATGCAGAGTCACCTTGAAGGGAAAAGACAGGAGGATGTTAGTAGTGCATGTGCCACTTGTGAGGTGTGCATCACGGGAGGGGATAGTCATGCCTGACTCCCATGTCACTCACCAACCAGCCAGCTGTCCCCATACATGTTCTGTTTGAAATCTGTGGGGATGGGGCTCTGATTGTATATGTAGCTGTCATGGGTGTCATGGGTGGTGTCATGTGTTGGGCTGCTGATGTCCTCCTGCAAGGTTGTGGTAATTCCACGATGGCATGAGGGGTGAATCTGAAGATGCGAGACACCTCAGAATCTCTCATGCCAAAGATGTCTATGCGTGTGTGATATATCAAGTGAAGAGTGAGGGGCTTGTATCAGATAAGAATATTGTATTAGATTAATTTAAATTGTAAATTTTATGTAAGCAAATAAAAAAAATAAAAAAACATCTCCCGTGCCCTCCTTAGTGCCATCCTCCGTGCCCTCCTCCTTCTTTGTTCATCTAAAGTCAGTAGTATAGCTATGCGCGACGATGCCCCTGGCATGTTGGCATACAGATTGTTGGGCAACACGTGTGACTGCTGAACTCCTCACTAACAGTGTTGCTTTATCTGACAATTAGACTTTTTTTCAAAATTTAGACCAGCTTTTAGGTCCTCTAACTTTAGACAGAACATTTTGCAGTTGCGCACATCGCGTAGCCTGCGCAGCAACTGCGTTTTTTTGTGAATCCCCGTAACTCCCTCATTAGCATATTTGACTAGCAAATCAATGGTGTGTCTAGCGCAGTTTTGCGCGAAGGGAAGCGAATGTCTAATTCAATTACGCCGGACCAAAAAACGTAGATTTCTGGCGTATATTGTTTTGTGAATCGCGTCCAACTATACGCACGCGCACATTTAGACTTACGCACGCGCAACAGCAGTTGCGCAGGCGTAATCGCTCTGTGAATCTGGCCCAATGTATCCAGTCTCTGTCAGCAAGTCTTTAGTGATCCCTTACTTTGTGATTCCCTTTGGTATGTTTAATACATGCCAAATCACATCTCAACTGTAAACAACGAACACTTGTTTAAAGAATATGTAAACCCAACATTTCATATTCCTGATAATTGATTGCAGTACCATGTACTTGTACAAAAAGGTATCCTGTTCTACTTGTATTGCTTTATTTGTGTGATATCCCTGGTGTTCCTGCTAGTCCCTCTGCTTTCCGATTAAAAACTAACCACACTAAGCAGGAGAAGAAAGAATGGTCAGTTCTCTAACTATGCTGGATACTCAGCCTGCCCTCAAATAATAATCAGACTTGTCCTGACACCCCTCCCTGGCACCCTATGCATAGGCTTTCATTAGGAAGATCAGTGTGCTGCTGCTTCTCCTCCAGCTCGTATACAGCTGAGCACAGAGGATATGGGATAACTTTTTTAAAAAATTGAAAAAGGGTATTTATATTGTCATTTATATATATACACAACAAATATTAGCTTTTAATTTCTATTTTAAACTGAATGGTTTGTCCTGCAGGCCGGGGTTTACAAACATTTAAAAAAAAATTCTGCTGCCTGGGAGGTTTTTAATTGTAGTGCACATGGACCAAAGGATAATTACTCAATAGCTGCACAAATATTCAGTCACCTGGTTAGAGTTTTTTTTTAGATTTTGGAGCTGTCGGTATTTTGTTGCCCCAGTCTTATGTTATACAGAGAATCAGGTTTTCAATTACTAAAATAAACACTGTCAAACCAGGCTGGTCATTTTTATTTTTTTTTTCAAAGTGCATGTAAAGGAAAAACTGATAATTAGGCCATGTACAGTGGAAAACATTTCATTTTCATTGAGTAAAGTGCTTTCTACTTTACTCTTGCTGCCAAAAACACTTGGCAACTCTGCCAGTCCCACTGTATCCACTTTACTTTGGGACATAGGGTGACAGCATTGTAATGTGTATATGACATTTCCAGCAACATTGTCAGTTTTTTTCCAGTGTTGCCACTGCTGCACTCCAACCCCCTATCCTGTGTGGTCCCACCCACATGGTCATGTCACGCCAATACCACCCACTCCTCCAGGTGATTGGATGCTGACTATGGTTTCAACTTTACTTGGAATCGGATTTACCTACGAGATGTGAGTTGTAACATCAGCAGAATAGACAAACCTCTGATGATACATTCCACGCTCAGCCCTTTCTCAGCATAGAAAACGGAAAAGATAGTGGTCATATGACTGATACAAAATGTATCTAAAATGGTCTTTAGGAGGATATTTAAAAAATACTAATATTAGAACAATGTGCGTTTATTAGTAAAAGTCAAATTTTGTATTTCGGTAGCTTGGGTTTACATCTGCCTTATATGTATAGGCCATCTAGTGGCACTATTTTATTCGGAATAACCATAAAAGTGGTGTGTGGTTTCAAGTGATATGTTTGCCGTCCATCCATTTATTCTCAAAATATCTCTGGATTGAGGCCACTTTACAAACCCATTTGGGCAGGATGATATTGGTTTGATCCATGAGCAATTGTGGTGTGCATGGTTCCATACCGACCACCTTCATACAGTTAGAGTGTTCATTTTTTGTCTGGCATTCCCAAAACATATTGGCTGTTGTTATAAACCAAAGCATACTCTAATGTATCAATGGAAGCAGTGGAACATTATAGGATCCATTAGGAATGGGTATGGATTGAATGATTCATTGTTTGCCGCAAAGCTGTGTAATATACAGTGCTATATAAGGGTGTAAAATACAAATTCTTCATTGTTTGATAGACATCATATAGTCTGTATGCAAAAAAAAATAATAGTAGCAATAATATAATTTGTACTTCCAAATAGAAGCATTCAAATACCCTCTAAAAAAATTGTTACATTTATATCACGAATATAAATTTAGAATTTCCTTGTGTCTTAAAATTACATCTCCCATGCCACTTGAAAAAGAAGCCTGCAATTTATATAAGGCAATTACAGATAAAAACAAAAAAAATCAAATCTTTTTTTTTTTTGTGTTGCAAAACGAAAATGCCAGGCTGTATTTCTACAGTAGTCCAGATGCATTAAACATCTACATTTCAACAAAGATCTTAATCATTAGTGATTGGTAAAGATTCTGCTTCCCTATCTGAGACATGCAAGGAAGGCCATGAAGAAAGTGTTTCAATCGCAATAGGATAGCTTTATGTAAAAAGCACAGGAGAACGTTTGCTGCATTTAGCTTTTGCTTTGTCACCATACTGTGTTCCATTTCAGGAGAACAAAGAGCGTATGCATACTGAACGTATGCAAATGAAGTGAAATCAGCCATAGCATTGTGCAGAAGTAGAAAGATGAGGGAATTCTGAATTTAAATATTTCATGTCCGTGTATATTTCATCTCTCAAACGCCTTTCAATGGCTTCATACCGAGGTTCTTTAAAGGCCAAAATGAAAACATCCCCTTTTTTTTTCCGCCAACCTAGGCTGGTGGTGTTATCATTAGCATGAGTAATATTTTATGCATATGCAGATAGCTATAGGTGTTTTGTAGTTTTTAGCTTGGAAATGACGAGCTACTAATAGGCTGTGTTTTTCGCTGAGCTTCTCCTTTTGCCCGACTGCACTCGGTGCCAGCCTCCCATCTCTCAACAATGAAAGAGCTTCACAATACAATGAAAGCTGCAACAATATGAATTGCAAATAGATCTTACAGCAAAAGCTTTTATTGACTCTCAATAAAATGAACAACTCCTAAAAATAGCTGGAGCTGTAAATTGCTCTACTATTGATGATGTGCTTTTTCTTTCTGTCTGTATCATTTTATTTATTTACTATTTCACTTACGCATGTTGTACCGACAATATATTCAATCAGGGCGCCACCTTGCAATGACTTACAATTATACTATAAAATGATTCTCTTTTGCTTGGAATATTTATCCATTCGTTATCATGTAAATGTTGGACGGATGCTTGCTAATAGGATACATCTAAAACATGGTAGATAAAATAATATAAATAAGCATTCAAAATAAAATGTGTTTTTTGGGGTCTGAAATGGGAATCTAATGCATGCAATAAATAAATGACTAAGATTTGGACATGTTTTGGATGCAATTGTAGGTGTTTAAATGTTTTAAATATATCATTTAATTCTAGCGAAACTTGCCAATGTCATTATTGTTTTTTTTTTTTATAAAGGAATGTTTTAAAAAGTTTATATAAAACATCATCTATACCTTTATTCACTGTCAAATTCAAGTGTGTATGTACACATTCTGTGTCTCGATGGTTATTTATCTCCTATAATTGTATTTGGTTATCTAAATATTAGTTGCGTACCTTTACATACAGTGTATAAAATCAGACCTAAAAATAAATATGTAACTTCAAGTTTGTTGAATAGAGCCCCATTAAGGACATAGTGTATTTTCTTAGTGCTGTATGCTTGGAAATGACGGGGCCAGGAACTATGAGGCTGCAATGCTAGCAGAGCTCAGACAGTCAGAGAAAGGGGAAGAAAAGGGAGGAGGCAGAGGGACATGAGCAGTCACAATAACGCATAATAATGCAATGTTAACATTCCTGCATGTCTAATAGCCTAAAATACACGCTACCTCACCTTTGGTGTATATAGCTGCTGATATGGAGTAATTACGATTTCCATAACTCATCTACAAAGCCGGAATAATGGCCTAATGTATTTGTGGTTACTATTCAGAAAACATATGAATCACATGACAATCTACAGATTCAAAGTCATGTGGCAGAAATGCAGAAATTAGGGCAGCAAGTATTCTCCCACCCGTACATTAATGATATTCTCTATTAAGAGCAAGGCTTTGCCATTATCACAAAGGAGAAGGCATGTTAAGAGCAAGCTATGGTTGCTGGGTATTTCAGAGCATCACTGTATTCCACACAGACGGAGAACATGGGCAATGTTTATTTGGTGATGCCTATGTCTTTAACGGAATGAATTATTTTAACAAAGAAAGTGATGCTTGTATGTGCTGACGATGCCTACAAGAAAATCACTGCTTTCTGGATCTCTTAAATCTGCAATATATGTACTGGAGGTCCCGAGTTGCTTTTGTTTTCAATGTCTTTTGTAAGCTTTTAGGCTTTTTTCTGCATCAAATGTCAAGTTAATTTACAGGGCGCTACTACTGATATGTTTCCTTGGTTTGTGGTTTGCTGTGAAGGGCAGGCAGCTGAGACCAAGTCTTCAGATAGAGGGGGGAGGGGTGATCACAGAGCCCATAACACATACAGTATGCCAGTGTGTGTAAATTGGCTGCCTATGTGACAGCGGGTTGAGGGAAACCTCAAGCATTCATTTGCATGCTGAAGAATATCTGGGATTAAATTAAACTGATTTTCGTACAGGATTTAGAACGTCCATTTAAAATGCGTTTCACGCAGCTCTTGGAGGCAAAGTTGGCTTGCTGCTTACATATGAATGATATTAGACATGAATATAGAATGAAAGCCCTGGACGCATTGTGTTCTTTCATTAATTTATTTGGCATGCTTTTCTCAACAAAAGGTTTACATGTGATCATACTCGTGTGTTGTAGAGATAGTCAACGCAACAGTTTGCATGGGTAAATATAATCTCAGCCTTCAATTAGTGAAAACGGTCATAATTTGGAAATACACACACATGGCTTTATGTGAAGATTGCTGTACAGTGTGAATAAAGATTGACTCATGGGAGTGGGAGACTGGAAAAGTGCCCCCTGCTATCCTGTTTAGCATTTTCCTGTTTTATCTAAAGGCGTTTAGCTTGTTTATTTAAGGAAGGGAACCTAAGTCATATATACTATTCTCAGTCTCGATTAATCATTCATCTAATTAATTTTGGGAGTATAAAGACTTAAAAATTGACTCTCGTGTTTTTTATTTCTAAACTCTCTGGGGCAGATTCACATAGATGTAATCTTCCGCTGCGTAATCGAAATACGCTACGCTGCCGTCTATCACCAGACTCTACGCCGAATTCAGGTAGTTTTTTTGCGCGTACGCTATTGTATCGTATTTTTTTTCCGCCGCGCAATCGAAATACGTGAGTAGGGGGCGTGAAGCATTTAAATTAAGCGCGTCCCCGCGACGATCGAACTGCGCATGCTCTGTTCAGGAATTTCCCGCCGTGCATTGCGCGAAATCACGTCGTGACGTCATTCGTTGTTTGAGTAGCGGCGTTTACGAACATTCCTATTCCCGGACGACTTACGTTAAAAATAATAAAAGAAATCGAAAAACGTTGAAATTCGACGCGGGAACGACGGCCATACTTAACATGGGCTGTCTAATATTAGACCAGCAAAAAGCTGGTATAGTGAAACGGAAAAAAAAGATGACTAAAGGTGCCGTAAGAGATTGCGTTTGAAGAGCGAAATTTTGTGGATTCCAGGCAAAAGCTCATTAGCATACCATGAAGGTGAAAAACAACAGGAAGTCCGCCCAGTGGCCGCAATTTTCAGGCAGCGTAGATCTGAAGGCGTACTAACACGTAATAAAGTCGAAATTTAGCACGCAGGTGTCTTTTCATGGTTTGAGGATTTCGACTAGCGTAAAAACGCTCGTAAATCGAAATTACTCCTGTCTAACAACATTTACACAGGCGTAATCGCTTTGTGAATCTAGGCCTTTGTTTCTCAATGATGCCAACTATAACCATCAAAATTATATTACTGGACTGTACAATGTAAAAGCCAAAACGTAGGCCCACTGACAACTCCATGCATTGTTATATTTCTGCCATCTCTCTTAAAGCTTTTGGTAATTGCCTTTTAAAAAACATTGATAAATGCATATGAAATATAATCTTATCTTTCTCTTTATGTCTGTATTTTGGGTATGTATGTGTAGATAGATGTATGATAGAGATCAGTCCACATACCAAGAACAAATGACACCAAAGGAAATATAAAATAGCAAAGGCACAGACCTATACATATATCTATATATCTATAGAAATATATATATAGAGAGATATATATCTATATATATATATATGTAAATGTATAATCTGTAGGCCGGTCATATACGACGCATGTACTTACTTCTATTCTCTTTGAAGAAAAATGTCTAATCAGAGAGATTTGCCATGTTTTCGGTTTTTTTCCAAGCACCTGAGAAGTTACACTGGACCCACAGCAACCACCCCCAGCATAATTAATGAGCCAATTAAACCAGTTGCCTGCGTTTTCAGCAATGGAGGCCATGATTTTAATGTGTGAACGGGTTAAATTAATTTCCACTTCTAATGTGCCTTTCTTATCATGAAAAGCATAAAACGTCATAGTCTATTGTGCTGCTTGTAGTATTGTTGAACCCATTTTTACACTGGGTAATGTGATTGACGAAACAGCAATGCAAATGTGTAATTGATGTTCACCGTTTATTTTCTGATCACTGTAAAAGTTGCACACCACTCGCTTCTTCTGCGCGTCCTGCCATATTGCTCATTTCATATGCAGCCAGGCTTTTTGAATATCGCATAGTTATGCGTGGTGTCATTATTCATTATTTCTCTTGCTACTATCTTCCACAGCAGGCATCACTAATTATTTGTAGACTTCCCTGACATCTGCAGTTGCTTTTTAAATACTGAGCAATAGTACAGTACATGGCGTATGAATATTTTTATTTCTTAAAAAATAAAATGGTCTGATAAGAGTATAAACAATTTAAATGCAAAATTAGATATCTATTGGTTAGCTTAGAATTCTACTTGAAAAAATATTAGAATGGTTAATATAAAAAAGTAAAGACACTCAGTGTTGACTGTTAGGTGTAAAAAAAATATGTATGCATTAAATTGTGTATGCTTTGCTGATGTAGGTTGCTTTCTACCTTGCTATCAGTCAGCAGGATTTGCATGTAGAGTGTTAAAGGTGTTTGGAAAAGCAGAGGTAATTTAATTTAGATTAATTATTCTAAAAACCTCTTTCCAAAGAGGTCTCAGTTTACAGATGATTTTGTAGTATATATGTAAAAAATATATGTAAGCGTGTGGGTGCAAACATACACACATATGCATTTACACAAAAGTAGTTGATTCCATGAGCACTTCAATTGCTTTGTGAGCATGCATATAAAAGACAAGCAGAGTTCCTCATTGCATTTGTGCTTTTGATTTTTAATGGTATAATTTAAAATTCTCCCAGTTGCGCATATTCCCACGAGAAACGAAAGGGATATTGAAAATACTACAGAAACAAAAAAAAGCTACAGTATTTGTCACTCCCATTTAAATTGATATATGCTGCTGTCCTATAAACGTCACATTGGATAACCCTGAAAAATTACCATGAATCTCCATAATTACGCATATTCATGATGCTGTTTTGCATAGAGCTGCAAGCAAACTGCATGGGGAGGAGACTACTGCCAGCAATCTGACAGACTGAAATTATTACCCAAATCATAGAAAACGACAAAAAACTAAATGATTTTCTTGCATAAAAAGAGACCCAGTGCATCCTACTAAGACATCCAAAGGCACAAGTGAAATAGGGATCAGTTGACCATATCTTTTTTTATTTTATTTTCTTCATTTTTTTTTCACATAATTATTTTTTACTGGAGGATCTGTCCATCAGCAAAGGGTATGTAAAATAATATAACAGCCACTGAATACCTTGCTCAGCTAAAAAAAAAAAAAAAAGAGCAGATTTACTGCGTGCTTGTAATCTTTTGATGAGCTGTGTGCAAATCAGGGTGGTGTGCTCTTGTTTCTGCGATAAATATAAGTCCTCAAACATACCCATGTAAACTGTTAAAAGACCACAAGGTAGAAAAAGCTTGGTCCTCTGCCTAGTTCAATGGGCTTTTGTGTTGAAGCGGAGAGCAGAGTTAATCAGGGCTCTAGAAGTAATTATCAGCAGAGTTTGGGTAGTACAAATGCTTGGGTAAACAGCGATTGTTCTTTCCACAAGATTTCCAAAAAAACAACAATACTGGCATTGTCCTCCACTTCTCATTAAGGGGATTCAGGGATAGAGCTGAGCGCTCAGAGGCGCATGGGAAACTGACAGGCAAACTGTGCTCTGAACGAATCTCTCATGATCCCACTACAACGGGTTCTGGCTTTGGGCATCAGCAGTGCCAGCTGCATCAAGAGAAGCCAAACCTGTCATACCATCTTCACGTCAAATCTCTCTGTGTACGGAGGAAAAAGCATAGTTAGGGCTTAATGAAGAAACAAACACAAAGGGGGGACGATTAGGCCTTGTTAACACTTGAATTATTTTCCCAGTATCAAGGCTGCAGTCCTTAGTTTCTTGTTTTGGGGTTAATGTTGACTAGATTAAACAGCTTCCAAGGATGAGCACATGATGAAAAAACGCAACACAAAAACACACAAAAAGAAAAATAACAACAAAACAGCACTAAATAGATCACACCAGACCTTTAGAGACAAGGCCTGAACCTCTTAAGCTGAATAAAACATTTTAGGTTTAGAATATGTATACCTGTATTATTAATATTAAAGGTGTTGGTGCTGTTATTATTATTAATTGAAATGGTGTCATCATCTTCTGCAGCCTTGTACAAAGTGAGGACATACTACGACAATAACAACAACGTGACATACAAAAAAACTGAAGGAGCGAGAATCCTTCCAGCAAATGCTTGCAGTCTAAAGGATTATCATTATTCAGAGTTCCAGCACTGTATGATTATGTGTATGCATTTATGTATAAATTATTTCCATAGCGCCACCAGTGTATGCAGCGCCTTATAAAATTACAGTTCCCAAACATGAGCATAATGTTAGACAAAATTCATTAGAATGCAACAAGAGGAACCAGTGTTTCCTGTCCACAAGAGCTGACAATCGACTTTGTATGATTGTATTTAAGTAAACAGGGAAATGATTTAATAATAAAAAATAAAATAAAAACATTTTAAAACCAGAATTCAAGATTTTGAGAAATTGATATTTAATATATTTATTTATATTTCCATGTATCTATCTATCTATCTATCTATCTATCTATCTATCTATCTATCTATCTATCTATCTATCTATCTATCTATCTATCTATCTATGTATCTATCTATCTATCTATCTATCTATCTATCTATCTATCTATCTATCTATCTATCTATCTATCTATCTATCTATCTATATAGAGAGAGAGATGGATAGATAGATATTGATATAGATGGATAGATATATATCTATATATAGATATTCATCTATCTATCTATCTATCTATCTATCTATCTATCTATCTATCTATCTATCTATCTATCTATCTATCTATCTGTCTGTCTGTCTGTCTGTCTGTCTGTCTGTCTGTCTGTCTGTCTGTCTGTCTGTCTGTCTGTCTGTCTATCTATCTATCTATCTATCTATCTATATCTATATCTATATATATATATATATATATATATATATATACATGCATACATACACAGCATATGAATCAGTAAAGCAGAACAAGAGAGAAGCTGGCATGTTTAATGGGGCAGACATTTTTGATTTTGAGCCTTAAAACTTTGCAAACTTCTCAAATGCAAAGCAAATTTTTTGGGGTTAAATACACAAAAAACAAGAGCATCTTTCTTGCCCTGGACTTTCTTGCACAAACGACCACAATATAATCACCGTAATGCTTTGTAAATTAATAAAACAAACTCCAATTATATTTAACTTCAACTTAAAACTTATAAGGGAACAGCCATAATTGATTTTTAAAAAATAAATAAAAATCTTTGAATTGTGATTTTTTTTTCTAGCCATTTTTAGCTTTTCATATGCTTAGTGTAGGCACTCATTTTACTCTCAATCAATGGCTGTACTGACCAGTCATATTCATTGTACAAGCACATAGCACACCCCAAATATGTGGTGCATCATGCAGCAATATGCAAATAGCACTTTTTATGTCTAAACACTATCATTCTGGTGGTGCACAAGAGCTAAAATATTCCACTTTGCATATAAATGTATTGTATTTTGTCATGACAAATGCCTGTGTTTTGTCTGAAAGAACGCAGCATTAAAATTTTTCACTTGAATAATAAAGACAAATACATTTTACACTATAGTCTTATAGATTAGTACTATGCTGCATAATGCATGCCTTTTGTTTTACCATTATGTGCCTTCCTGCGGCTGGTTATAATGGCTAAGTTTAGGCTGGCATTATTTCTGTAAAAAGACACTTCAGATTCATTCAGTAAGTAAAAAACCTCTTACCATAGTAGACAGAACTAACCAGCAAAATGAATGCATACCTCTAAAATACATACCTTTTCCTGGCTTCAGGAAATAGCATTTCCTTGCATTCATTATGCTGCACTGCCACATTGCTGACTCCTAATGACACAAATAAGACATGCTTTATGCAAATGGCATATGCAGGTTATGCAAATAGCAAGTTCATTTTTGATGCAGCTGGGCCTCACACCATTTCATTCCAACCCAATATTTTCAAAGAATGTTCTCCTTTTCTCATCATAATGAATTATAGCACAAAAAAAACAGCAGCTGTCAATATAGCAGATGTAAAAATAGAAAAAAATAAAAATTGTAGCTTTTAATTGTTTCTGTGTCTATATTTATTGATGTGACAATGCTGCACAACGTGAGATCAGTTACGGGGGAAAAATCTGCAATTCAGATTTTTTTTTTCTTTTGTGCTGATCGTATGTTAATTTAACTGGGTGGCACTACCCCAGCTTTCATGCACTAGATCTGTTTGCCTACTTGTATATTATATCATTGGTATGCTGCCTTTTCTTTATAAGATAGCACATTATAAAAGAATAATAAATATATTACCTTTTAAATATTTTATGTATCTAACGTTCAAAAAAATACAATGACAGAGGCAAGATCCTTCTTTTTTACACATT
The DNA here is from genome assembly GCA_029574335.1 of Rana kukunoris. Taxonomy (NCBI): domain Eukaryota; kingdom Metazoa; phylum Chordata; class Amphibia; order Anura; family Ranidae; genus Rana; species Rana kukunoris. The sequence continues at coordinate 120,838,258 of CM056049.1, read as the reverse complement.
TTTTTTTTTAAATAAGAGCCACAAATTTGTTTTTGTTTTTTTTTTCTTCTAAAATTTTTATTTGCTGCATTTTAATCCAAGAAGATATCCCAGGTTTTCACGTTAAGCATTTCATTAAGATTTGAGTTTTGGTTCTATTAAAGGGATAAAGTGTTAGTTTTGCCTATTCGTTTCTTATTTACGATTTATGACAACATATGGGAAGTCAAATGGATCCTAGAAAATTAGACAAATAATAAAAAAAATATTCCATTCATTTTTTTTTAATTATTCTAACAGCTTTACATCATTGCCAGCATGATGGGAAAATGTGAATTACCTTCTGAAGAACTTACAGTTTAATTATTACTGCCTGGGGCCCACAGGCAGTTAACTTCCATTTCCATGGTAGCAAAAAAGAGCTGGTGCTGACTTTGCCATGCCACTGTGCAGCCATTTGCCTTAGCCATGCTACCTATTTTAGAATGGCAATGACATCCAAGCTCATAAGAAAATGGGGCCTATTAGTGGTGTCTACAATCATTCGGCCTCTAAGTAACTGTTAAACGAGACCTCAATAGAAAATGGCACACAGTATAGTGGCAGAATATATCCAACAGCTAGCACTTTAAAACTATGTTATGCACTACAAATAATTTGAATTTGGAATTTGCACTTACTTATTGACTCTGGAACCCAACTACCCACTTTTATTGAGTCAATATGCCATCTGCATTTTATGTGAGCCTGGTAATTGCCTATGCAAAGAGTGTGATGATTAAAATCACAAAATACTAGTGAAATAAAAACACATTTACTTCCTTAGCATGTTTGAACCTAAATGCATCATTATTGTGACTTATTATTAGCATGTGAAGTAGCACAAAGCCATAGTAATGAGTATACTATATGTTTGCAGTATCTTTTCACTCACTGCTTAGTGACTTCTTATGCTACGTACACACGATCATGCTTTTGCCAGGCCAAATCACATCGGAATTCCATCGGAAAAAAATAGAACATGTTCTATATCTAAACTCCGATGGAATTCATCGGAATTTCCGATGAAAAAACTCTGATGGGGCTACACACGATCGGAAAATCCAGTGGAAAAAGTCCATCTAACTTTTTCCATCAGAAATTCCGATCGTGTGTACGGGGCATTAGGTTAGACTTTGCTTTGAAGTAATAGCCCTGAATTGAATATATTGAATATCGTGAATGGATAAAAACATGGTTGCTATTGAATTTCAACCAAACAATGTTTTTAAATGGAAATACAGTTTCATTTTTACTACTCGTCTGTTCTATGTCTTGGCATTTATACTGTGTTACATGAATGCAGGCATCTTTTAAAAAAAAAAGTATCTTTTGGCTTGCAAAAGTTTTTCTTTGTTTCAGTGATGAAAAACACACTCCTTTTGTTTATTTTACGTGCCCCACTGTAGTTTCACACACTACAGGCTTTACATCACAACAATAAGGAAGCAGGTGATGGGTGTTACTGATGGGGGAGTTGTCTCCTTAGACTCTTCTTTTAGTAAAGCCCAACTCACCTCTTGCAACATGCATATGTGGCATGATGGGGGGGGGGATTTGTATGCAAATTATAGGGCAGTTGTTACATCCTAACAATTTTCCTTACACCCTACCCCCTCAATATCTCACACAGTGAAATGTGCAAGACTAAATGTCTTTTGGGAAATAACAGCATTCAGCTCAGAACCAAATATCAAATTCTGGTGAGCTGAATCTAATCTATAAAACCTGCAAATCTTACTGAAAAGCAGCATTTTACATGAACAGGAGAACAAATCTGTCTTTTTTTTTTTAAGAGTTTATAAATGAGGCAGATAAATCATAAGCAAATATGTGGTGTTATTTGGGTGATATCCGGTGTATTCAAGATGACTTTCTTTGGACCTACTCCATATGTAGATCTTGCAGTTTATGAAGATAAAGAGTTAAAGTAATGAAAATATACAAGTTTTGGTAATACATCTCATTTCTGGCCAGTCATTCCCCCACACCACAATAAATGTGAGTATTTCAGGTGCTTGAAACATAGGTGCTTACAATTGGCTGAGAGTCGGCGGGTTCATCAGAGGTCCTGAATATTCCAGGGATGGTACGATGTTGTTGGTGAGGGGCAGTGAGAAGACTGGTCCAGCAGGCCTAGACTACAGAGATTTTTCTCCAGTCTTCGCCAGCATAAGAATTACTGCAGAGGGTCAAATGATGGCAGAGATGGGTAGTGCATCACAGTGGCTTAGTGATCAGACCTTGTGCCATTAGGTTATTTTAGGGGTGTCAAGCTCAATTTCATTGTGGGCCGCATCAGCATTATGATTGCCCTCAAAAGGGCCGGTTCTATCTGTAATATTAGATGTCAAGCGCATCCCCTCTCCATATATTAGATGTTAAGAGCCACCACACCATTAAAAGTTGAGTCCCCCACTCTCCCTTATATTACAGTGCACCCCCCTTTCCTTATACTGCTGCTGGGAAGACGCTGGATGAATTGCTTGAAAGCAGAAAGTAAGGGTCTGGAGGAGGACCAGAGGAGGGCTGGGGCTCCCCTGCAGCTGGAGAGGTGCGAGGGCCACATGAAATGGGCTGGAGGGCCAGATTCGGTATGCGGGCCTTGTGTCTGACACCTGTGGGTTATCGGTTTGGATTTTATTTAGGAAGTGGGATTCTGCTAATGCTCCAAAGACATGCTGGTGGGTAATTGGCTCCTGACTATACTGTATGCATGTGAGATGTAATTTCTTTGATGACAGGGGCTAATGTGAATGTATAACTTATGTAATATGCTATATAAATAGATGTAATCAAATATATATATTTTTTGACCAATTGGTAAATGGTTGGGAAAGGGTTAATGAACTTAATTTGTTTTCAATTTCATTTTTATTAATTTTTATACAAATATTTTGTGTGAACTTAATTTGTAGCACCATGATTTAACAATAGGAGACCTCATGTGCCTTCATGTACTTTCCAAACTGTTCTCATGCCCTGTACCACATCACTGTTATTAACTTTGGTTATCAAGGCCACCAATTATATTTAAGAACCAGGAGTGCCTAGGAGTGTAACAAGGGGGGGGGGGTTGGGGGCAGGTTAAACATTTCCCAGGTCTTGGAGTTCTCAGCCAGGACCAGAGTCATCTGGTCTAGGGTAACAGAGCAGCAAAAGACAGCACACAGCTATGCACACATAGGCGTTGATTTACTAAAACTGGAGAGTGCAAAGTTTGGTGCAGCTCTGCATGGTAGCCAATCGGCTTCTAACTTCAGCTTGTTCAATTAAGCTTTGATAAAGTAACATGGAAGCTGGTTTCTACGCAGAGCTGCACCAGATTTTGCAAATCAACCCCATAATGTTGGTGACTATCAGTAAAGTTGCCCATGTATAATAAAAAGACTCTGGGCAATGCAATCTGTCTTGGCCATTATTGTTTTTACCCCAACAAAGTTTGTGCATTTTTGTCGGTAGTATAGTGTATTGTGTTTGTTTAAGCCTGGTTCACACTAATGTGTGAATCGTGTTACAATGGAAATAACCTTGCTTCTAATAGTGCCTGTTCACACCAAAGCAGCTAAGCTGCCATGGGATTTGGGAAAGGCCCCATGGAATATGCAAACTACATCCAAAAAGCAACCAAAGTCGCATTACATAATACCACTGCAAATCGCATCAAAATCACATAGCAGTAGTGTGAACTGAGCCTTAGGCAGGCCATACATGGTGCAAATTTATTTCCTGCAACCACAGGTTGCAGGAGAGAAATTTGCACAATTCTCCCAATAACACCAGACAGTGCTGACAGGGGAATCCCTCCTGCTGAGCAATTGTCTGCTCCTGATAGGGGGGAGCTATCCCCCCGATAATCGCAAGGATCCACCAGGCTGGTTGCACCCAAGTTGATCAATGATCAAATTGGTACATTCAGCCTGCCCATTATTGGTTGGAATTTCACCTGGTTCCTCATGAACTATCCGAGATTCTAACTGTGTATGGCCAGCACCTAGAACCAAACTACTAGTACAGTTGTGTGACAGTATTCCCTACTTTTCTGAAGAGTACAGCAAACAAATACTGTAACGGAACCCCAAATAGGACAGGGGTTAACGACGTTTAAGATATTACATTCCGAACCCAAGACAGCTTATCGACACTCTACAATCCGGCGACACGACCCATAAGGATTTCCCCCCAGAAACTAGACACACAGCTTTGTTCTCTGGTTCAACAGGAATAGCCAATCTTTATTGAGAATGCAGGCTCTTATATACACCAAAAAGAATACTTGCAGTAATCAAATGGACAATGACACACTCCACCACCAACATCATACAATGGTTTCTAACGAGCCTCCAATACACATCTTTTAGTCAGACTTTCTGGTACCAGCTCTGACATAATCTACATGAGCTAGTTAACTACAGCTGACAAGTTAGACGTCTGACCTTTAGACTGTGCTAACTCATAACACACATCTATCATCAATATAACTTTCACACAATACAGTGTAAATTAGCATAACACCATGAGAGGTTCTTGGGAGCCATACTAAGGTTAATTTACATTACAGTAGCAGACAATATTAACACCTTAACAGTCTTCCCACATTGAATGAGTCACTCTTTTAATTGACCTGTTGGGTTCAGAATGAACAAACAGTAATATTTCAAGATATCCTGAAATACATTGTGAATTATCATTACTGTCCCATCTCATGTAGTCCAAGATATAATTTCTCAGTCATGCTATGCCCCTAGTGGACATAGGATGAGTTTAGACACAAGAGTCATCGGTAAAGCTGAAACAGGAGTACCCCACACCCTTCAAGAGCCTCTGGGTCACACGGGCCATTCCGTTACAAATACCATGTCACATTTGCTGCACTTTACTAAGGCTGGGTTCACGCTTTTCAGGGGTGGTGCGATGCATTGAGGCAACTTATTGAAAGAAAGGGACTGGCAATGCACCAAAACTACTGAAAAAAATAACATATAAAATCTTTTCAGGGTGCAGTACCATACAATACATGGTAGTTGCCTCAAAATTAATGGTACTACAATGTGATAAAGTATGCAATGTGCGTTAATGTGCGTTAATGTGCAGTACATAATGCAGTAAAAATGTAAACTCAGCGGAAGTCAACCCAATGTATCTGCATTCTAGAAAACCTACTCCCCCTAAGTCATTTTGGTTAATTTACTAAAGATGTAGAGCATTTTCTTTTACAAATTTACACATAGTTTGGTTTATTGAATGAGGTTCTGACTTCAGTCGTCCAATCATATGCAAGCAAAAATCTTTTTTTTTCTTTTTTTTTCCCTTGCACATGATTGGGTATTGTTTGTAAAGTATCCATAAAGAACTGGATGATGGAGCTAATGTGCCACACCCTTAATAAATAGTTAAAAAGTGGATTTTGTATACAGTATAGGCAGGTGAGGCACAACTCACAGGTAAATCTTTTACAATACAAATAATTTTTATTTAAAGTTTAAAAAAGTCATCATAAAAACCCATAAAAAGACAGTTAACAAAACATTTGGGACCACTTGCTTAAAGTAATACCCTAAAATAATGACTGGGTGAAGAATGGACCAGGGTGCTTAAACATGATTGAAGAGGTGATAAATTGATACATTCTGGAATCTTCCAAGGGAGACAAAGATGGAAGTTCACACCAAATATAGCCCAAGAGAGAGAGACTTAAAAACAGGGGCCCAGATGACCTCCCCAATCATATCAGACATGATTCATACTGGCTGTATTATTTTTACAAATATGATTTTGTATATAGCATTGTGACTCGTACATAAAGGAGAGAAAATCCAATATGGTATAGTACTGTACGTCTTCTTTATTTGAGTAGAAAATGAAAAACACACTTACAATATTCCAGAGAAAAATGTCCATTTGGCAATCATCCTAAAAATATGGCAGTCCACTCGCTCAGGAAGCAGCGTTGGGTCTCATACAACCTCTCCTGCGCTCCATGCTCGCTGGATGTGATGTCACTGAGGAACCAGAATCGACGTCACTACGTTTCGTCCCTCCCACAGGGCGTTATTAAAGACTGCTTCCTGAACGAGCGGACTGCCATATTGTTAGGATGATTGCCAAATGCACCTTTTTCTATAGAATATTGTAGGTATGCTTTAAATTTTCTACTGAAATAAACAAGACGTACAATACCATATTGGAGTCACAAGGCTATAGCAAGATTCATATGAAGTGTCATCTCCCTGCTCACCAACCTAAGCCTGATAGACCCACATGCACTATTGCTAAGGAGTCAATATCATCTGGTGAGTTAAGCGCACAAAGGGGTGTGTGAAGCACTCATCACTGTGTGATATTGTTTGGAGCACTACAGAACTGGGCACTCAACCGTGCAAGGAGGCTTCCTTTAACGCAAGGGAGGCTGCCCCCTCAGGTTAAACTGTCACTCTGGGATCTCCAATATCTCCAGAGGCAGCCGGAGTTGGTGGGCGGAGCTGGGAATGTGTACTCCTCCCACTATGGCTGATCCCGCAGCTGAAGGAGATAGAGACAGCCCCGCCCCTGTGTTCATCTGCAGGCATGAATCATGCTGTAAGTTACTGCACAGTGGCACTACATAGAGTCCTAACCTGCCCTATACCACCTCAACCTGCCCTGTGCCACCCTAATTTGGCTTATACCACCCCAACCTGCCCTATACCACCCTAATTTGCGCTATACCACTCCAACCTGCCCTGTGCCACCCTAACTTGCCCTACACCACCACAACCTGCCCTATACCACCCTAATTTGCCCTATACCACCCCAACCTGCCCTATACCACATCAGCCTGCCTGTGCCACCCCAACCTGCCCTATACCACCCTATACTACCCTAACCTGCCACTCACTAATACTCACCTGACTGTTACAGGCCGGTTCGCGGTGTGCCCCTTGACTGTGCACTGTCTGCAGGGTGCTGGGCATCCTAGACAGGGGGGGGGGTGACACCATGTTTTACCACAGCAGGTGACACCAGTCCTAGTAATGCCACTGGTTCACCACATTTACTAAGCTTACAGAAAATGATACACATTTTGTTGCATTGCAGACTAAAATAAAGACAGACATAGTCTTAGTTTTATGCAGCTGTATTTACTCAGTGCAACGTATAATATCAAAGTGAAAGATATAACACAAACATGTGAGAAAAATAAATAAATTCAAAAACAGAATCACTGAGTTGGAAAAGGGATCAATCCCTTCCTAAAAATCAACTCAGTAAGATGTAACTAATCACCCTCTCAATGGCACACAAAGCCATTTGATTTTCAACTGTGATCAGCTGTGGTCATTGTGATTAGCTCAGCACGAAAAAAGCTTTCCTGGAACATTTTAGTCCCTGGTAGTGCAACTGATGCAAACAATAAACTATGGGTGGCTGTCAAAAGATCTCTGGGATAAAGTTGTGGACAGGCACAAGTCAGGAGATGGATACAAAAACATTTCAAATGCTTTATCAATGCCTAGAAGCACAGTGAACTATACTTTAAGAAGTGGAAGGTATTTGGTACAATACAGACCCTCCCTGGATCAGGAATATCGCTCCAAACTGGATGAATAAGCCAGGAGGAAACTGGTCAGAGAGTCTACCAAGGGGCCTACAGCAACTCTAAAGCAGTTGCAGGAATTTATGACAAAGAGTGGTCATTGTGTGCATGTGACAACAATATCACAAATTCTCCACAAATGTGGCTTGTATGGGGGGGTTGAAAGAAAAAATGTACTCCTCAAGAGAGGCCACATGCAGTCAAGACTGAGCTTTGCCAAAACGCATCTTGAAGTTTCTGAGGCCACATGGAAAAGGTGTTGGTAGACTAAAATGTAATTATTTGGCCTCAACACCAAACTCTATGCTTGGTGGAAATCCAATAAAGCTCACCATCCAAATATCACTATTCCAACAGTAGCATGGAGTTGGTAATATTCTGTTATGAGGGTGTTTCTCTGCTGCATGGACTGGAGCAAAATTGATGGGGCAATATACTGTCAAATTCTTGAGGAAATCTGCTACCCTCTGCCAGAAAGTTGTCAATGGGAAGAAGGCTTACCTTCCAACATGACAATGATCCAAAGCACACAGCAAAAATTACCACACAGTGGCTAAAGGAGAAAAAGGTAAATGTCCTTGCATTGCTTAGTCAGAGACCAGACCTAAACCCCCTTTGAAAATCTGTGGAACGACTTGAAGACTGCAGTCCACCATCAAATTTAACCTCCCTGGCGGTATGATTCTGTCAGGTTTTTGATGTTAAAAGCGGTACAATTGTTTTGCATGGAAATTTGGCGTTTTATATTGTAGGCCTGTAATTCTTAGGAATAACTCGCTTAAATCTGTCCAAACAAGAGTCTAGTAGACATCCTGGGTATGATAAAGTTTGAAACACAAAATCATTAATTATAATATAATAAATAACTATAAATAATTATAACAGACAATAATATATTAATAATAAAAAATATTCAATAATGTAATCAAATCAAAAACACTGAAATTTGCTCAGTTGCAGAATTGTCGCTGTCATTACTTTTAGTGTTTGAAGACAAATTTCCCCACAAATCACTATCGCTTAATTCTGCAAGTGATTCTAATTTATTATTGCTGTTTTCTATCTGGTCTAAAACCACCTTTGACATAAAGGGACACTTTTTGGTTGCTATGGACAATCTACAGTTTCCAGGCAGAAAATACAGTATTTATAATATAAAAGTGCACAGACCACTAGGGACAAAGGGGATTTGAAATTATTTTATACAGTACTGTAATCTGAAAGATTACAGTATACTGTATGTATACTGTGTTTTTATTTTTTTTAAATTTGGCGATCTCCACCCCGTGCATCGTAACGTCGGAGCTCGGTGGCCCACGGGCACTGTGTGAATCGAGCGAGGAGACAGCTCCCTCACACAGCAGGGAGGCATCGCAGGATCCAGGGGACAAAGTAAGTAACTCCCTGCCTGGATACTGCGATGAGATCCTGAGTCTGGCTCGGGGTTACCGCTAATAGTACTGAAATTTCACCCCGAGCCAGACTTGGGAATACCGCCAGGGATGTTAACTGAACTTAAGCAGTTCTACAAAGAAGAGTGTGCAAAAATTGCAAAGTCTAGAAGTGCAAAGTTAGTAGAGACATACACTAAAGGTGGTATTTTGTCCCATCCATTCATTTCAGGCCACAAAGCAACAAAATGTGATTATTTTAAAAAGCAATGCTTTTCTATACCCACTGTATAGTGCTCAATTCACTAAAGAAGAAAGCATGCAGTATTTAGGTGTCCAGGCACATTTTCTCGAAATATCACATGCGATCCTGAATCTGTCAATTCACTATACAGGTAATGCTCAAAATGCTTAGTAAATACCACATGAAAGGGCATTAAAGTAAATTCACAGAAGAAAATAAATAATTAAATGCATGCAGTAATTAGTTAGTGTTCCAGGTATGTGGTATGTAATGTTCATGTTCAATGTGGCATGTCTGTGTTCCCATTAAGTTCATGCTCTCTATTTGTCCTGTTCACCGTTGTCACTGAAAGTGAAAGTAAAAGAAAACGAAAATCCCAAATTGTGGGTTGTACCCAGAAAAGTAATAGAGGGGAAATATTCCAATGGTGACACAGATAGCAAAAATTGTAAGAAAAACTGACAGTAGTTATAACCTTTCCTTACTTGGCATGTCATTTTTTTGGGGGGGGAGTGGATACCATATTTTTTAGAGGGATACAGCTCCCACTTCCTCACGGGGCACCGCGGCGCCAAAAGGAAGATCACCTCCCCCCCACTCTGCATTTGCCCGACCAGTCACAGTGCACAGTGTGGCTTGTCCACAGTGACAATGCCCTTTTGAGAAAGGCAGAACGGCGGTCTGCCTATGTAAACAAGGCAGATTGCCATTCTGCTAGTAAGGAAGACAAAGATCTTGTGTTTCTGCAAAGCAGGAACACAAATCTCTGTCTTCCGACAGTTAAACCATCCCCCATACAGTAAGAAAGCACTCCCAGGGAACACATTTCACCCTTTGATCGCCCCTGATGTTCACCCCTTCCCTGCCAGTGTCATTAGTACAATGGCAGTGCATTTTTTTGGCACTGACCACTGTATTAGTATTCGATTTGTCTGCCGCAATGTCAAAGTCCTGCTAAAAATTGCAGATCGCTGCCATTACTAGTAAAAAAAAATGACAATAAAAAAAAAGTTAAAAAATCTGTCCCATAGATTGTAGACGCTATATATGCTTATTGGGATTTTGTTTTTACCAAAAATATGTAGCAGAAAACATATTGGCCTAAATTGATGAAGAAATTCGATTTTGTTTTACATTTTTTATTGGGTATGTCTTGCAGCAGAAAGTAAAAAAATAGATAATTTTTTTTCCAAATTGTTGGACTTTTTTGTTTATAGCGCAAAAAATTTAAACCGCAGAGGTGATCAAATGCCACCAAAAGAAAGCTCTATAAGTTGCAAAAAAATACATACATTTTTTTTAGGTACAGCATTGCACAACTGCATAATTGAGTTAAAGTAACGCAGTGCCGTATTGCAAAAAGTTGTCTGGTCAGGAAGAGAGTAAATCCTTCTGGATCTGAAGTGATTAATGAGATAAATACTGCGTATTTAAGACAAATAACACATAGTATTTTAGAATTTTTTTTTTTGTGAATGGAAAAAAAAAACATTTTAAAAACACAATGCAGTATTTTACAGCATTTCCTAATGCAAAAGATACCGCTTTGTGAATGGAGCCCACAGTCACTTATCTAAGTGCCCCAATGCTGGCGATCAATGCTCTTTAGATTAGCGAATTCACAGTATAGAACAATCTTGATGGGGTATGTGTTATCCGTTTTACATGGGCACAACTTCTGATTTTATCTAAAGGTAAGCCCACCTAAAGCGATGTTTTATTTAGAGGTAGAGCCTGGTGGGCTAGGTGTCAGAAACCATGAATCAGACTGAGACGGAAGTACAGTTAAATCATACTTGTTTAATAATATAATAATAAAACGATTAACAGAGTAAGCGTAGTCAAAACATAGCCAGAGTTTAGCAACCGGATCGGATAGTCAGCCAAGCCAAAGTCAGAGAGAAAGAGATAAACGTGGTAGAACAGCAAGCAGGGTCTGGAGCCAGAAGGGACGTCAGCCAAGCAAGTCTTCAACAGGAACGCAGGAGATAGTCTCTGTGATGTTGACCAAGGCGAAGGCAGAGAGCAAATGAGCTGGAAGGCTTGAGTAGGCAGGACTAATGAGCAGATCATCAACAGGTGAGTCACTGTGGAGAGATAGGAGCTGGCAATTACCTGACAGCTGAGCAGCCAGCTCAGAGAAGGAAAGGCTGAGCCCAGCCCTGACACTAGGTTAGCTGACAGCTTTCTATATGTCTTTGCTACGATTTTTTCCTTCTATAAATCCCAACTCTCTTCCTGTCGACCTGGGTGTTTTGAGTGTTCCTGTCTGCCTGGGCATTCTGAATATAGTTAGATAGTTACATAGTAGGTGAAGTTGAAAAATAAAAAGTCCATCAAGTCAAACCTATATGTGTGAATTTATGTCAGTATTTCATTGTATATCCCTTTATGCTGTGGTCGTTCAGGTGCTTATCTAATTGTTTTTTTAAACTATCGATGCTCCCCGCTGAAACCACCGTCTGTGGAAGTGAATTCCACATCCTTGCCGATCTTATGCTGCGTACACACAACCATTTTTCGGGTTGTAAACAAGTAAAAATTGTAATGGTCTAGAAAAAACTAAATTTTTTTCAACTGTAAGCTGGGGATAGGTAGCGGGTACAAAAGCTCCCTGGGATGAGCAGGCACAGATACCAAAGTCCATAGGTTAAGTGAACAACAGTGGGATTTTTATTGGTGCTATACAAAGTCTATTTACAGGTGCTGTACAGTGTGCAGGAAACAAAACAAACAAAAGTAGTTTAAACAAACACCTAGCCGTGTCTCGGCTCTAACTACACGATATGTAGGCCCTAACTACTAAGCTAAACAAGCCTACCGCTTGTTAGCTCAAAATACAAACTGCTCACCAGTCTTTTAACAACCTCCTTGCTCCTACAGATCCACACTATCTGTTTCCCAGGACAGAGCAATGGCTGTTAGCTCAGGTGAGCTTAAATTGGCCTGGGGGAGAGGGCCAACACCTGACCTGGATCAGGGATCAGAGATCTCTGAACGTGTAAGAGAGGAGCCTGGGAGAGGTATAAACCCCGAACTGGACTTTCCCAGGCTCTCTCTGGGACGCTCTGCTACACACCCTCCCCTCTTGTTTCAACCCCAGGGTTGGAACACCTGTAGCCCAACAGGAGTGAACACGGGACAGGGCATCTACATTACCCATCTCAACCCCTGGCCTGTGTTTTAACCGAAAAGGAATAATCCTGGAGGGCCAAAAACCACCGGTTCACCCGCCTATTAGTCTCCTTCTTTTGGGCCATCCATTTCAGGGGAGCATGGTCAGTTATTAACTCAAACTGGCGCCCTAACAGGTAGTACCTGAGCGCGTCCACGGCCCACTTTATGGCTAAACATTCCTTTTCAATGACTGCATATTTTTTCTCATGATCATTGAGCTTTCTGCTTAGGTAGACCACAGGGTGTTCTTCCCCATTGTATACCTGTGATAGTACTGCCCCGATACCTACATCAGAGGCATCTGTCTGAACCAAAAAAATCTTTGGAGAAATCGGGGGAGTATAGCACTGGCTGTGCACAAAGAGCCTTCTTCAGGACTTGGAAAGATTCTTCTGCTACTGGGGACCATTTTATCATTACGGAGTCTTTCCCTTTCGTCAGGTCTGTCAGTGGGGCAGCTATAGTGGCAAAATTTGGAATAAACCTTCTATAATATCCCGCAATGCCAAGAAAGGCCCTGACCTGCTTCTTGTTTGCAGGACGTGGCCATTCCTGGATGGCTTCTACTTTATTCACTTGGGGTTTAATAACTCCACGGCCAATAGTATAGCCCAAATACTTGGCTTCCTCCAAACCAATGGCACATTTTTTGGGATTTGCCGTAAAACCTTCCTTGAAGAGGGAATCAAGGACAGCTTGGACACGGGGCAAGTGAGACTCCCAGTCAGTGCTATGCACCACTATGTCATCTAAATAAGCTGCAGCATACTGCTGGTGCGGTCTTAGGGTCCTGTCCATGGCCCTCTGAAAGGTTGCAGGGGCATTTTGCAACCCAAAAGGCATTTTCTTATACTGGAATGATCCCTCCGGGGTCACAAACGCAGTCTTTTCTTTGGCACTATTAGTCAGGGGTATTTGCCAATATCCTTTGGTCAAGTCCAAAGTGGTCAGATAACGGGCCTTGCCCAGTCGGTCTATAAGTTCATCTACCCTGGGCATCGGGTACGTGTCAAACTTTGTTACTGCATTGAGCTTTCTGAAGTCGTTACAAAACCTCCAAGTGCCATCCGGTTTTGGGACCAACACGATGGGGCTAGACCAGTCACTATTGGATTCCTCAATGACATCTAGTTCCAACATCCTTCTAACTTCCTCACTGATGTCCTTTCTCCTCGCTTCAGGAATTCGGTATGGTTTGAGCTTGACACGGACCCCAGGTTCAGTAACAATATCATGCTGAACCGCTGAAGTCGTGCCAGGCAACTCTGAAAATTTCTCTCTATTCCTTATTAGGAACTCTCTAGCTTCCTGTTTTTGGGAATATGACAGGGTGTCTGGAATCGTGACCTCAGGGATCAGAGGGGATTCAGTACCCTTAGGCGTTACCGGTAGGGACCTCACAGTTAACGCCAGTCTATCCTTCCAGGGCTTTAACAGGTTCACGTGGTAAATCTGTTCGGGCTTCCTTTTACCTGGTTGATACACCTTGTAATTGACTTCCCCAACTCTTTCAATTACTTCAAAGGGGCCCTGCCACTTAGCCAGGAACTTGCTCTCAACAGTGGGAACTAAAACGAGGACCCTGTCACCCCGTGAGAAAACACGGAGTTGGGCCCCCCGGTTGTATATTCTCTGTTGGGCTGCTTGAGCCTGTAGTAAATGTTCTTTCACCACTGGTATTACGGCTGCAATCCTGTCCTGCATTTGAGCGATATGCTCAATTACACTTTTGTGGGGTGTCTGTTCCCCCTCCCAAGTTTCCTTGGCTATGTCCAAGAGTCCCCGAGGGTGTCTCCCATAAAGCAACTCAAATGGAGAGTACCCTGTAGAGGACTGGGGAACCTCCCTGATAGCAAACATCAGGTACGGTATCAGGAAGTCCCAGTCTTTCCCATCTTTGTCAACAACCTTTTTTAACATGCCCTTTAACGTCTTATTGAAACGTTCCACCAACCATCCGTTTGCGGATGATACACAGAGGTTCGCAACTGCGTCACCTTAAATAACTTGCACAGCTCCCTAGTTATCCGTGACATAAATGGGGTACCCCTGGTCTGTCAGGATTTCTTTAGGGATGCCCACCCCGACTGAACACCATAAACAGCTCTTTGGCAATATTTTTAGCAGATGCGGCGCGTAAGGGAACGGCCTCAGGGTAACGGGTAGCGTAATCCATAATCACGAGGATATGCTGATGACCACGGGCGGATTTGGGGAGGGGACCCACAAGGTCCATGGCAATCCTCTCGAAGGGCACTTCAATAATGGGCAAGGGCACTAAAGGACTTCGGAAGTGGGGCTGGGGGGCTGACATCTGACACACAGGACAGGATTGACAATAATTCTCAATATTTTTCTGTATCCCAGGCCAGTAAAACCTGCGCAACACTCTTTCAGTGGTTTTCTCAACCCCTAAATGGCCTCCTAGCAAGTGCCCATGGGCAAGTTCCAACACCACCCTTCTGTAAGGCTTGGGGACCACCAACTGTTCAGTAACTTCATCATTCTTTTTACATACACGATACAGTAAATCATCATTGCTGCTGAAATAAGGAAAACAGGGCCTATCCTCTGGTTCAACAGGTACATCATTAATCACCATTACATTTTCCCAGGCCCTGGCAAGGGTAGGGTCTTTTCTCTGCTCAGTACCAAAATTTTCCTTGTGCACATTAAGGTCAGTAAACTCCAACATAGGCTCCGAGTCGGCAGACGGCTGTCCGGCTCTACTGGTTGTGGGGACTTCCTCAGGCTCCTCCAGCTCTCCTGCCATAACCGAGAAAGGAAAACTCGGAGAGCCCTGAGATGAGTCCCCTGAACCCACAATATCGGAAGTAGTCAGGAGCTCTGGCTCTGCGACTGAGTCAGGTACTGCGACCGGGTCGGGACGATCCCAGAGTTCCCAAAACTTAGGGAAGTCCCTACCAATGATGGCCTCGTGCACCAAGTGGGGCACAAGTCCGACCGCATGGGACACACCGTACCTAAGCCAGTTTTAAACTGAACTGTGGCTATAGGATACTCCCGGGTATCCCCATGTACACAGATCACAGCAACTTTTTTAGCATGAAAATTCACAGTTTCAACCATCTCAGCTGTAACCAAAGTAACCAGACTTCCAGAGTCCAGTAAGGCCTTAATAGGCTTATCATTAACAGTCATGTGACACACGTGTTTCCCCACATTTGGGCGCTGCAGCGCACGAAACAGCAGCAAACATGGACTGCCTTCTAATAGACAGATCACACTGCATTGGTTCATCAGTCAATGGACAGTTTGCTGCAACATGTCCCAGCTCTTGGCAACGAAAAACACCTGATGTTTCCCCAAGTTGGTTTGCTGACAGGCAGTGGTTTCCCTTGCTTGGGACGCCAAACTTCAGTCCTGGCACCAAAAATCCTCTCCCCCTATTTCCTTGCCATGCTTACCACCCACTTCCCCTGGAACAGTCTTACCGTTGCCTGGGAGACCGTGGCTTTGGGTGGAAAGTCCGTGCGGTTGTTGGGGTGGTGACCAGGTTCTCTGCAGCAAAGTACCTTTCGACGAGTTCCACCAGGTTATCTGCCGACTTGGGGTCCCCTTGACTCACCCACTTCTGCAGGGGAATTGGGAGTGACCTCAGGAATTGGTCCATGACCACACGCTCCACTATTTGTGGCGCAGACAGGGACTCAGGCTGTAGCCATTTTCCGCACCAGGTGGATTAGGTCGAACATCTGCGATCTTGGGGGCCTCTCGATTTTGAAGAACCAGCTGTGGACCCGTTGGGCTCGAACGGCCAAGGTGACGCCGAGTCGCGCCAGAATTTCCTGCTTGACCTTTTCGTAGTCTTCTGCTTCTGCTGACTCCAGATCATAGTAGGCCTTCGCGATTCATATTAAGGGGAATCC